>QGSO01000274.1:0-388740 GCA_011037825.1 Carya cathayensis
GTGGGGCCACAACAACTGTGGAGTACGTATTATATTTATGTTATTTATAATGCGTGGGGCCACAACAACTGTGGAGTACGTATTATATTTATGTTACTTATAATGCGTGGGGCCACAACAACTGTGGAGTACGTATTATATTTTATGTTACTTATAATGCGTGGGGCCACAACAACTGTGGAGTACGTATTATATTTTATGTTACTTATAATGCGTGGGGCCACAACAACTGTGGAGTACGTATTATATTTTATGTTACTTATAATGCGTGGGGCCACAACAACTGTGGAGTACGTATTATATTTATGTTACTTATAATGCGTGGGGCCACAACAACTGTGGAGTACGTATTATATTTTATGTTACTTATAATGCGTGGGGCCACAACAACTGTGGAGTACGTATTATATTTATGTTACTTATAATGCGTGGGGCCACAACAACTGTGGAGTACGTATTATATTTTATGTTATGTGTATTCATGGGGCCACAACAACTGGTGGAGCATGAAGTATGGGGCCACAACAACTGTGGAGCATACACTACATGAGACACAGCAATTGTGACATGTAGAATACGTGGGGCCACAACAACTGTGGAGTACGTATTATGTTTTATGTTACTTGAATACGTGGGGCCACAACAACTGTGGAGTACGTATTAACGCACGTTATTAATCAAGACAATTGAATAAGATTCCAAGTTTATGTTAAGTCCAGTTTCAGATCAAATATATGATAAGTCAAGTTTCAGATCAAGTTCATGTTATGTTATGCTCACGTACATGTTATGTTCATGTTCATGTTATGTTCCAAGTTCATGTTCACATCATGTTATGTTCACGTTTATGATACGTTCAAGCTCACGTTCATGTTATGTTATGTTCATGTCCATGTTATGTTTCACGTTCATGTTATGTTTTAAGCTTAAGTTCATGCCATGTTAAGTCAAGTTCAGTTCACGCTTAAGTTCTGGCTAAGTCATGCTATATGTCAAGTTATACTATGTTTATGTATGATTATAATTATGCATTTATGCTTTTACTGCCATGCATGCATTTTTAACCTGTGTATAAGTTTTATGTTAACTTACTGAGATTTGTAATCAAATCTCACTGTGGTAGTCCCAACTACCATTCCCCCCGAATGGTAGATCTTGTTACAGGACCAGAAGGAGAATTGGAATCTGACCAACTGAATACGGTCATCTAGGCTACGGTGCGATGTTGATGATGGTATAGTATTTAACTTAGGTTAATACTTGTACTTTTGGAGTTGTATCTCAAGTATTCTTTTGATCACAACCATTTTGGACTAGTGTGGTGATCACGGCTTTTTAGTATGCCTTTATGTATGAAATATGTTTCAAGTATTTGGGATATTTTTAGTTTGGTGCATAGTACTGTGAAAAATAAAAAAAAAATTATCCGCTGCGAATATTGCATAATGCTAGATGCATGTTAGGAACATTGCATCTTATATGTCATGAACGGGGGCAGGTAACCTTGTGTTGCATGTCTCGACGCTTCAAATGTCCGTTCAATCCCAAGCGGAATTTGGGGGCGTCACAACCATGGTTCGTATATAGGATACCTTGACAAAATTAAGGGCATTATTTTGGCCATTTCAGTTTTACCTATTAAGTGAACTAAGTGGGAGAATGTTAGACTTTTAGTTTTCCTAGAAAACTTTTGTCTTCCCTAAGGTGGTTCACTTTATCTAAGATGATACACTTCATCTATCAAGCATAGGTAATTGCCCTTCATAAATAAAGTGGTGACCCTTACTATTTTTTGATGGAT
The DNA here is from genome assembly GCA_011037825.1 of Carya cathayensis. Classification (NCBI taxonomy): domain Eukaryota; kingdom Viridiplantae; phylum Streptophyta; class Magnoliopsida; order Fagales; family Juglandaceae; genus Carya; species Carya cathayensis. Next base: position 1,802 of record QGSO01000274.1, read on the forward strand.
GAAATAATGAGAGAAGCCTAAAGGTTGTAGGAGTAATAAATGAGGGTTCCTAGTCTTGCCTATATAAAGGGGCTTGTGTTTTCCATTAGAACCATCTTAAAAAATTCTAAGGCAAAGGCTAGAAGTCCCTTCCCTACAAAGTCTCTATTTTCTTTTGAGTTCTCAAGCACAAATAGCTGGAGGTAAAAGATCCTATAACTTTTTAAAGTTATTTTCTATCAAAATTAACTAATTAATCAGCTACCTAGCCAACTTCATCAATAAGGAAAGGAAAACAACCCACATGGGAGCCAACATCTCTGACTATCGAATCCCCATGAAAAAGGTGGTACTGCTGAATACAATGCATGCCCTTTTGCTTAAGTAGCAGAGATCGATGCATGCTGACACATCCTCGCACGCATCCAACTCATCAGCCGCATATCCATTGGAAATGAGACTGATTTTCAACAGCAAAAGTCTCTTTTTGAGCATAATCCTCTTCACCCACCTGATCAAGACGTCATGAACTACATGGTAAAGCATAATTAAGCAACATCACCTAAAAACCAACCAAAAGAAAAAGGTTATAAAGGAAAGACAGGAAAGAAAGAGAGCTTAGGGTTTTTAGGGAATCTAGCTAGCTAGCTAGGAATATTATCGATCGTAGACTTATTTATATCTTTCTTTCAAAGTGCAACTCTATATATATATATATATATGTCCTATATATATAAGGCATTATATATCTGAGATAACGATCAACAAACTTATAATTTTGGGTGTTAACTTGGGCAAGCTTTCATTAATGGCGGACATGCAAATTGTTCCTGCTTCCAAGAATGTGGAAGCACAGTACGTGGAGATGATGGTGCCTCTGTACTCTTACGGGTGTGAGAAGAAAATCAAGAAGGCCTTATCCCATCTCAAAGGTAATTTATTCAATGTATTTAATTCTTAAACATCTAATTGATATTGCTTTACCTACGAAAATTACAAGGTGATGATCAGGTTAATGTCCCATGCACTTAAAGTACTTTAGGCTAATTAGCATAAAAATCTTCAGTCTTTTCTTATTTTTGATTGGAAATATATCTTTTGCCAATATTGAAATATATCTTTTGCCTATATATATATATATATATATATATATATATTAGAATTTATTTATTTCAATCAGTTTGTACAAATAGTGATTTGATATAGTGTTAGAGTTGAAATTTTATATATGAATCTTAACTCTACATTTCTATGAAGTAATTAAATATTTCACGTATTGGGATAAGTGATAATTTTGTTTATAAATTGCCTTGAAAAAAAGTTAGAGGTATATTTTGTTAGTAATTGAAATGGCCTAGCTACTTGGGCCTAGGCTTGGACTGGGGATGGACATGAATATAATTTTCTAAAAGGCCCAAGCCCAAGGCCTAGAAAGATACGAGTTAATTTTATCCCCAAATGAGTTCCATCTATTTTCATTAATTCTTGGGTAGACTGGCCCAAAATTTGGTAATTTAACAAGAAATAAGACAACAAATTAAAATATTATTTTAATCTGTATATACTGTTGTCAGTCCATTCGCATGCATGTGATATCTACCTGTTTGATGTGAAAGATTGAATTATTAATTTATTCTTAAAAGTGACACAAATGCAGATAAGAAAACAGTACTAAATATAAATGATCTCTCTCTCCTGTTATCTATGTTAAAGAAAAAGTAAATCGATCGAGGAGGTAAAAGATCAGGTGTCCTTGGGTGTCCCAAAAGTGCAAAAACTTCAAAAAAAAAAAAAACAGACAATATTTTTTTTTTTTATAAAGATTTTAAAACCTAAACTGATCTTCCATGGAAGTATATTACTCTTTTAAACACCAGGATAATAGGCCAGTCAGTACAAGTTAGATATTTCATAACTTTAAGATTAGAAATTTGAGGTTAGGACATAAATTAAAATCATTTGTGATAGTAAACCTTGACCTTTAGGCCATGAGATGACCTTTGGACTAACTTAATACTTTGAGAGTGTTCTAGTGACGGACTCGTCCTTGGGAATAACTATAGCACAAATTGGACATTCCGTAGCGGAGAGGAGCTCTTATGGTCATACTTAGAAAGGATTGTTGCGTTGATCGCTCCCGCCTCCGGCCATTCTTGCTTAGTTTAATGGCTTGATAGTATATAACCCGATTCTCCAACTAAAAAATTTGGGTTTGAAACCACCCACTCTCTGTATAATATATATACATATGAGTACTAAAAATGTACACTTAATTTATGGTGCATGGCAGGGATATACTCAGTAAATGTGGATTATAATCAACAGAAGGTGACCGTGTGGGGAATTTGCAACAAATACAGTGTGCTGGCCACCATTAGAAGCAAGAGGAAAGAAGCTCGTTTCTGGAATCCAGAAGACAACAATATCACATTATTTGAAGAAGAAGAATCATCACCATCGCCTAATTCACATGATTCTCCAAGAGATCACTTCAAGCTTTCTTTGCCCTTGACCTTGGTTCGATCTCTAAGCTGGAAATTAGCGTGGAAGAAGGTATTCACCAGATCCACTTCATTCTGAATTAACAAGTTCATGAGTGTAGAAGGAGAAACCAGTACTGTTTAATTTTCTTGTCATTGATCCAACCAACCAAGACGGCCATCGATCGAGTCTAAATTTGGCAAAATACATCATTAATCATGTGTATCTGATCATCTGTAAATATTTCAGTTTTTTCATGAAGCATTAGACTTTTTTTCTTGTTACTTCTTCACTTGAGACCCTCAAATTTAGACATGAATTTGAAGAGATCTTTCTTTTTTGCCTAGTCCTATATGATTTTGTTAGATCAGAACAAGCTGATCTTTCACCTGCTTTGAACTTAATCCCAAAGGGTCAGCATATTAGGCAGGCAGGCATGCGCCGATTCGCCTATAGATTATTACTACTGCACAAATGGCCGTAGATTCGTAAGTCAAGCATGTTAGGCGGTTTATCATAATTGAATTTTTTGCGTGAAAGTAGCACAACGGATGAAGAGAAATGATATTTGCAGTTTTAAAACGTGCAAATCTCGCGCATTTCTCTTTAAAAGAATAGATAAATATGCAAAATTTCACATAAAAAGTTATTTTTTTAATGATAGATCTCGTGATTTTCTAAAGGAAATGCGTAGGACTTGCCTTATACACTCTTAAGACTATATCTAGCATTACTAATAAATACAATGCACTTTGATTTTGTATTAATGGTGAATTGATAACAGCTTTCACAATCGAACTTTCATGATCTCAAAGCTAGGTAGCACTTTCACATGAAGATAAGATCAGCCGGGAGTTTCTGCTTAACTTTTAACTTTACTAGACAAGGATATAACACTTTACACTCGTGTGGACTTTGAGTGGTATATTTTAGCAAGACGCGTACGACAAGTTAAATCGTTGCTTGTGCCGATCATCATCAATCTTAATTCTCCAAAGCAAAGGTTGTAAACATTACTAAATATTAATCAAAGGTTGTCAGATGCAACCCGAAGGAACTTTTTCCAAAGCAAAAAAACAAAACAACCTTGGTGGATCTGGCCAACCAAAACACAGCTCACACGCTACCACCCGGCCGTGAAGTTATCGTATTTGTCAAGATTATGCTCTTTAGCCTAATTTAAAAATAGATCTGGCTAGCCACAACATAACAAGTTATACCGAATAGATCCACAAGCACAAAGTGTAAAACACCTTCGGCAAGCGGTCTTAGTCAACCATAATTAGTTGCATAAAGTGGAAGACAAAATAGAACCCAAAAATAAAAAACCAGATCTAGCTAAACGACGGCTCTATTAATCACTGGCAGCTATGGCTAGGGTTTTGGTGCTTAAGAGAGAGAGAGAGATCTAGGGTTGGGAGAGAGGAAAGAGAGATGCTGCAAAACTCTTGCATCAAATCTAGAAAGGGACAATAAGATAGATAGAGAGAACCATTTCAAGAGAGAAAACAAGTCTGTTTATTAAAGAGAGAGATATCTTCGAGGCTTTGACGCGCTGGGGATTAAAAGAAATATATCTAAAAATAGGGTACAACCCGGTACCCAAGTGTCATACCCGTGCCTGGGTCGTGTAGGTCTAGTTTGTTAGAATTGAGTGAAGAATGAGGAAGATTTGCCATTATTCTGTTGAGAGGAAAATAATGGGAAACAAGAAAACAAAGAGATGGAGAGTTTCAGTATATTTAAATATTCTGTGTGTAAGTTCATGTACAGAGGAGCCCGAGAGGGTCATCTATATAGGCTAAGAAAGACTAAATAAACTAGCTAATAATCTTGTACAAGTTATCTAAAAGAAGCATAAAATAAATCAATGAGGATGGCATGTGGGCACTGTCTTTCCAAATATGGCACTTATGTTTCCAAGGAGCTGAACTGGAGTGCTATAGATTGAGGATTATAAGGTGGCTTCTGTATTGTCTTGTCTCTCAATCTTATTGAATCTTGAGACAGTTTGTGCAATGAGGTTTTCGAACTAGGTACAATCATGTCCATAACTCGATTATCCAAGTTTCGGACCGGGTTGGATTTTAACCTGGCCAAGTTGAACAGGCCTATTAATCATGCTTTGCTAAAACAAATTTTGCTCAAATTTTAGAGTCCACATTCATGCACGTGAATGGCACATGAGAAGTTCATATATATTTGTTCATCATTCACATATATATATATATATATACTAGAGTCGTCTTTCTTTTTCTTATAGGTGAGAGACATCAAAGAAGTTGAAGAGTGATTAAGAAGTTGTTAATTTTTCATTTAATGCTCAAACTCATAATATACTTTGGAAGACATCACAAGATTATCACATTATATCTTATTATATAATGTTTTAAGTTCTTCTATTTGCAAATTGGTCTAGAAAGCACAAATATTTCATGCCCTTGCAAATCAAATCATGTTATATATATGCAATAAGAATAATATGTATCGTCTTAAAACTTAAAAGAGTATAATATTCATTTATGTCCCTAATTAGATCATCAGTTAATGGCTTATATGGAAATTAATCTGATAATGCCACCAAAGCATTACAATATTCTTTAAATAAAAAGTAAAAAAACAAGCTTTCAAGCCACTCCACAACGATATTATTCTCCAATGGGCTCACTCCACATAAGCTAATAAAAAAGAAATAGAAAAAGAAAAAGAAAGAGTGAAAACGTGATTACACAATTGACACAAGACAAGAAACATTTGAATCATCAAACATAGAACGTGGTGAATCATAACCTTAATCATTATTACTACCATTGGCGCGTAACCTAACCTAGAACAGTACAAATTGGGGACCATGTTTCCTCTTTTCCCCCAATGCCAATATATATCATAAAGTAGTACTATTATCGATCCCACCATCGTATAAATTTGGCTGCGTTTTGACATGATCACCACCAAAATCAATTTTCTATATTTCAAAGCCATTGCTAGCTAGAACTTTGAAGCTTTTGATCTTTGAATTGAGGGTTCAAAGCCTGCAGCCAGTCTTGTTTTTAGTACTACTTAAAAGAAAGAAGGAAGAAGATGATGATGGTGGCTATTGCGGCTGAGCTCTTGAGGGAGTATGCAGCAGCCCTTACAAGGGTGACAGAGAGGCTTCTACCACCACGGCGTGGCGTCATACATTTTCATGGTCTTAGAAATCTTCGCCTGAGTTCTCCAGCTTCAAACCAAGACTCGTCCTCATTCGTTCTGTATTTTTAGCTTCTGATAGCTTATAATTTGGTTTCTTAGTATCTTTGATCAGTAATATTTAATTAGTTTCAGTCAGCACTACTTCACAATCTTCTTCATGTATTTTTTTCTTTTACTGCAAATCTTGATGCATGCTAGCTAGCTGCTAGTTTCTTGATTAATATTGCTGTGTTGATATTCTTTTGGGGAGGCTTTAGATTGGGATTTGATCAAAGGTAAGAACAGTAAATCAGATTCTCGATCTGATTATTATCTCAGATTCATTCCTTATCACGAAAGTAATAATGCAATGAATGAGCTCTTGTTCTTTTTCTTTTCCTTGAGAATTTTGTTTTCTTTCTTCCTTAAAAGTGAAAAAGAGTGGTGGCGGCATCAGCAATTAATCTTTAGAGATGAATATGAAATGACGTTCCAATCGAATTAGATGATTATTTTACTACTATCAGTGCATTTTTTAGTGGTATAAACCCCACCTATATGAACATTAAATATTATATTTATTTCATTATGAACCGGATTATCCAATTTGATTAAGTAATTAATCAAAAAAAAGAGTAAATACTATATACAATTTAATTTAGTGTGTACAAGTCTCGTATACTCACTTTGAAAAATGTGATTTTTCTTCCAGATTTGTTCTACTTTTTACAAATAAGTGCGTTGGATTTATACACTTTATGACTATATAAATGATTTTCCGTTAAAAAAATGTATGAGTCCTAAGCAAGATGATGATCTGGTTATGGTGTGGGATATTTGATTATGAAAAAGAGCAATATTTGAATTATATGCCCATAAAAATGATATATGCGGTAATGATGGTAATTGGTAAAGTTGTGGGGATCTCTCTAATAAAATTAGTGTAATTATTAACAACACTATAAATTTATTTGAACCTATCTTGTTTGGTTGTCCTACTGATCCTACCCCCAAGAATTTCTTGGTTGGTAGAATAATTAAAGCATTATCATAGGCGTTTTTAGTCAAACTCAATCACCATTCTCTTTGATTTCCTCCTCCTATCCCAATAGTGTTACTCTTTCTTCCATTCTTTTTTAAAAGATAAAAAAAAATAATACGAATAAAAAATTTATTATATAGAATTATATATATATATTGTTAGAAACCAAGTTCAAATTGTATTGTATGACCACATTTAGCCATCAATGGTAATCTTAGGTACACCTACCCCCAATAGTGATTTTAGGTACACCTAACCTCCTTTGTACTCTTTACCATTGGATTGATGACAAGTGTAACAATCCTAACCATCCTTTGTACCAAGAAATCCCTATAAATAGAGGGAGTCCTCATTTGTGTAAGACCCCAAGAAATAAGAGAAAACAAAGTTCTCTAAACATCTCTCTCTCTTTTGCTCTCTATATTTATAGTACTTCAATGATTTCGAGCCAGAAGCTCCTATTAAAAATATTATCAGTTTTCTCTTTGAGATGATATTATGTTGATGAATCAAAAGTGATATGATTCAAAATATTTGTATCTTTTCATGATTATCTTGATCATCCAAAATCAATTATGATAAGTCGAATGATTTTCATATGGACGTCCATAAAAGAACCAGAAGATTCTTTTACTATAAAGCTTTACCACCAGAAGTGGAAAGAAAGTTTTACCACCAGAAGTGGAAAGAAAAATTTGCTAGAAGCAAATAAGATGAAATAATTCGACGTTATCATGATTATCATAGGTGAACTGGAAGTTCATATGATAATTAATGTATGGATGCAATAAGATAAAAGGTCTCATATTCTAGCTGCTAAAATCCCAGTGAGGATTGAAGTCCCTGCAGGGCAATTAAGAAATTTAGCAGTCTAATGAACATAAGACATGTATGAAAGCATGTGAGACCTATTGATACAAATGATAAAGCATCTCGGAAAGAGAAAAGCATAAAGAAAAGAATTGGTGCTCCTGAAGAGGCCTACCCACAAAACAAGCAATAAAGTCCATCTAAAATTCTCTCATAATGAAAACTCCTGAAGAGTATAATACTCCTGAAGAGTACCTCCTGAAGAGGTTTTCATGAAATGTCTTCCCTTGAAGAGGGACAGGTACCTGAAAATAATGAGATCTCGATATTACATTTCATGAGTAAATGAGAAATTATGGAGAGAAATAAAACCGTTATCGACAACGTATTTTCATATAAGATGACATTTGATATTACTAGAAGTAATAAAGAAAGTGAGCTCAGAACCGTCGAAGAATACCGACGTAAAATATTGGCCAAAATAGAAATAAACAATTCCTGCAGAATTGTTATCATGTGATGCATATGGACTTGAAATCCAAACACCTATGAGGTGATGCTTGTTGAATATCAGTGGGTATTTGTATAAAGGAAATGAAAATGTGATATATAAATCACGAATATATTTCCTGCAGAAATAATATTGATATATTTCTGAAGTTAAAAAGATCATATTGAGATTTGTATTAACTTGATAGTTACCAAGAATTTGGGTATGCAAGAAGCATATAGTCCTGAAGTACATATTCTATCAAGTCTTAAAATCCTTATATGATCTAATGCAAGCTAAACGTATGTGGAACATACTATTTTCATATATTTTCAGTATTTATATTATATTTTATTGCAGTTTATATAGATAATTTAAATGTCATTGAGGCTCCAGAAGAGCTCATGAAAACTGCAGAAAGCAGGAATTGATTATGAGGCTCCAGAAGAGCTCATAAAAACTATAGAAATCAGGGATTGATTATGAGGCTCCAGAAGAGCTCATGAAAACTGCAGAAATCAGGGATTGATTATGAGGAAAAATAATCTCCTGTTATGGATGCAATCACATTCAGATTTTTGACTAATTTGGTAGTTACAAAAATATTGGATATGCAGTTAATGGATGTGGTCACTGCATATTGATATGGGTCATTAGACCAATGCATATATATGAAAATCCCTGAAGGATATAGAATGCCTGAAGCTTCTAATCTGAATACATCCAGAAATATATATGAAAATCCCTGAAGGATATAAAAATGCTTTAAGCTTGTTATCTGGTTACATCCAGAAAACAATCCGGATACATGTGGTATAAATGCATTAGTGAATATTTATTGAAAGAAAGATTTGAAAGTAATCCAATATACCCATGTGTTTTTATTAAGAGATTCCGGATTTGTTATTATTGCGGTTGATGATTTAAATCTTCTTGAAACTCCTGAAGAGTTCAGAAGAACTGCACATATTTGAAATATAAAACCCTTTCGGTTTCAAGGGGGAGATAAATGTGCATGAGAAATAAAATAAAGCATCCAGAATATCTACCAGAAGATAGATACACAAATATGAATATTTGTGAAATTTTATTATCTTGAAGCAAAAATTACAGAAATTTGAGACATTTCGCCTCATTCTTTAAACGCTCTTGTTCTTCAAGAATCTGCATGGCATCTCTGTCTAAAGGAGTAGGCAATCTAAAAGAAGATTTAAGCAGAGATTTTAATTTCCTATTCTCTTGCTTTATTGATTCTATCTTCACGTTAGACTCCTGAAGAAGTCGCTGAAGGATAAAAATTTTCTCATGGAGTTTGTCCAAATCATAAGGTTTGGATTGTAGTCGCTGAGAAAATGCATAAATAGTTGAAGAGTAATGGGCACCGAGATTTACAAGCTCATAGATAGCTTCAACATCTGACTTATTAGTCAGATTAGCACCTGTGGTAGAAGCAGGAACAGCTGATGAGCTAGGTGCATAATACCTTATATATTGGCCATGAGAAGATTGCTGAGCCATTGCAGAAAAAGAATGCAGAAAGAGATTGCAGAATAAAAATGCAGAAAGAAATTGCAGAGTAAGAATGCAGTATGATTACAGAAAAGTGAAGAAGATGAGATGCGAATGAAGATGATCTGAACATCTCTTTTATAGAGAAAAACTAAGCACCTCTATTGATTCACGGCATCCCTCGTGAAGCATCTCTCTACAAGAGACGAGGCGTAGCATCATAGCCCTGCGGCGCCTGATAGCAGATGTAGCATTATAGCCTTTCGGCGCCTGACAGGTACATAAGAACTGTAAAATCCCGCGATGCTTGTCTGGCCTAAAAAGATGGCCACCGTTTTTGAATATAGAGGTTTGCGGCTTAATTTTGATAACTCCTCTAGTAATTATGTTATTTACAAGAACTCCAGAAGAGTAGTGAATTCAATGATCTCGGATCAATATGGTGAATTTCACTATAAAGTCCTGATTACTCCAATGGTTGCTCGATAATTTGATGAGCAGAAAAATCCATTTCGTCCTGAAGACGATGGAGAAATTTTTGGTCCTGAAGTACCTTATCTCCAGTTCAATTGAAGCCCTGAATATGTAATTATTTGGATCAAGTCCACAATTAGATGGATATACAGATGCGAGTTATCTATCAGATCCACACAAGAAGATCATTGCAATTCATGAGAAGAAAGTTGAAATTGATGTCAAGAAGATACGGTCAAGAAATAATCTGGTAGATTTATTCACTAAAGCATTACCAACTGCAACATTGGAATGCGGAGAATTGAAGACATATTATCATGTACTTTTCAGGGGAGTAAAGTCTTAAAAACTTGTGCTGATTGTACTCTTTTTCCTTCGCTAAGGTTTTATCCCACTGGGTTTTCCTTTGCAAGGTTTTAATGAGGCAATCTTAAAGCACTTGGCGATATACAGAATATTGTACTCTTTTTCCTTCGTCATTGGTTTTTTTTCCCACTGGGTTTTTCCATGAGAAGGTTTTAACGAGGCATATTCTTTATATGTGGTCATCCAAAGGGGGAGTGTTATAAACCAAGTTCAAATTGTATTGTATGACCACATTTAGCCATCAATGGTAATCTTAGGTACACCTACCCCCCAATAGTGATTTTAGGTACACCTAACCTCCTTTGTACTCTTTACCATTGGATTGATGACAAGTGTAACAATCCTAACCATCCTTTGTACCAAGAAATCCCTATAAATAGAGGGAGTCCTCATTTGTGTAAGACCCCAAGAAATAAGAGAAAACAAAGTTCTCTAAACATCTCTCTCTCTTTTGCTCTCTATCTTTTCATTAGTTTCATAACATATATATAATAATAAGTTATATCAATTAATGAGTTATATATCTTCTATATATAAGAAGTGTGTATGAAACGGAAAATCTTGTTTTAACGGTTTTTCTTATTTTTCCGTTAAAGTTAATACCGTTTTTTTAAATACGTGTGAATGTAACCGGCATATAGAAGGAAGACATAAATGTTGAGAGAGATAGCATTCAATGATATAAGACGAAAGGTTACATGGAAAGCAAATAAAGATATTACTGAATAGTTTAAAGCCTAGAATAATAACAATACAAATATATATACTGAATTTATTTTATAATATAATTTATTAATCACAATAATTATAATACTGAATAGTTTATATAATAATAAGTAATTAAATATTAGTTATTATATTTTTCTCTTTCTCTTTAACATATACACGTGTATTAGGTGCATAAGACGTGAATCCCTAAATATAATACACGTGTATTATATGTTTCATTAACTCAAATTATTGAGTATTCCAAATTTAAAAATCTCATATAATATATAATACAAGTGTGTTTAATCAAAGTGTTTTTTTTTCCCATGGTAGTAGGATGTGGCTTGTGCTAAGTCATATTTCACACGTGGACTTGCTATGATGGGCACGTGACAAAGGCCGTGATCCTTGAGCTAATCGAGATAGAGTAAATTCGACTAACGACTTCAAAATATATTTTAAGATTTATATATATGCTATATATAGAAAATATTATACTACAAATTTTATAAAAAGATTATATTTTAACGTTATGTTGACCCTGATCGACTCAACCAATAGCAAAATAAGAATTTCAATGTTGTCTCTATTGATCGTCTACAGTATGACATAAATTGATGAATTATAATACAAATATCAAACGACACATATTTTGAACTACCGTTTGTGTTGGACTTTTATTAAATTTTTCGTATGCATCTTTGCTAAAATTATGGATGTTATAAACATGTATTAGATTATATGATATTTTGAACTAATTTCGTATCTTCTCCAATATGTCTTAAATTATTAAGTGACATTAATAATTTTTATAAAATATATATTATTTTTTACAAATAATTATTTCATAAAATTAGACAAACGTGCTATACACGTTACTCCTATCTAGTATATATATAATCATGAATAAATCTTTTGATGTTGATAATTTAACTGAAAAAAAAAATAAAATAAAGGATACATTTAAGTTGGTGCTATTTATTAATGAAACAATGTATAATATGCTTTGAACCCATTCCCATATATTTGGGGGTACAAAAGACAATCAATAGATACCATATTTTTTTTAAATAAAATAAAATTAAAAAAATTAAAAATATATTAAAAAAAAACAGATACCATATTTGATACCATTATAAATAATCATGTGGAACATTATAATAAAACAATACTAAAATCTATAACATACCATATACCCCTAAACTCATTCTTTCTTTATATATATATATATATATATATATATATATATATATATATATATATAGCGAAAACGCATTCATTCATAAAACAAACAGATTACATATTTACATATTTATGTCAGTCCAAATAACTGGTAATATGAAATCTAAGAAAGATTTACACCAAAAACAATAACATCATTTACATGCCATGCATATCTAGACAGTATATGAGCAACTTCATTTCCCAAGTTGAGGTTAATAGAAGTGACTATGTTTGGATGCTGAAAGTAATTCAAGTATCCTTAGCATACTACGTTACTATTTGTTACTTTATTATTATTTTTTATATTTTTTTCTACTATTTGTTATTATTTATTACTTTTTTATTACTATTTCCAGCACTTCTCACTACCCAAACCCAACCAAACTTCTCATCATATATGGGCATAATAGGCCCTTAATTAATAACCCAAAACAGAATAAATAAAATAGAAAAAATGATTTTCTTATTTTTTTTTATTTTACCATCTCAATCATACTTCATACTTCTTAGATCATACATTCTAGGTGGCTGACATTTAAATGGTTGATATATAAAACTACTTTAAATATATAGCATTAGTAAGTGTGATAGAAAATTACAAAATTTAAACAAACACTATATATAATTATATCTACTGAGAATAATGCTTACTATAACAGAATTAAGCACTTGATTATATTTTATTAGATTAATGTTAGATACACTCTTAATTTGGTGTGCAAGCTCACACACTACATTTGAAAAATGGGTGATGCTATGCTCACATAGACTCTCCACCGATAAGGCTAATGTGTTTTTTTTTTTTAAAAAAGAAAACATTTTTTAAAACTCTTTAAACATTTTTAAAATAAAAATCACAAAATTACAAAATCATTCAAAAAACACTTTCTTAATCACTAAATTAAAAAAAAAAAAACAGAAAAAAGAAAAGGAAAAAGTTAATCTGTGACTTTTGTGTGTGACATTTGTATGTGGGAACATCATTTCCCTTGAAAATTAGTGTGAGGCACCATTAAAAAATGAATAAAGCTACAGTGCCACCCTAATGTGACTGCTCCATTTAACTGCTCATTATTTTTATTTTTACTTAATAATTAAGAAAGTGCTTTTTAGTGTATTGGTATATTTTTTTAAAACTTTTTAAAAATATTTAAATATATTAAAAAATATGAAAAGAAAAATAACTAAAAAATAAAAACTCCAGAATGTACTAACGATAAAGAAGAGCGATGCTACTTAAGCAGTAGAGTAGCACCACTCTTAGCAAATAGGATTCTTTACTTGAGTCTTAAATCGTTTGTACGTTCACTCTTTTTTAAAAATACGTAGATTTTGCATGCACAAAAGCTGTATAAATCATTCTCATTGTCCTAACAATAAATTAACCATGACTCTTAATATTCAATATCAAAACAAAATATTGTTTCACGCAATCATGAAAGTCATGGTCAGGCCAGCTATTTTAGAAAGTGGGACTACATGCCAAAACAAATGGAGATGCGTATTGGCCACAAACAGTGGATAAGTAATGCTAAATATAAATATAGGTTGGGTTAGTGTCGCGCATTTATTATTTAAAAAAATAAATAAATATAAGATCTACATAAAAATAAGTATACAATACTTGCATACTTTATAACTGTAAGTATCATTTATCACTATTGAATAATTTAACTTTTTATTTAAAGTTTAAACTACTCGATCAGTGGGAGATGTTTAATTACAAAAAATACTTGTAAAATCAATATTAGAAAAGCAGCATAATGTTTATTTGATATTTTGCTAATTGATATTTATACAACTTTTTCATTACCCATATTACAATGCATACTATCATTTCATGGAAAATACTAAATATAATCTTCCTCCGTTTGAAATAGAATTTAAAAAGTTAATAAAGAAGCAAAAATATATTATACATATCATTATATTGAATATTTTCGTAGAAAAGAACTGAAATCTTGTCTTCACGTACAAAGAAAAGAAAAAAAGAAAGAAGATGATGATGGTGGCTATTGTGGCGGAGCTCTGCCATATTTGATTATGAGAATTTGATATGGTTTTATATGATATTTTAAATTTATTAATTTATAATAAAAATAACTTTACAATTTAATAAATTATATCAAATCATGTTAATTTATGAGTTTATTTTTATAAAATATTTTTATATCTAAAACATTTCTTTTTTATTAAACTTTAGAAAAAGAAATTGTATACATCCTTAAAAATTATATATGAGCTAATGATGGAAATTGATAAAGTTGTGGGATCCCTCTAAATTATATCATTATTGGCATGCGACATGGTAGATTCATTTGACTTTGAACCTATCCTAGTCTTTGGTTGTCACAATTGTTTGTTTGGTACAATAATTACAGCATTATTATAGTTGTTTTTTGTCAAACCCCAATCACTATCCTAATTGATTGTCCTGCCCCATAAAAACTATGTGCTCCTCACAAATGATTACATGCTGTAGTAGTGTTAGAATTTCATCTCTTTTGTTTTAAATCTAGGACCAACGTTTGATTTCACTTTCAGTTAAAAATAGAATTTTTTATGCTAAAGGTTGCCTTACTCAAAAATGAATAGTACTAAGACTATCCTAAGTATAGGAGAATGTTGTATAATAATTAGGAATAAATTCCTAAATCGTCTTCTCAGGAAAATTACTTAAAAATCAAACTCGTTGAAAATGGTGAAAATCTTCACAAAGAGAAAATAATGATGATGGTATGTGCAATGAATGGAAAATGATACTAGTCATGGACTAGATTCATATTTTAGATTTTTGAGTGTCGAATTAAAAAGTAAAAGACTAAGAAATTAATAAAACTAAGTTAAGAATTAAACTAGACTAGAAAGTAATTGACAAAATATGTACTGAAAATTGAAAAGTCCCAAAATCAATGTTCTAGGATTCATCATTGTATTCAAACCACAACTTCTCAAAATTAATTCATAGCAATTGTAATCACTATTAAAATGAAAGCTTAACGAAACGAGAAAAATAAATAACATGAACTAAATGAATAACAAATAAATTGCTCAAACTTCTAAACCAAAAATCTCAAAAATATTCCACAAACTTAAAACTGAAATTAAATAACAAGTAGGAAAATGAAAAGATCAAGCCAATTGAATGGAGATGAAGAATTGAAGCGGTGGAGGAGGATGGACTGCAGTAACAATTGGACCCCTCAAGGAGTTCTTACATCTGCTACAGTGTGAGTGAATACTTCAGAAGAATTCGTGTTGCTGCGTGAATGATTGCTCGTGTTAATCCCCCTCTCTGGATCTGAGTCAAAATCAAAGAAAAAATAAATTCTAAGTGTTCCTTGTAATCCAACAGTGTTTTCCAAGCCAAAAGTCGACCATAAGATGTAAGAAATCATATATATACCCTAACGGCGGAATAAACCCTAGATCTGTAAAATACGATGTCCGCTCGAGCGGACATCGAGCGTTCAACTCTGTCTGAGTTCGCTTGAGCGGCCAAATGCCTCCGCTCGAGCGATCTCCTTTCCCGCAACCCACACGAGCTCACTGTCGAGCGCCAGTCGAGCGTTTGAATCTGCCTAAACTCGCTCGAGCGGTCAAAAGCCTCCGCTCGAGCGATATGGACCAGATTCCACATTAATCAACAGTTGATAAATTTAAGCAGAAATTCATGCTTTTAATTAATTAAAATCACAACTTAGATTCATTTATTTTTTCATATAAAACCAATGATAAAGTAATGAAAGAATTAAGATATATTGGTTCCAAAAGCATTAAAATATGCAATAACTCAGCTCAATCACACCCCCCAACTAGCATTTTGCTAATTCTTGAGCAAAATAGTAAAAATTAATTGAGATGAATATCGCATAAAGATCGAAATTCAAACAAAAACAATCAAATACAGTTCTGAATTCTCACAAAAGTGACACATTATTACTCAACCCCCATGGGTTATACCCACCAATACTATTTCAACAATCTTTCACATAGAATTAAGGCAAATATCTAGGAACTCAAATATGTGTGTGGAGCTAAACTGGTTGTGTGTTCTTCATTACTAGCCATGATTTGTCATATGATTTTTCAACCTTAAGATTAGTCATTGCTGATTCTAACTACCTCAAAGTCCAATGGACTAGCAGTTTTCACATCAGCTCTGTCTTTAAAGGTTGGACACTCAACCCCCAAAGTTTTGAGTAACTGTTTCTATCCCTTTTACTTAGGAAAGTTCACTAAGTCGCCTTTAGTCCTCTTTTTTCTCTTTTTTTTTTTCTTTTCCTTTCTTTCTAATCTTTTCAAATCCTTTTTTTTTTTAGGCATAGCTCGGTAGTCCTGCAGTTTTCATTCTACAAAAACTGTTTTCACACCCAATGGACTAGCAGTTTTCACACCAGCTCTGTTTTTAAAGGTTGGACACTCAACTCACAAAGTTTTAGGTAACTGTTTCTATCCATTTTACTTAGGAAAGTTCACTAAGTCGCCTTTATTCCTTTTTTTCTCCTTTTTTTTTTCTTTTCTTTTCTTTTCTTTCTAATCTTTTCAAATCCTTTTTTTTTTTTAGACATGGCTCGGTAGTCCTGCAGTTTACTTATCCAGTGTTAAATCAATGAATGGTAAATAAGGAACACTACAAGCATAAGCATATGCAAAATGTCCTTCAAACTTTGCCTTTTATTCTACAAAAATCTTATCAAGTTTCATCTCAATAGGTATAACATCCCGGTGTTTCAAGTCACACATCAACAAAATATGATGCATCAAAAATCATGCTCTATGTTTAAACTTGAAAATAAATCTTCACAAATGATTTCGCTCAACTACTCCACCAAGATGATCAAATTTCACCAAGATGCTCAATCATAAAAGTATCAATGGACATCATGTTATTTTTTTTTATTTTTTATTTTTATAAAACTGTGCACAAATGCTACCCCCAACTAGTGAGAGTCATAGTACTCAATGAATCGAACGAAAGAAAACAAAGTGTACAGAAATAAACAAGCAAAACAAAAATCAACATGAAATATAAAATCAAAGCAAAATAACAATAAATAATAAATAAATAAATGCAATTAAAGAAAAATGTAAAGAGGGAAAAACAAATCAAAACACTTCCCTAGGATCTTGCACAAGTAAAATCTCTTCGTGTGAATTAAAGACCTTCAGAAATAACTTTAGACATTGTCCGTTGACAGTAAAGCTATTACCATTCTTCGGATTGACAATGTCTACCGCACCATGAGGATAAACGGTCTTTACAATGTACGGTCCACTCCATCGGGATTTCAACTTACCAGGAAAAGTATGCAAGCGAGAGTTGTAAAGGAGAACTTCCTAACCAAGTGTAAAATGCTTTGAATGAATTTTCTGATTATGTAGAATTTTCATGCATTCCTTTCCTAGCTGAGCGTTGTTATAAGCATTCCGACGAGTTTCATCCAATTCATTGATCTGCAATTTTCTCAACCCTGAAACTTCATCAAGTGACATGTTAACATGTTTTATGGCCCAAAGAGCTCAATTCTAAATATCAACAGGTAAATGACAAGGTTTACCATAAACTAATCGATAAGGAGACGTCCCTAGATTTGTTTTAAAAGTTGTCCTATAAGCCCACAGAGCATCAAGAAGCTTAACTGACCAATCTTTCCTATTAAGCTTGATAGTTTTCTCTAAAATGATTTTTATCTCTCTATTTGCCAATTCAGCTTGCCCATTTGTTTGAGGATGATAAGGGGTAGAAACTCGGTGTGTGATGCCATATTTCTTCATGATGTAGAAAATGGTTTGTTCAAAAATGAGAACCCTCATCACTTATGATAACTTTTGGCATGCCAAAACGAGTAAACAGAGATTGCAAAAATTTTAGGACAACACGATGGTCATTTGTTTTGCAAGCAACGGCCTCCACCCATTTTGAAACATAATCCACAGCTAATAGAATATATGTGTTTCCAAAGGAAACTGGAAAAGGTCCCATGAAGTCTATTCCCCAACAATCAAAAATTTCTAATGTAAGAATAGGGGAAAGAGGCATCATGTCTCTTTTGCTAATGGATCCCAATTTTTGACAAGGCTCACAAGTCTTGCAAAAATTATAAGCATCTTTAAATATGGAAGGCCAGTAAAAACCGCTTTGCAAAATTTTAGCGACTGTTTTCTTTGCTGAAAAATTACCACCACATGCACTCATATGACAAAATCTCAAAACCGAAGAAAACTCATCATCAGGAATGCATCTTCGAATCAATTGGCCCGAAAAATATTTGAAAAGATATGGATCATCAAAGTAAAAGTGTCATACCTCAGAGAGAAATCGACGCTTATCTTAGGTGGACCATTCAGAAGGCATTCACTCAGTCACCAGATAATTGACTATGTCAGCATACCAGGGAGCTCTATTAACCACAAATAGCTGCTCATCCGGGAAACTATTATCAAGAGGAAGGCTGACATTTGAAGAGGAGGATGATGGCAACTTAGATAGGTGATCAGCTACCACGTTTTCAACTCCTTTCTTGTCCTTAATGTTGATGTTGAACTCTTGAAATAATAGAATTCAGTTAATCAAGCGTGGTTTTGCATCTTTCTTAGCCAACAAATATTTAAGAGCAGAGTGGTCAGTGAAAATAGTAACAAGAGAACCAAAAATATAAGTCCGAAATTTATCAAGTGCAAAAACCACTGCAAGCAATTCTTTTTCAGTAGTGGTATAATTTTTCTGGGCATCATTCAAGGTTCTACTGGCATAATAAATCACAAATGGTCTATTATCCACACGCTTCCCCAAAACAGCTCCTAAGGCATAATCACTAGCATCTGTCATGATTTCAAATGGAAGGTCCCACTGCGGGGGTTGCACAATAGGGGTAGTGGTAAGCGACTTTTTAAGAGTATCAAAAACTTTTTAGCACTCATCAGTTCAAACAAATTCAATATCATTTTGTAAAAGAGTGCACAAAGGTTTTGCAATAGAACTAAACCCTTGAATAAACCGCCTATAAAAGCCAGCATGACCAAAAAAAGAACGAATATCCCTAACCATCCTAGAGATAGGAAGTTTAGATATTAATTCAATCTTTGCATGGTCGACCTTTATACCCTCAGAAGAAACAATATGTCTCAATACAATGCCCTGAGTAACCATAAATTGGCATTTCTCCCAATTAAGTTAAAGATTTTTTTCCTCACATCGCTGGAGAATACGTGCCAAATTATACAAACAACTATCAAAAGATTTTCCAAAAGCAGAGAAGTCATTCATAAATATTTCACAAATATCATTAATTATGTCAGAAAAAATACTCATCATGCATCTCTGAAAAGTGGTTAGAGCATTACACAAACTAAAAGGCATTCTAGTAAAAGCAAAAGTGCCAAAAGGACAGGTGAAAGTGGTTTTCTCCTGATCCTCAGGCGCTACAGCAATTTGATAATAGCTAGAATATCCATCCGAAAAACAATAATATGCATTACCAGCTACTCTTTCTAAAATTTGATCTAAAAATAGTAAAGGAAAATGATCATTCCCACTGGCTGAATTAAGTTTTCTATAATCAATGCACATTCTCCAGCCAGTAACCATTCTAGTAGGAATCAACTCATTTTTATCATTTTTTATAACAGTCAAATCAGATTCTTTTGGTATCACTTGAGTTGGACTTACCCACTTACTGTCTGAGATGGGGTAAATGATATTCACTGCGAGTAGCTTAAGCACTTCCTCTTTCACAACTTCCTTCATGGTAGGATTGAGCCTACGTTGAGCATTACGAACCGATCTAGCATCATCTTCAAGATGGATTCTGTGGGTATAAACAGTAGCATCAATACCCTTGATGTCAACTATTGTCCAACCAATTGCGCCTCGATGCTTTTTTAAGACTTTAATCAACTGGGCTTCATCCTTCTGATTTAACTTATAGGAATCACTACCGGAAAAGTGCCTTCTTCAGGACCAAGAAACACATACTTTAAATCTTGAGGAAGTGGTTTCAGTTCCAACTGGGGAACTTCTTCCTCTAAAGATTTAAGCATGTTTGGTGGTGGTAGAGCTTCAAATTGGGGTTTCCATTTTGCTCCTGCAAATTGTACTTCAAGTGGTAAAGAAAAATTTTCAAAACAATCAAAAAATTCAAAGTCATCTTCATTGATATGACCAATTTTCTCATCAAGTAAAAATTCAGGTGTCTGAAAAATATAATCATTATCAGAGAAGGGAGAAGTTGAGCAAATAAACTCTGTTGGTGTCAAACTCTCCACAGCATTCAAATCACTTGTGTCATCAAAATGTGTTGGCATCTTGCAAGCATTGAAAACGTTCAACTCAAGTGCCATGTTCCCAAAGGTAAGTTTCAAAACTCCACTTCTGCAATTAATCAAAGCATTTGATGTAGCTAAAAATTGTCTTCCAAGGATGACAGGAACTTGGTAAATAGTGGAGGCTGGCTGCTACATATCAAGAACCACAAAATCCATTGGGTAGTAGAATTTGTCCACCTGGACCAACACATCCTCTACAATACCCCTCGGCACCTTGACTGATCTGTCAGCCAACTGTAGTATGATGGAGGTCTTTTTCACCTCACTCAATCCTAACTGCTCATATACTGAGAATGGTAGCAAGTTCACACTACTCCCCAAATCAAGTAAAGCTCTCCCAATGCGTGATTCACCGATCATAATGGAAATGTTGGGAGAGCCAGGATCTCCAAACTTCTGAGGAGTCTCGCTCAATATCAATGCACTAACTTACTCCGTTAAGAAAGCTTTCTTTTTTATATTCAGCTTCCTCTTCACTGTGCACAAGTCCTTCAAAAATTTTGCATATAAAGGCACTTGTTGTATGGCATCCAAGAGTGGGATATTAATCTTTACTTGCTTAAAAATCTCTTGAATCTCCGTGTGATATTTGTTCTTTTGGCCAGCTGCCAATCTCTGAGGATAGGGAACCACAGGTTGGTACCCCTTACTAGTCTTAGCATCTGCACTCACAGACTTCTTCAGCTCTGGTCTCACTGCCTCTGGTTCTTTCTCAACTTCATCAGTCTCTGTTACATCTTCAGGTGTAGGAGCAACTACACCGGTGTGTCTATAGGCATCTCTGGTTGGGGAACTTCCTTCCCACTTCTCAAAGTAAGAACTGTCTTCGCTGTCTCAATAACATTCCCTGAGACATTATGCACTTGCTGTTGTTGTTGCCTATATACTTAAGGATTAGGCTGAGGCTGTACTGGAAATTTTCCTTTCTCTAGGGTGCTCAAGGTCATGCTCATCGTATTGATAGTGCCTCGTAACTCATTTATGGCTTGAGTATTCTGATTATTTGTAGTGGCCTAAATCTGCATGAATTGCTTAAGTGTATTGGCCATCTGTGCCATACTGTTATCTAGAGACTTCTTTGCAGATGATGAAGGCTGAGAACTTTGTACAGCTACATGAGGCTGAAATTCAGGAGGAGCTACAAAAGGATAACTCTGAGGACTCTGATATGGCAGATACTGGTGTTGAGGAGCACCCTGATGAAATGGCTACTACGCAGGTGGTGGAGACCGACCAGGTTGATTATTTCTCCATGAGAAATTTAGGTGATTCCTCTACCCCGGATTATATGTGTTGGAGAAAGGCTGATTCTGTGTTCTATTAACCCAGTTAGCTGATTGCATCTGCTCAGACCCACTTTCTTGAAATACTGGCATAATCGGGCAGTCTTGGGTCTTATGGTTCGAATTAGCACATAAAGAACATGTCTCTACTACTTTCACAGCCTTCACTTTTTCCATTTCCATGACCTCCAGTCTTCTAGTCAATACAGCTATTCGGGCTTGAATATCAGTGTCTTTCTTAAGCTCATATCTACCCCCTCAAGAAATAGCCTTCAGTGGCTGTGCTGCTAAAGACACTCGATCAGTACGAGTGTTCCACTGTTGTGTGCTCCCAGCAAGATAATCAAAAAATGATAGAGCTGCATCAGGTTCTTTGCTAAAGAACTCCCCATTGCACATTGTCCGAACAAACTCCTTGCATTCTAGAGTGAGACCAGTGTAAAAATAGCTCACTAGCCTCCAAGGTTCAAAACCATGATGTGGACAGATGTTTACCAAATTTTAAATTTTTCCCAACTGGCCTGAAATGTTTCATCATGTCTCTGATTGAACTAGTTGATTTGCTCTTGTAAAAACTGAGTTCTCTGAAAATTTTTAGTAAGAATTCACGTTGCATATCAGACCAACTAGAGATAGAATTAGGTCTAAAAAAATTAAACCAAATCTTCGCTTTATCCTTTAAAGAGAAAGGAAATAAACGAAGTCTAATAAATTCATCAGTAACAGCCCTAGTAATAAAAGTAGTGCAAGCCAACTCAAAATTTGTCAAGTGCTAGTAAGAACTCTCAGAATCCATTCCGTGGAACTGAGATATTACTGACATCATGCCATACTTAATAGAGAAATTAGGTGCATTTTCGGGTAAAACAATGCATGAAGATGTAGTGGTGCGATTGAGTTTCAAATAATCCTTAAGAGTGCGTGGTGCAGGTGCAGCCATGTTTTCTGGTTCAATTTTAATTTCCTCACCTGACTTACTCATAGAAAAGACAGAAGAACTATCTATCTTAAAGCTATGTATACTACTCTCAACACTCGATGTGACTCTAAGCAACCTATTTGAACTGTCTCTTAGCCATGACATGAAACATCAGTTTAATGAGCATAAAAAAAATAACAAGTTTAAATTTAAGTTAAATTACTTTCCCCGGCAACGGCGCCAAAAACTTGACTTACTAAAAAATGAGTAGCATTAAGGCTATCCCAAGTGCAGGAGGATGTCGTGTAATAATTAGGAATAAATTCTTAAATCGTCTCCTCAGGAAAAGTTACTTAAAAAATAAACTCGTTGAAAATAGTGAAAATCTTCACAAAGAGAAAATAAGGATGATGGTATGTGCAATGGATGGAAAATGATACTAGTCATGGACTAGATTCATATCTTAGATTTTTGAGTGTCGAATTGAAATGTAAAAAACTAAGAGATTAAACTAAGAAATTAATAAAACTAAGTTAAGAATTAAATTAGACTAGAAAGTAATTGACAAAATATGCACTGAAAATTGAAAAGCCCCAAAATCAATATTCTAGGTTTCATCATTGTATTCAAACCACAACTTCTTAAAATTAATCTATAACAATTGTAATCACTATTAAAATGAAAGGTTAACGAAACGAGAAAAATAAATAACATGAACTAAATGAATAACAAATAAATTGCTCAAACTTCCAAACCAAAAATCTCAAAAATATTCCACAAACTTAAAACTGAAATTAAATAACAAGTAGGGAAATGAAAAGATCAAGCCAATTGAATGGAGATGAAGAATTGAAGCGGTGGAGGAGGCTGGGCTGCAGTAGCAATTGGACCCCTCAAGGAGTTCTTCAATCTGTTGTAGTGTGAGTGAATGCTTCAGAAGAATTCGTGTTGCTGTGTGAATGATTGCTCGTGTTAATCCTCCTCTCCGGATCTGAGTCAAAATCAAAGAAAAAATAAATTCTAAGTGTTCCTTGTGATTCAACAGTGTTTTCTAAGCAAAAAGTCGGCCATAAGATGTAAAAAATCATATATATACCCTAACGGCGGAATAAACACTAGATCTGTAAAATACGATATCCGCTCGAGCGGAGTGTCGAGCGGACGTCGAGCGTTCAACTCTGTCTGAGTTCACTCGAGCGGCCAAATGTATCCGCTCAAGCGATCTCCTTTCCCGCAACCCGCTCGAGCTCACTGTCGAGCGGCAGTCGAGCGTTTGAATCTGCCTGAATTCGCTCGAGCGGAGGCACATTAATCAATAGTTGATAAATTTAAGCAGAAATTCATACTTTTAATCAATTAAAATCACAACTTAGATTCATTCATTTTTCCATATAAAACCAATGATAAAGTAATGAAAGGATTAAGATATATTGGTTCCAAAAGTATTAAAATATGCAATAACTCAGCTCAATCAAAAATAGATAAATATATAAAGTGGATCCTATAATTTTCATGATTGGTCAAATAAATGTATTTGACAATACTACTAGAAACCTTTTGATGTCAAGAATTTTACTACAATAGCCAAAAAATGTCTATCCTATGAATTAATCATTCCCATAAACTTGGGTATGGTAGACAAAACCAATATGAAATACCGCGTCGATCATATATTAAGATGAAAAATGGTAATTGTACTTAAATAAAATTTACAAAAAATTTACTTCTCCATATATTAGCAATTGATATATTGAAAATTATGAAATTAATCACACGAGTTTAACATAAAATGATAATTAAACTTATAATACCCCCATAAACTCATATATTCTCTTGTCATAAAACAAAAAGTAACTTGGGTTTAGTGGTGGCAAATCGTGTTTTCGAATCGTATTCGTGTCGTATCAAGTTATAAATATTTGACTATATAGATCAATCCGAACTTAATCCGTTAATCTAAACGTGTCAAACGTCCAAACTCTAACCCAACCCATATAGATATCTGGTCGGGTCGGGTCGGGTCACCCATTTTGATCATTTAATAATTAATTAGAAATATGTTAACATGACACAACTCGACTAATTTAAACCCATTTGTTTTATGTAAATGGGTTGAACTAAAACGCATAACTTATTTGACTTGATTAATATAATTTTTCATAAAAGTTAAAATCTATATTTATTAATAACCACAATATCTTAAAAAAAATATATGAATATTTTTAAAATTTTAACATATAATAAAATCAATATTATAAATCATACAATAACAAATATGAACATAAGTCTAAAATTACAATTTAAACAATAAAAATAATAAAAACATAAGCATATTGAGAAAGATCAATATTACAACTTAACGATAATAAAATTTTAATTTTGAAATAAATTTTAAATGAGTCAAAACAGGTTGAGTTCATGTTAAGCAGGTTGAGTTGTTAATAACCCATTAATAAATCGTGTTTTAACGGACTAATCTATTTTGACCCAAACACACTAATATTAAACTCAAACTTATTAATTTTATGTCGTGTTCGTGTTGAGTTTACGAATTGTGTCACATATTACCACTTCTACTTGGGTAGAAAAATAAAGAAGAAGAATGAGAATATTATAAATCAATCAATACCATAATACTACTTCATAAAAAGTTTATTCTATGTGAATTCCCAATTTTATATACATTCTTCCCCCAAATTTTATATACATTCTTCCCACAAAAACTCAAGACAAGTAGTTTCTCTTCATCCCGTGTTACTTTCTTCACCTCTATCTCTATTTTCTTTTTATTTTTCTTCTCCATTTTACTAAGGTTAGATTTACCGACACATTACACCACCCTCGCCAAAGCACTACCCCAACTCCGGCCGCCCATAATTACTAATAGGCCCCACCACCTAACACGTGGCATGCCTCCACATATCATTTCTAGTGTGAACGATGATGGTTTAAGATATAAATTAAAATTTTTTTTTCTACTTACTTAAATTAAAGTTTAAGCGGCTGAAAAGATAATGATTTTATTATTTAATTTGCCTTTTAAACTATGTTATGATATTTTCATGTCTTTTTAAATTTTCTTTTTGTCTCCTTTTTCAAGAGATTTTTAGATCTAGTTTGATTGTTAAATTCAATTGAGATTAATTCAATTCAGTCTAATTTTAAATTAAATTTAATATTTAAATATTCAACTCTCAAATTATTAAACTCATCTTAATTTAAAATTTATTTACACGTCAGACCTACAATTTTTTTTAATTTAACACCTCTTTATATGTGAAACTTATAACATTTTTCAATTTATCATAAATATCTTTAAACTTATATTAACATTTAAAGACATTAAACTCATTTTAGATAAATTCCTTATAACTCCCTCTACCAACTCTACTCACTATTATTTATAAAAAAATTTAGCTTTAAATCAAAACTATATCGAAATGCAATCTTAACTTTAGACAAGCGTCCAATCGCCACCCACCATATCTCTCTCTCTCTCTCTCTCTCTCTCTCTCTCTCTCTCTCTCTCTCTCACACACACACTACCTAAAATATCTTGATATCCATCTCTGCCTCCCCGACAAAGTAACTTCATCCAACTAAAAAAAACAAAAAAACAAAAACAAAGCAACTTCACATTTTGACTAGCACGTGATTCCCACATGCCACTGGTAGCCCATGTGGCCGAACGCGACTGTATCTCTGATGTCTCTTTTCACCAAAAGCTTGATATATATTTTTTTTAAAAGTTATCTTCATTATCTAACGAAAAATTATACTTATTGCCTTACCATATATTATATATAACTTTTTAATTTTTAATTTTTAATTTTTTTTCTTTTATCAAATATATGATATATAAATAATGAGTAGAAGAATTCAATTATTTTATGAATAATAAAATTAAAAAAATTAAAAATAAATAAAAATAACAAAAATTTTATATACAATCATTTTTATGTACTCATTGCATACTACGCTAATATCATTAGCTACATTACTTTTTTTCAATATAAATAATTATTTTAACCAATTACATTAATGAATTACATAAAAATAATAATTATATGTAGCATAAGGCTAAAAATAAATATAATATATGAAATATAAAAATGATAAGTAACAAAACTCTTATCTAATAATACGAGATAAGATATCATTAACAACCCATTCTAATATGGATAGTTATGGTGTATTCTAATATGGATAGTTATGGTGTGCTCCGTACCATTGATGGACTCTCCTTCGAACCACAAAACTGTCTTCATCGTTGCGTTTTCTTGATCACGGCCAATAAATTATTGGACCAAACTCTTTGATTCTATTTTACAATTTGTTTTTTATTTTTTGAATTGTAATGTTTTTTGAGATGTTTGCTGTCTCCACCCTTTCTATTATATTAAATAATTAAATTATTCTGCTCGTTATCTATATACAATATATCTATTAAGAGAAAAAAATAAAAAAGATAAAATATAAAAATATTTGTGTAATGTTGGTAGAAGTGTAAAAAGATGCATAGGGTAGGAAGGATTAATAGAATTTTTTATTTTAAATTTCATTATTTTAATTTCACATAGTAAAAAAAACAATATTTTTCTAAATTAAAAGTAAAATGTATTTGACCATTTTGACCAGGGGCCTCTTGGTAATTGACATCAAAGTAAGTAAGCTCCGCGTATGTGACGACTCCTTTTTTCTGATTTTCGTTTACCTGAATGACTCCTTTTTTGTTTATTCTGGTTGAAACGTGAAACAGAGACCACGCTGCCCTCTCCCTCTCTCCGGTCAGTCTTCTAGTATGAATCTCCGTACGTGATCCTTTCGACTTTCTGGATTTTGATCAGTTTGACTTAATTATCTCTTAACGACCAGAAAAATTGGAAGCTAAAAAGTAAAGAAAGTGAATGGATAAGGGGTCGATGGATTCTGGGTCTCATGGTCATGAAGGATCTGCAGCATCGTCTTCAAATTTATCGGCTTTAGCCCCGCCTTTTACGGTTTTGCCAAAACCCATTGCAAGCCCCCTTGGGGATTGGACTGAATTCTCTTATGGTGTTCCCTTGAGTTCTTCTCTGCACAATTGGCTCCCTTCCGACTATCCTGATTCTGGGCTTGGTTT
Source organism: Carya cathayensis (assembly GCA_011037825.1). Taxonomy (NCBI): domain Eukaryota; kingdom Viridiplantae; phylum Streptophyta; class Magnoliopsida; order Fagales; family Juglandaceae; genus Carya; species Carya cathayensis. The sequence goes on from QGSO01000274.1 coordinate 29,708, forward strand.
ATATTCAAACCACACTACAGAATACGATCCGATGCGTTCATCGGATGCATTTGGTTACGGTGGCTCTTATGATATGCATTCACCCTATACCCACTCGTCTCCAGTGAAACCTATCGCCTCGGTTTCGGTCGATGGCGTGGCAACTAGTACTGTTGAAGCCCAACTATATTATCCCTCGTATGTCCCGCTCCCAATTGAAGACCATGATCCTATGGTGGTTCCAGATGAAACTAGTTATGATTTGTCATCGAGTTCCCATGTTGTCACCTTGGGTGGGTCCTCCAAGAACCATACTCAATCTGGTTGCCACCTTGAAGGGGGTTTCTGCTCTAAGGAGTTGACTGTTTCTGGTTCGTCCTCCGTTTTCATGAATGATGCGAACCTAGGTATCTCTACCTTGCCTTAAAATAAATATGATTGTTTGTTTCATTATTTTCTGTTGGAATGCATGTTAGTTATTGTGCTTTTGAATGCTACATATTGCCAATCTATCAGTCTTATTATTATGGTTGAATGTCGTTGGTCAATTTGTTCTCATTGAGATTTGTAACAAGCCCGATGGTAAATGTTTGGGTAAATACAAAATGTGGGAAAATGCAAGAAAACAGGTCAGATTCGAGGTTGGCCTTGCGGCCAAGAGAAGAAGGGAGATACTGGAAATTATGTTGTATTCAGCTTCTAGATGCCTTACATATGTGTCCTAAACCATTACGAATACTGACCTCTACTAACTAGTGGTCCCTAGGCCAACTTAACAAGACTCTAAAAATAAAGACAGCTCAATCAAGGCTAACAACATTAAATGGGCCATGGCCCGACTCACGTCTATCTTGAAAATAAAAAGAAATCACCACAGGCCAATACAACGAACAGGAACAACCAAAGCCCACAATAACTTCGCTCCCCCACTGTTCATGTACGGGAGTGTGACAAACCCTCCCTCTTCAAAGCACCTTGTCCTCAAGGTGCGGTTGAGTTGACCACAGCATATTCATCGTTACCCTTTTGATTCCTCTAATTCAGCCAAGCTGAGTTACATGCTTTGGAAGAGGTTATACTTATCAAAAGGGGGAAGATTAACTCTCATTAAAAGCACCCTATCCAATCTCCCCACCTACTTTCTTTTCCTGTTCCCTTTATCGGTGAAGGTGGCAAACCGGATAGAGAAGTTGTTCAGAGCTTTCCTGTGGGGAGGCATGGGGGAGGAATTCAAGTTTCACCTTGTGAGTTGGCAAAGGGTGACCTAGCTGATTGCGAATGGGGGGTTAGGGGTGCGAAATTTGAGTGTGTTTAATAAGGCATTATTAGGGAAGTGTCTATGGAGGTATCATTTGGAAGTGAACACGCTGTGGAGGGAGGTCATTGATCAAAAGTATGGTTGTGCGTGGGGGGAATGGTGTTCTTTAGAGTGTAAGGGGTCATATGGAGTAAACCTGTGGAAATTCATAAGAAAGGGATGGAATGCTTTTGAAAAACATCTAAAGTTTGAGGTGGGTGATGGAGCATGAACCCGCTTTTGGTTAGATGCATGGAGTGGGGAGAGTTCTCTTTGTACTACATTTCCAGCACTATTTAACTTGGCTGGAAATCAGCAGGCCTCAATTTCAGAAATACTATGTCGGGCCAACGGGACAGTAACTTGGAATATCACTTTTACTAGAAATGCGCTGGATTGGTAACTTGAAGAGCTGGTAGATTTTTACAGCTATTTATATTCAGTAAATCTAGGCGTCAATGGGGGAGACCGACTGTTGTGGACTCACACGGGGAGTAAAAAGTTTACTGTTAAATCTTTTTATAAGGCCTTGACAATCCAACAGCCAACTTTCTTTCCGTGGAAGAGTATATGGAAGGTGTTAGTACCTTATTAAGTTGCTTTCTTTATTTGGACAGCCGCTTAGGGGAAGATTTTAACGATTGATAACCTTAGAAAGCGAGGTATGGTTGTCATGGAGTGGTGCTATATGTGCGAAAAGAGTGGGGAATCAATAGATCACCTGCTTTTACATTGTGAGGTGGCTGGGGAGTTATGGGCTGAAATACTTAGTAGAACCGGGCTAAATTGGGTTATGCCTAGGAGTGTGGAGGAGGTACTTGCATGCTGGAACAGACCACACAACGGTGCTCAACTGGCAGCAGTGTGGCGGATGATGCCCTTGTGCTTAATGTGGTGTTTATGGTCGGAAAGGAATGAGAGGTGCTTTAATGATAAGGAGCGTGGAGTGAGGGAAATCTGGAACTTTTTTGTATTCTCTTTGTTTCAATGGTTTTCTGCTATTGTTCTAAAGGGCGGGAATGTCCATGAGTTTCTATTTTCTTTATAGTCCACTAGAATGTAACTAGGTGTCTCACTTTGTATACTCCCTGTGTACTTGGGCATTGCCTAGTTTCTTCATATTCAATAAAGATTATTACTTATAAAAAAAAAAATTCAGCCAAGCTGACGAAATCTCGAAAGTTGCTCTGATTTGCCTCCTGTTCCCTGTTCAAGTGCTTTATGAAATTCTGATCAGTTGTGCTATAGTTCAGTGTGTACCAAATTATTTCCAGATTTCCCCATGCAATAAACCACTCAACAACAAGTGAAAAAAAAGGAACTATGACTGATTTGTAGCCCGATATTCCAGTGATGAAGGCTTGGCTTCCCACCACTGCAGCAAGTACAGCCATTACCAGAACAAACCATCTGAAGTCCTCCAATACATACACAATACATACACAAAAAATCCAACAATCTCAAGTAGAGGATTCTTGGATAGATAGGCAGCCTTAGCTGCTTTCTCCTGGGATGGTACAAAGAATAAAAGAAAGTGGCTCATAATTGATAGACCTTCTTTCTTCTTTCTTGCAAGGGTATCAACAACAATGGGAATCATGCAAGCATTTTTCTCTACTGTAGGACTAGGTCCACTTGTCTCCACAATATCCTTTCCGGCTAAATAGCATTTTCAGAACTCAATTACCCATGAATTATTAAACAAGGGCTGGTCCTTTTTACTAATGAAGGTACCATCATGCAACAATGTATTTTTTTTTTTTTTTATTGAACTCAGGCACACAATAAGAAACTTCGATGGGCCTTTTGAATTTTGACCAACCAATCCACTTTGACCATGGTCACCTACATTTGGAATCCTTTGAGCCCTACCATTGATGTTTTTGATATATAAAGCAGCTGCAGAGAATCTCTTCTGAGTGAGTGCCTCTGTTCCTACCTTCACGAATCCCATTCATCTCTTCCATTGCTTGTCTTGCGTCTTCTGGGTTATCGAAATTTACTAAGTCAAAACATTTGGAAGTCCCATCGTTTCCTTGGCTATAACCAGACTAGCAATTTTGCCATACTTGGATAGCTTCTTCCCATCCTCCAACATGGCAACTTTACAATACAAAACATTCCCAAATTTCTGAAACAGATCCTGAAGCCCAGAATTATCCATTGCTTCGTCCAAGTTCTTGATGTACCCATAAATAATTGAGTTCCAATCAGCAAGAGCCTTTTCAGGCATTTCATCAAACAGCTAAGGGGCCATAATTCCAACCTGAATACCCCTCCAACTCTTAGCAAACTCAACCATAGCATTCCATGACTCCACATTTCTATGAGGCATTTTCTGAAACAGCTCTCTTGCATCAAATAAATCCCCCATTACTCTTCTATACCAAAATTCATCCATGGGATCTGCTAAAAGACAAGCAAGCCCCTGCCCAAAAAGCACCCCACTAACCACGAAAAACTCAAGGAATTAGAGATTACTGCATAAAAACTCGAGGAATTCATCAAATAAAAACTCATGAATGTGTCCTGCAGCTTGTTGCCTATGAGAATCCTCGAGTAGCCTAGCAGCGAGGCACTGGAAATGGAGACAGAAGCTTCTGCATAGTCATAGGTCATGAAATTCTCAGCCAAACGGGGCACATCTCGTGGTTCAAGTGAGGGTCGAGTTAAAGATGTGAAGCAGTTTTGGACTCCATTGTTGTTTTAAAACTGATTTGGAGGACCAGAGACCGAAGCTGTTGCAGCAGATTTTGAGGTTTAAGTTGAAGACCTGGGTCTTCTGTGCAGAAGCCAAAGCTGTTGCTGCTACTCCTCTCCCCATAGGCAGGGCTCTGTAACTCCCCGACTGGCCCAGTAGCACGGTCGACGAAGGTGACTGAGAGGCCGACAGGATTGCCTTGTCCACCATGAATGAATGGGACTGGCCTGGATGTGGAAGCATAGTACAGGTTGAGAGATCTATGGGTTGAAGTATGGTATAGCTGGTTCTTCGGGGTGAGGACAGAAAATGGTAAAAATGTGCTCATGGGAAAGAAAGGAGGGTAATGAACGGAGACATTGAAAATTGATACCACATGGGTCAAACTCCTGAATCTGAGAATCTGAGCATGAAACTTGAAGCTGGAGCAATCATGGTGCTCTATTCCAGCTCTGAGAAATTCCCAAAACCGCACCCCATCTCATTTTCTTCTCTCACCCTCGCCCTTCTTTGTCTCTAATCCTTGATTTTGGAAATGCAGTTTTGAGATCAGGCTTGGAGATATCGAGGTCACCTTTCATAGTCTCACCATCAAGAATCTAGACTTTCTGGATCTAAAGAGGCAATTTTGTTTGCAGGGGAGATTTGATACTTGCACGAAACTCTCTGGATAACACTTAGCTTGTTTTTCCTCTTCCTCCAACTCACAAAGCATTTGCTCAAGATGGTTAAATTTTTCTTCAAAATCCTTCTTGCCATCAATTACATGTTGATGGAGAATTTCGAGATTTTCATGAATTCGTTCCATTGACTCATTGATTTTTCTGAAGGATACAAAGATTTCTTCCATGAGAGCGCAGGAATCGGTGTCTCTTTGATACCAATTTGTAACAAGCTCGATGGTAAATATTTGGGTAAATTAAAAATGTAGAAAAATGCAAGAAAATAGGTCAGATTTGAGGTTGACCTTGCCTCCAAGAGAAGAAGGGAGATACTGGAAATTATGTTGTATTCAGCTTCTAGATGCTTTACAATTGCATCCTAAATCACTACAAATACTGACGTCTACTAACTAGTGGGCCCTAGGCCAACCTAACAAGACTCTAAAAATAAAGACAGCTCAATCAAGGCTAACAACATTAAATGGGCCATGGCCTGACTCATGACTATCTTGAAAATGGCCAATACAACGAACAGGAACAACCAAAGCCCACAATAACTTCACTCCACCCCTGTTCATGTACTCCATTACAAGATTTTTGTTATGAAGTCTGAATTCATTTTTCTACAGTTTCAAGATTTTACTGAATAAATCTTTCTTATTTTTGGGGGATGTGACTGTTCTCCTGGTCTCCATTTGGATCAAATCTTTTACTTGGATGCTAGTTTTAGCCTCTTTATCTTTATTAACTATTTTTCTACTTAACTTTAAGATTTGTTTTCTAAAACCTGAAGACAACACATGCTTCTGTGACATCCCTAATTTGGTGAACACTATGATAGAAAACCAACTCTCACTCAAAACCCACAATTTTTCTAACATGCTTTGTCAATATTTCCCATTAAACCATTAGCACAAAATAAGTGGATTATGATGTAGGACATTTGGAAGACTTTTTTCAATGTTTGTGTCATTTTCGGATTTTTAAGTTTATGAGTCTCTTCTTGATCTTAGGTTAATTTAGGGATTCCATAGTTAATTTAGAATACTTGTGGTAGGATATTAATTTGGATATGTTTTGGAATATTAATCTGTATGTCTTCGAGATTTTTTGTTTCTAAATTCTGATGGAGTCCAAAGCGTTTCTTGTGGAAAGGTGTACTTAATGGTTAGTGCTGTAGTCATCGTTCTTTGGCTATCATGCTGTGTCAGATTAGGTGCACAAACATTTGACTTCATATTTTATTTTGGGTCTTGAGCTTGATATATTTCCCAATTTTGTTAGGCAGCACTTCATTTCAAGGATACATGAAAAATGTCAGAAAGGACGTGGGGGTGGGAAGGGTTAGTCAATTCATCTGTAGAAGGTTAGACTGAAAAAGAGATCATGATAGATTGGTTTAATGATCAAAGTATTTCCTTGTTATCCTTTTGTTTGTTTCTTAATTAACTTGATCTTTGCTTCATCCTGTTTTATCAGTTAGTATGTCTTAGAACGGACTTTCCATATCCTTTTGTTTAAAATATACCAGCCTCACTCATACTCCTTCATGATTATCTTTGCTGTTCTGTGTACATATGTTATTACCATTCAAATGTTGTTTATTATGGAAACTTTAGCCATGGGATTGTGAGAAAAAAGAAAGGAAAACAAAAAGATACGTAATGAGTACATTGTATAAAGGTCGTCTGATTTTTCTCATTACATTTTTATTATTATTTACCATGCACAGGAGCTCAAGCCTCCAAAGGTTCATACACATGTGAAGAAAGTTCCAATATCATTGATATGTTGGGTTGGGAAAAGCACAGTGGATGTTCAAATGCAGAATGGCCTAACGATAAATCCGTCCCAGTCAACAATCTGCAAACCATGCCCATTGATTATTCAAAAACATCTATCAAAGGTGCCTCTTCACTACTTCTAGAAAACCCACATAAAAAACCCTCCTCTGAAGAAGTCTCAAAGATGTATGAGTGTCAAGTGCCATGCATTGCTTCATATGAGAAACACATTAGGCATTGTAATGCTAGTATGAGCGGCAGTGCATCATGTGTGACATCTTCACCTTCACTTGTCATTAGACCACCGGATGTCGACACCAGCATGTCTGCACCAAATACAGGTGCCCCTTGGCTACTTCCACATAAAAAGCGCTCTGAAGAAATCACAAAGATGTACGAACGTCAAGTGCCATGCATTGCTTCATATGAGAAACACATTAGGCATTGTAATGCTAGTATGAGTGGCAGTGCATCACGCGTGACATCTTCTCCTTCACTTGTCATTAGACCACCAGATGTCGACACCAGCATGTCTGCACCAAATACAGGTCCGCTAGAGGATAAGAATTTTGGGACCGATGTGACTGAGCCAAATGTTTGTGGAAATAGTCCCTCCTATGCAAACGAGTCCTTTCCCTTGTTAGGCTCTAAAAAAAAAGTTCGGTTTGATACAAGCCAACTCAGAATGCACCTCGACACAAATGATTCTATTGGTATGGAATCATTAGCATTAAAAAATGAAGAGCTTTCAAAGAAGAAAGAAATTTCTGAGGATGCCTTGGATCGAGTCTTTAAACCAAAATCTGGATTTCAAATATCTCATACAAGTTCAGATGGCTTCAATTTGACACTTGATCCTATTGAGAATTCTTCTGAGAGCTTAGATTATTATAACCCTGTTGTGGACTCACCGTGCTGGAAAGGAGCTCCTGTTATTTGTTTTCCTCCATTTGAAGCTTCTAAAGCCATCGGTTCTCAATATATGAGAAAAATAGAATCATGTAATAGTTCTGATTGTCAGGTGCCTAAGGTCTTCCCTTTCGCCATTGATGATGCGGTAAAGTTCTCATCTCAAAATCCAAATGAGAAGACAGCGTATGTGGGAAGAGGCTTAGCGCCTGCTCCAAAGGGGCCTTCAGATGCTAACTCATTATTCAGAGATCCCAGATCTGATGGTTCTCTAAATGCAAGTGATGGATCCTTTCTTTCAAAATCATGCTACGACTATACAGTTCAACATACTGATAGCATTTGTGAACCATGGGAAGACCATGCCTTACCCAGCATGTCCACAGTTGGTTCAGACTTAACACCTTCCATCACCAGGCAGCAAAATTTTGAATCAAGCAAAATGATTCCTGAAAAGCACTCATCAGAGACTTGTGTTGAAGATTCAGGATCTAGTATCAGTGATGCTACAAGTTCACATGATGTGTCGTTCTATTCCTCTGGGTATGGCCTGTCTTCATCATCTTCTGTGGAAGATTCTTCTGCCAAGCTTACCGAACTGCATGACCCAGATTCAACCTCAAAAATAGATGTCCAGATGCTGATTAATATAATGCGTAACATGTCTGATTTGCTTCTATTTCACTCTTCAAATGATTCACTTGAACTGAAGGATGGAGACTGTGAGGTCCTTAAGGATGTCATCTTTAATCTCCATCGATGTATATTAAAGGATGGTGAACAAATGACTGCAACACAAGAATCAATATTTCTGCAGCAAGGCACGACTCAATATCTTGAAGATTTACCAAAGCTTTCAATGGTATGCTATTTTCTTCTGTTTTATCTCAATATAGACTTGGTTCTCTACTAGATAAGAAACAAGTTACCTTTCTAATAAATGTTGGATTTTGTAAATCCATTGGATTTCTTCTCTTTTCGTCACGGATTAAAGTTAACCACATGAATGACACAAATATGAAGTAAATGGCAAGCTTTTGTACAGGCTGTTATATGACAAAAAGATGGCCTTTTTCATATCTGAGCACTATTTTACAGCACAAAAAGCTCTAATGCAGGCTTCTTAAAGACTCTCTTAAACCCCAGATATTTGGGCCACTTGTATCTTCGTTAGAGAGCAGGTTTATCCACTTGAGAAAGTTTTGACATTTCAGCAAGCGGCATGTTGATTTTTTTTTTGAAACGAGATGGATGCCTATGATGTGTAGGGTGCAGCTCCCTGTTTGTTCTAGCTAGCTGACTGAGAGGCAAAATACGAAACAGTTCATTATAATATTCCATTCAACAATTTAAGCTTTATTTTTTTTATTTGGATCATGAATATAAAACAATGTTTCTTTTTTTAACAATGAAGTCTTATTTTTGTGTTGTGAGTAATCCACAAGTCTGAAACTTCCATTAAAGATTGAATTTGTTGATTTTTTATCTGTTTTCCTGCTTCTGAGATTGGGTCCCCGGTGTATCAAGAAAAAAAAACCTGTGCTAGGATATTTTTGTAATCATATTATGCTGGACTTCAGGAAGTGAATGTAGACAGGCCTAGAGTGACAAAAGAAGCAGCTGTTATCACTCGGGATCAACTTGAGCATGAGGGTCTTCACGAGGAAAAGCATCATAATATTGGTTCTGAAAATAAAATGGAGACGATATCAGATTTTGTTTCTGTGAAGGGTGGTGCCAACTTGGTGGAAAAAGATCACATGACGCAGGTTCTTTTTCTGTTTGTTTTTTTTAATACAACCATAATAACTGTTGATCATTATTCTCCCAGTGAAGAATGCAAAAGGAAGGGGAACAAAAAGAAATAAAACCTTAGTTCTTCGCCATGGATTATGTTTTACAGGCTATTATGAAGGTTCTCAGTGAGAATTTTGATCACGAGGACGAAATGCAGCCAAATGGCTTCTTGTATAAAAATTTATGGCTAGAAGCAGAAGCTGAATTATGTTCCATCAACTATAAAGCTCGCTATAATCGTATGAGGATTGAGATGGAGAAATCTGAGTTGCACAAGGCAAAAGGTGCTAATTTTTATCTAAAACTGATAGTTCCTTTGTTATTGCTTAACCTTATATTCTTGTGCTTCATATGTGGCAGTAAATACCCCGGCTGCGGAGATAAGACTAAGATCCAAGGCTTACTGTGATGTAAACACGGTTGACAAATTAATACCTAAGGCCAAGGTTGAGGCCAAGGTTGGCCCTTACTCTGGTATTTCCATCCAGGATAGCCCTTCCATGCAGCATGTTATGGCAAGATATGGTATTCTAAAACACCGGATTGACCACTCAAATTCCGCTACTACGTTAGAGGAAGCATCAAGCTCAAAAGTGTGTCCTGAGGTGAACAAGGTTGACCAATTGACACCTGAAATAGCTCAAGCAAAGTGTGCAGCCCCTGATAAGTCCATCCAGACTTCTATCATCGGCCCAACCTGCCATGCAAATGATGTTATGGCTAGATTTCATATTCTAAAAGGCCAAGTTGGCTGCATAAATCCTATCAAAGCTACAAATGTAGAGGAACCACCGACCTCAATTGTTTCTCCTCTTCTGAATGAGGTTAAGAAAGACACCCTGATCCCAGATATTTCCATCCAGAATTCTCCCATTTCAACCAGAAGCCCCAACACAGATGACGTTGAGGATTCCATCATGACCAGATTCCATATCCTTGAGTGCCGGGATGACAACTCGAGATCCATGGATGTGAAAAGGCAAGAACCGACAGAGGTGCTTCATCTTGGGTTTTCAGGTGAGAAAAACCACCGGCCAATTAGTAGTGCAAGATCAGAGGATGGAAGTGTGGATGTAAAATTGGGACGCGCTGCCAACAGTCCTGAAGACAAGTTAACAGGGAAGGAGTTTCATCTTCATGAGGTTGATCCAACGGTCCAATCTGGCCTCGCCAACAGGCTTGGGGATCCACTTGACGCAGGTTGGAATGATAGCACTTCATCAGATTGGGAACATTTAACGGAGGAGGAGCTTATGGGTTAGACCTGTAAAGCTCAAGTTGGACCTGAATGTTCCTTTGGTAAAGGGTTTCATATGTTCTGAAAGAAAGCCATGCAGTTTCTTTATAATTTAACATGAGAATTACTTTTAACAACAGTATGTATGACTGCTCTTTGGATTTGTAAAAAGCCTTTAAACATAATCTGGATTTTTAGCACCTGTGTTTTGCTTTTTCCCTTTTATCCCTTTTGGCTATTAATCTTGCAAGTTGCATAGCTTTCTATTTGAATGCCCACTCCCAGGAATCTTTACCTCTTCCAGATCCTTGCTTTTAGGTTCAAGATTTTTTGTTTTTGTTTTTTGGGTTTTTTTCATTGTTGGACATTTTTTTTTTTTTTTGTAGGTATTAAGTTTTTAATTATATAAAATTATATTTATTATTAGTCATATGTTTGTGGACACGTGTTGACATCAAATGGTACTGATATGGTTAATAGGTTGACATGGCGTAAATTTGACGGAGTGATTAAATTAATAGCACAAGGAGTAAGAGTCAAAATTAAAGAAAGAGGGTCGATCTGTGATCCAAAACTCAACATATATGACAAAGCAAAGGTCTTTCCCATGATTTTCCTCCTGTGTGTACTGAAAGATAACAACATTTGAATAGTACATGATCTATCGTAGTTCTCACTTCTTCTGCATAGTTGAATAAAAAATTAATAATGAAATTATTTGATATGGTATTGTAAAATTCTTTTATTATAAAGTAAATTTTACGTCTCATATTAAAATGCATTAGTTTGTAAAAAATTTTTATAATTAATAATTAATAAACATATATTTAATAATTATCCAAAGATCCTCTACAAACTTTAAACAAATTTTAATAAATATTTCAACCACAGAGATTATATTAAAATAAACTTACAAATTGATATAATGATTTGATATTTAGATGTGGGATGATAGAATGTAAAATTATTTTTATTATAAAATAGATATAATGTATTATATAAAAATGTGTTAATTTAAATATTTATTTTTATGAAAAAAATTTTATAACTTTAGTACTTTCTCCCGAAACTTCGGACAAACAAAGGAGCAATCAAAGGCATTATTATTCTTATTATTATTGAACCAGAAAAGTCATGTCCAATTGGATATTGGGATGTTCTGAAAATGTCAAATGACCGACACGAAATTTTATCTTTAGGCTCTACTTATGATATAATTTTAGATGAGTTTTGTTTTGTATTGTCATTTTTTTATATTTTTTATATATTTTATTAATATGATTGGTCAAAATAATTATTTTTATATTAAAAAAATAACACAATTAATTATATGAGTGAAATGCATAAAAAGTGCGTAAAAATAACTGCATATAAAATTTTTTGATTTTAGATTAGATTAATAAATAATTAATTATAGTAAAATAAAAATGAAATCTAACTGTTTGCTGAATGTATATATATATATATATATATATATATATATATATATGTGTGTGTGTTTGTCTCAAAAGTCAATATATTTTTAGAGTGGTGCTTGTGGCTCCCCTCACCGTTAGGTAAAAAAAAAGTATTTTGTTTTTTTTTTAATACTTTTAAATATTTTAAAAAATATAAAAAATTTATAATAAGATTAAAAAAAAATTTCTTAATCAGTAAGAAAAAAAAAAAAAAAAATTGGCCAGCCGTTTCCTTACACTTTTTCCATATTTTTAAGCCGACAAAGTCTCCCATTAATCGACAAACGGCACAACCACCTGAAGATCCTCGGATTAATATAATTCGTACTATTTCATATATTATTATTCAAACGAAGTTGGTATCTCATTCCAATATTCCACATTAACCCTACTTCACCATCCTAAATTTTTGAGTTATGTAATAGAGAAATATTTTAACTACATAAGAATTTTATAAAAATAAATTTATAAATTAACATAATTTAATATAGTATATCAAATTATAAAATTATTTTTATTATAAAATAAATCTAACATAATATAAAGTCACATTAATTTATGATTAATTTATTTTTATTTAACCTCTTTATTACCATTTCTTCTCTATATATTATTTTTGCGTTCTTGCTACTCATCAATGTTTGCATCCGTTCTTAGTCAATAGATGATGTCACATCAAAATAATGAGATAGAAATAAGATGAATGCACTGAATATGCAATATTTTAGGAACTTTCGACAAAACTGGTATTCATGATGTTATTGAGTTTTGCTACATACAAATAAAGTTACGTATTAATTTATGTACTAATACTGATTTCTTTATATTCAAAATTTAAATTAACATTTTTTTTAATAAAATCTACTTGTTAACCAATCCCAATAAATTAATGCATATATTAGTATACAGTTGTGCTTGCAACTAAATTTTTCCTTGAATCAATACTGCTATATACAGGTATAATTTGTGCCTCTCTCTATGTGAATGCTGATGTGGCAAAATGCCAGGTCAGCATTTATATATATATATATAAAGGACCGTCGGCTGCCATCTAGAACATATTTGATTTCTCTCGAATTTCTCTCACTTTTTTGCCTCTCTCAAATCTGTGTAGGTCCATCGGCTGCTAACCACTCCTCGGCGTTAATACCTGCCCTTGCAAAAAAGCATCTAATTTTTATTAATTTCTTGGTAAATTGTGGCTATGTTAGAGGCCTTGAATAAAATAGCTAGGAGATTTGTATGTGTTCATATACCTTTTAGAAAGGGTCCCTCTCTTTTTGAACTATCTTGGATTTTATTGCACCCAAAGTCAGTCAATGTAGAATATTTGATGTAAATATCCCAATTTTTTAAAATCCAATACCCGCTTAAACCAAGCTAATTAATCACGGATGACCCTCTGAAATAATGCAATTACATATGATGAATGCATGCATCAATGCATGTCAGTATCAAAATTACCAACTCCAGTTGTCCTTTCCAGCTTCTACTTTTGCCGATCAAGCAACAATGGGTTCCAGGCTATTGCCTTCCCACATGCCACTACAAAGATGCATACTTCAGTCTGGATTATAAAGCAATACTGTACAAACTATATATACACCTTATATAGTAGGAGGTTGTGAAGATTTTTTCTTATATATATATGCATGTATACAGTTTATCCCACTTTTTTATTAACTTGATCTGTACAAGATGAGTTCAAGTAAGAAGCTAATTACTTGTTTGTCTATAATTTTAGTTGTGGTTTTGATATGCACTCAAAGTGTGCATTCTCAGCTTCAAGTTGGGTTTTATATGAATTCATGTAAGTTTGCTGAATTCATAGTTAAAGATGAGGTCAGGAAAGCTTTCATTCAGGATAAGGGAGTGGCGGCTGGTCTTGTTAGACTCCACTTTCATGACTGCTTTGTTAGGGTAAGTAAATCATCATGTGTTAATCATCCACTTTGGTTTTTCATTGCCGCTTTAAGATAGATTTTGTGTCTCTAATCCTCTCTCTCTCTCTCTCTCTCTCTCTCTCTCTCTCTCTCTCTCTCTCTCTCTCTCTATATATATATATATATATATATATATATATATGAGTCCTCAAATTGTCAACCACAGATCACAGGACTGCATTATTTGTAGGGCATCATGTATGTTTCTTTAGATAAATATTTCACAACCGGATGATCGTCCTTTTAACCATTATTTTCTGATGTTATTTTTCACTTATGATCTGTATTATTTGATGTCATGTCAAGAGATGATAAAATGATAATGGTTAAAAATAGCAACTTCATTAATACGTACTTTCAGGGTTGTGAAGCATCAGTGCTCATTGATTCCACTGCATCAAGCACAGCAGAGAAAGATTCTCCTGCAAATAACCCCAGCCTCCGAGGGTTTGAAGTCATTGATAATGCCAAGGCTAAACTTGAAACCATTTGTAAGGGTGTTGTTTCGTGCGCTGATATAGTTGCCTTTGCAGCAAGAGATAGCGTAGAAATAGTGAGACACATGCACCTACTTTTGCTTATTATATATGCTCTTGAGAAACACTAGCTAGTTTAGGTTTGCTTTAATGAACAGATATCTTGAGCACACTCGTATTTTGTTCATGCATGCAGACTGGAGGAGTCGGGTATGATGTTCCTGCAGGAAGAAGAGATGGCAGAATTTCACTAGCTTCAGAGGCATCGACAAACTTACCTCCCCCTACACTCAATGTCGACCAACTCACTCAATCCTTTGCAAACAAGGGTTTCACACAAGAAGAGATGGTCACCCTTTCCGGTAAGGATTTCAGACCCCGCAAAATACCATCCATATTCATAAATCGACTTAAAACCACCAGACCCAAATTCCCCGTGAATATGTTTGGACTAAATCCATAATTCTCTCTACTTGGAAGTTGATGTAGAGGGCACACTTTTTTACACCGCATGACAAGAGCTATATGCAAAAATCTACTAAAATATACCATGAATATGTGATAAACAGGAGCACACACCATTGGCCGATCTCATTGTACTTCATTTAGCAACAGATTGTATAATTTCAATGGAACAAGAAGTCAGGATCCAAGTTTAGATCCCATGTATGCAGCTCGGTTGAAGGAGCAGTGTCCACAAGGCAGCACAGACCCTAACTTGGTGGTTCCAATGAACCCTTCTAGCCCTGCTGTAACCGATGTGGGTTACTACATTGACATCCAGGCTAACCGAGGGTTGTTCACATCAGACCAAACACTTATGAGAAACCCATTAACAGCAAACCAAGTGAATCAAAATGCACGGAACACCATGCTTTGGAGGCTCAAATTTGCTGCTGCAATGTTGAAGATGGGTCAACTTGGTGTGTTAACTGGTAATGCTGGTGATATACGTACGAATTGCAGGGTGATAAATAGCTAGATCGAGGAATATTAATGTACTGATCTTCAAGCTAAAAGCCAGCTACGTGCTTACCATATATACTTGTATTTTTCCTACTACAAATATTTAAGCTAATGAAGCATGCTTTCAGGTCACTCTTCTTACACTGGAATTTTTTATCTTTTTCATTTTTATTTTCTATCGATATTTACATTTGAGATTTGTTAAAGCCAAATCCATTCAAAAAATCAGAATATATTTTTGGCCACTCTATTTACATATTCGTTGCAATAGATGATCGTCTGTTAATTCTGATCTACAATTGGTTCCCTCCGCTTATTTGCTAAATAATACGTATCCAGAAGTCCATTTCCGTAAGCCACACCTTTCGGATAATCAAAACACATTTTTTTCTTTCCAATGCAAATCAAATCCACGAGTCAAATGTCAATGCTACAGTGGCCTTCCAAGTTGGTAATAATTCAATGACCTTCCTACTCGAAACCCATGATAATTTGAGGAGATCTCGACACGCTTTTGGCATAAACTTTCTTCTTTATGGACAGTTCCAAATGTGAATCGAACCTTGTTCGAATAGAAATTGACATGTTTTCTGATAGTAATTCTTTAATTATACCAAACTTCTTGTTGACAGAATTCTTCCTTCTAGACAGATCTTTGAAGCTAAACAACAAGAACTTTGTCCTAGCATGCATATCAAAGGTTTCTCGGCCATTCAAGTTCAGATGAAACTACCAACTTTAGTCGTTGATTTTTGGATTTAATCCAAAAACAAACTGCCCCCCAACAAAATACTAAGGACAGCTCAAATTCAAAAGCCAAATAATTTCATGAACTTAATTCTTGGAGATATAATGCAAGTATTCTTTGGCTCCCAACCACATATTGCCAGACATTCTACGCAAGGTTCTAGCAAATCATCTTGTAAAAAAACCATAGTATGACTAGTTGGGATTAAGTTTAGATGAGTGGTAGGCCTAAAATACCCAATAAGTCGGTAAAGAAGACCTTGATGACTCAAGAGTATAATGATTCAGCAGAACGAAACACCCTTGCTGTGACCCAAAACCGTCTCGAGTGCAACACAAAAAAAGTAAATTAACCTCCACACAGATGCGAACCAAATTGACTGACTAAATTGTGACGAAAATACCAAAACGGCAAAACTCATTGTCTGACAGCAACAATGAAGAATAGACTGTGAAACATATTTAAGTGGTGAGCTCCATAATAGCACTCACGATGTCCCCACTGTGAGTCTTGAGAGCCTTGACAGCCTTGCTCCTTGACACACCTGCCTGTGTCATGACCAAATCAATGTCTCGAGGCTCCACCCCAGCTTCATCAACTTCCTCCTCTTCCTCATCCACCTGCACTCCAGCAGAAGCAGAAGTATCTGGTTTTGCCATAACGGATCCCATGTCTGGCATCCTGAACTGCTGGGCAGCCTGCGTCTGCAGCTGTGAGCTCAAATCCTCTATCTTTGCCTCCCCAAATATGACATAGGTCTCGGAATGTGGGCTTTTAAAGACATCGGGTTTTGAGATGAAAAAGAGTACCTGAACAGCAAGAATATTTTGGAAGTGAGTTTCCATCCATCATGTAGATATTTGATTACATCAAAAGGAAACCACATGACAGCTTACATTTTTGGTTCTCTTGATGGTGACCCTGCTAACACCGGTAACAGGTTTCATACCCAACTTCAACATTGCCTTGCGACTCTTCTTTTCGCTTCTGCTCTGCTTGGAACTCTCATTCGCACCTGCACCTTATTCTCGAATCAAATACTTGGACAACAGAGAAAATATTTACGTAATTGAATGGCTAAGAAATACCCTGACTTTCCAGCAATAACTCAGATATATATTGAAGTTGAATAACGAAACCAAACTCAACTACATAAATAACTTTGCGACTGCAGTATCTCTGTTCTATGTATTATTTAAGACAACTGAGACATAGCACAAACTAAGTAATGGTTAGAAAATGAGAGTTCTACAATGGATCAAGTGTTGCAAAAACCTGAAAAGCATTGAAAAAAATTGAACATTCAAAATATTCAGTCTCTTCTATTATCTCAGAAGGGAAATTTTCTATGATATATTTTTGACAAGCAAAAGCAAAACACAATGGTATTTCATCTTCAAGGTGATCCATTTCAGCAAAACCCACTCTTAGATACACCCTGGCGATTGAATGGAACTATCTCAAACAAAGAGTTATTTCTTTTGCTTTTGGAAAGCTATTACAAACTCATGATCCAAACAACCTTTTCTTTTTAATTTCACTTTTTCGGGCTTGCTGGATTCAATAAATACCAATCAAGTCCAACCTCTCCACATTTTCTTAGATAGCCAAGCATACAAACCATTTACACACATGATAAAAACATACCCAAAATATTCAATAAAATCTCAATCAATATTCCAATACCCACCTCAGATCAACGTTCAGTCCAGTAAAGTAAACCCCCCCCCCCCCCCCGGTTTCCAAAAGATAAAAAACTATAAAACTATAAATACCACTCACATCCAACAAATAAATGAAAAAACCACACCAATAAACCCTAGATTCAACAATCAAAGAGAACCCTATGAAAGAACAGGGCGGTCAAAAACGGAAAGAAAAACTAGAAAAAACAACCTTGAGTCCCATCCTCTTTCTCATCCTCGTCGTCGTCATCGTCCTCATCATCTTCGTCATCGTCTTTCTCATCCTCCTTCACATCCTCGACGACAACCTCATCTTTCTGCCAAAACACATACGCAAAATACAAAAACCAAATTTAAAAATTAAAAAAAAAATAATAATAATAATAATAATAAGGCAGAAACAAAATGAAACCCAGAGAAATGAAACAAATTTATACACATGTAAAACTACTAAATGGGGGGGGGGGGGGGGCCTGAAATTCAGGGTTCTTCTTGGGGTCTTCGGTGGCGAGGGCCTGGGGCACTGTCTCGGGCTCGGCGGGCTCAACCACTGGTCCAGGTGACATGGCTTTTCCTCCTGCTGCTTCTGGGGAGTTTTGTTTCAGCTTGAGCTATGGGGATGAGTAAAGGAAAAGTAGAGGCTCAACACCTGCGAGTTAGGGATAAACTTTGGGGAATTAGTTGCTTTCAGTGGGGAAATGTGAAAAGATAAGGGTTTTCTAATGAACTGGGCCAAGTTTCAGCACATAAGGCGGCAGCCCATATGTACGGTCTACCTCTTGGGTAAGCCTTAACGGAATAAAGCATCAGGAAAAGAAAAAGAAAAATAATTTGTTTATTTTCATTATTAAGCTTTAAAAAGGGCTTTTATATTTCTACACCTCAACACTCAATTAAATCAACCACCGGATAAGATATGATATTTAAATTCTATTCTCCCATAGATTTTGCATCTAAAAAGTTTGAATATTATATGGTTTTTTTTTCTAACATCTATATCTCTTTTGGTTATGCAGTTCATATGAAATAAGATGATATATTTTGAATAATAGTAAGATTTTTGAGTTAATATGAAATAAAATAGTTTGTAAAAGAAGTGTGTTTGCATAGTAAGATGAGATTAGATATTTTTTATTTTTTGAGATTTGAAAAATGTGTGGGTCCCACTGGTTGGAGAGAATCAGTTTTTGCACTCTTTATGTACTATTTACTGTCAATTTCTATCAGTTTTGCACTGTTTATTTATTGTTTTGCACTCTTCACTGTCAATTTTACACTGTTTTACTTACTGTTTATTTAAGTAAATGTTTTCAAAACTTAGAGTTGAAATAAACTATTTGGATAGGCAAAACATATGTATCGTACAATTCTGGATGAGTTGATCTCATCTGGCTAATCAAACCAAGCCTTATAGATCTCTAAATTGATGCATGCTAGCCATAACGAGTTGTACGTTGCTATTTTATCTTCAATTCTTCACAAAAGAAAGGGAAAATGGAATTCATTTTCGATGGTTTTCAAGACACATAGGAAGAAATTTAATTTTGTAGTGGAACGATAGTTGGAATATTTGAAAGACTGGCAGGGAGCCTTTATACCTAGTCGGGCTAGTCCCGACCTGCTTCTCTGAAACTAAAGGCCCATGACTTGGCAGGTCAAGAAATGAAAGGAAAGAGACCCAAGCTGGCCCAGGGACGAGCAACATACTCTCAGACACACCGCATTAATGAGGGAAAGGCTGGTTAGAATCTTGTCCCTAACAGGATTAACTACATTAAATGCGACGTCGATTGGCACGCACTAGAGGTCGGGGTCCTATCCCCGACAAAAATGGTCATATTAATCATGCCATCATGTTGTCCAGAATAGAATGTGATCATTACAAAGGCATGGAAGCCAAAGACCTCTCTAGAGATTAAGGCATAAATAAGAGAAAATAGGAAAAGGAAAGGGGTTAATCACTCTTATCAAGATCTTAGCTCTTTCTCGCTTTTCTTCCGGTGAGATTATTTTCTGACTTTGGCATTGAATGTGCCACGGTCCTATAGACACACCTGATCATCCCTTTTATTCCTTTGGCAGTTGCTTAGTGGGGTTTGGAGAAGGTGGTTACAAAACACGCCTCAACAAACATAGTATCTAGTACCACCAGTTGTATAAATTTATTTTATCCCATGTATCACGTGCACAATAGTAAGTTAGTTGTAGATTTTATATTTCCTGCTAGAACTTAACTATAAATGTATTCTTTCATTTCTTGAATCATTACAATTATGCAATGCTTGATTCATTCTCTTATCATGGTATTAGAGTAGATTTAGTATATCAGAGCATACCCAGTCCACCATAGCTACCGCTCCTAATATGTCTTCTCTTCTTTTGCTGTTTAACATCCCACATCTAAGGATTATTCAAATATTTATTACCTCCAAAGTGGTGATAATTCTGGAGCTATTCTCATTTCTCAGTCACTAAATGGAGACAATTATTTGACATGGAATAGATCTACGTCCATGGCACTCATTGCCAAGAACAAATAGTGCTTTGTTAATAGTGCTCTGCCACAGCTTGCATAAACAAATCCGATGTATGATGCATGGATCCTATGTAATACCATTGTTTTGTCATGGTTGCTCAATGCCTTATCAAAGGAAATAGCTTTTGTCAATCATTTATATTAATTCTGCAGAAGATATGTAGAATGACTTGAAGAAAAGATTTGCTCAGAGCAATAGGCCTCATATTTTTCAAATTCAAAAAGTAGTTGCATATTTGACTTAAGAACAATCCTCTGTAAGTTCCTATTTCACATGATTAAAGAGCTAATCGGAAGAGATGATCCATTTTCGTCCAATGTTACCATGCTCATGTGGAGCTATCAAGAAGATTGTTGAATTTCAGTAAGAAGATTGCAAGCTGCAATTCTTGATGGGACTTAACCATTTACAGAACTAGATTTTGCTCTCTGATCCATTGCTCCCAATTAATAAGGTTTTTTCCTCATCCTTCGAGAAGAAAAACAAAAAGAAATTGTTTGTTCTTTATCATCAAATGAATGTGTTGTCATGCTATCTAACCATGACTCTAGTACTATAAAGAATTATGATGCAAGAAATGGAAAGATTTTGGTAATCGAAAGGAATACCCCTATTGTACAGATTGTGGCTTAACTTGCAACATTATTGATAAGTGTCACAAAATCTATAGCTATCCACCTGGATTCAAAGCTGGAAAATCTCAGAGTCTTGTTACTAATCAGGCCACTGCTATCCAATCTATATCATAATTGGTTTCAATTCCAAATTTCCATTCTCTCAAGAGCAATGCCAATAGGTCCTTACATTCCTTCAAGATCAATCTAACATTTCTTCTGTGAATCCATCAGGTACATCTCCTTCCAGTTTTGAACCAAACACCTCATCTACACCTTCAATTCCCTCTTTTTTCAAGTATTACTATATTTGTCTCTTCTTAATCTTCTATTTTTTTTTCAAATATTGATATAAATCAGATCCATTTAAAATCTTGGATTCTTGATTATGGAGTAATCAATCACATGATTGGTTCTCTCTACCCTTTTTCTTCCATTACATCCACTGTTAACATTTATGTTAGACTACATAATGGTTCTCTCATTCAAGTGACACATATTGGCATGGTTAGACTTTCTCATTATCTAGATCTAACTAATGTTTTTATGTTCCAACCTTTACCTTTAACCTCATATCAGTAAGCAAATTAACTTCACAGTTGTCATGTTTCTTGATTTTCTGATATAGTTTTTGTTATATTCACGACCTCTACAACTGGAGGACGATTGGAGTAGCTACAAAATAACAAGGACTATATCATATATTGCAAGCTTCAGGCACTTCTGCATCTTGTAATTCAGTATCATTTCCTCATTGTAATTCTAACAAAAACAATTCTCACATATGGCATTGTCGACTTGAACACATTTATGATACTAGAATGCATGTTTCGTCTTCTGAACTTCCTTGCTCTACACATCAAAATAAAGAATATTGTGATGTTTGTCCCCTTGCCAAATAGAAAAGACTTCCTCTCCCTTTAAGCACATCAGTTTTCAGTTCTCCTTTTGAGTTTGTTCATTCTGATGTTTGGGCCCCTTTCACAATTCCTTTGTATGATGGTTTCAAGTATTTTTTTTTAACTATTGTAAATGATTCTACTAGGTGTATCTGAGTATATTTGCTTAAATCTAAATCTGAAACTCATTCTTATCTACAGTCATTTTTTACCTTTGTTGATGTCAGATTTGTGAGAATTGCCAGGTCCCTGGCCTTGAGATTTCCCTTTATTATATAAACTATCCACCAAATACTATACATGGAAAGAACTATATACAGTAGGTCAACTATATACAGCAAACGGCGCCTAATATTTCTCCGTAATTCTCTTGCCTAATACGGTACCTAATATTCCTCGTTGACAGCCCCCCTCAAATTGATGCCCGTAAATCAACAAGCATCAATTTGTTACTTAGGAAGTAATGTCG
Source organism: Carya cathayensis (assembly GCA_011037825.1). Lineage (NCBI taxonomy): Eukaryota > Viridiplantae > Streptophyta > Magnoliopsida > Fagales > Juglandaceae > Carya > Carya cathayensis. The sequence continues at coordinate 51,868 of QGSO01000274.1, forward strand.
ATGAAGAGTGAGAACCTTGGTGAAGATATCAACGATTTGAAATTCAGTAGAAATATGTGGAAGAGTGATAACACAAGCGTCAAATGCTTCACGGATAGAGTGACAATCGACTTCAATATGCTTCGTGCGCTCATGATAGACAGGATTGGCCGTGATCTGAATAGCCCTTGTATTATCGGCATGTAGAGGTGTGAGATCGGTCTCTGAAAAATCTAGCTCAGCAAGTATACCTCGAAGCCAAATAATTTTAGAACAAGCTAAAGACATCGCCCGGTATTCAGATTCCGTAGAAGACTTAGAAACTCTATCTTGCTTATTACTCTTCCAAGAGATCAATGCATTACCTAAGAACACACACCAACCAGTGATGGAGTGTCGTGTATCCGCACAACCAACCCAATCTGCATTGAAATAAGCAGCAAAACTAGTAGAGTTGCTAGCTGGGAAGAATAAACCATGGGCAGAAGTGCCCTGAACATAGCATATGATCCTACGGACAGCAGCCAAATGAAGATGACGAGGAGCCTAAAGAAATTGACTGACTTGCTGTACAGCAAAAGAAATGTCTGGTCTAGTAATGGTGAGATAAACAAGGCTACCTACCAACTTTCGATATAATCGAGGATCAACAAGTAAGTCACCCTCCTCTTTGCGAAGCTTGACATTTAATTCCATAGGTGTATCAACAGAAGTAGCCTCCTGTAGGCCAGCTGTAGCCACCAAGTCAGTAGCATACTTATGTTGATTGAGTGAAATGCCAGAAGGACTACGATGCACCTCAAGACCAAGAAAATATGTGAGAGATCCAAGATCTTTCATATGAAAGGACTCTAAGAGATGAGTTTTGAGCTGGTTGAGTAAGACAGAATCGGAACCAGTGATCACAATATCATCAACATAAACTAAAAGAACAACAATACCCATGTCTGATTTCTGAAGAAACAATGAAGTATCATACTTGCTTTGCTTGAATGAAAATTGTAATAAAGCTGTGCGGAATTTATCAAACCAGGCCCTAGGAGCTTGCTTTAGACCATAAAGGGAGCGAAGAAGCTTACACACATGTGAAGTCGGAGAGGTGAACAATCCCTGGGGTGGCTTCATGTAAATACACTCTTTAAGATCACCGTGAAGGAAAACATTATTAACATCCATCTGATGTAGTGGCTAATCATTGGAAGTAGCAAGAGCTAGAATCAGACGAACAGTAGTCATCTTAGCCACAGGAGCAAAGGTCTCTTCATAATTGATACCATATTCTTGATTATTCCCAAGTACAACAAGTCGAGCTTTGTAACATTCCAAACGTCCATCAGATTGGACTTTGATTGAATAAACCCATTTGCAACCCAGAGGAACAATGGTAAGAGGACATAGCCCAATGTCCCAGGTGTGATTAGCCTCTAAAGCAGCAATTTCTTCTTGCATAGCTTGTCGCCAACAATCTTGCTTGACAGCATGTGGGAATATCAAAATTGGATAATGTAGCAATAAGAGCAGAAGCAAACCATCCATACCTATCCAGAGGTACTGACACTCGAGAAGAGCGACGTGCCAAGTGCTCTGAGGGTATTACAACTGATTGGTCCTGGAGCATGGTAGGAGCAGATATCGGTGGAGCCACCGGAAGAGACTGTGGGCGAGAGCGTCTCGTATACACAAAACCTGGTCTAAAGCGAGAACTGACGGGATGACGATCTGAGAATGACTGTTCAAAGGAGGGGAGAATCACAGTAGAAAAGGATGACACAGAAGACATAGGAAAGAAATGTTGATTTTCAAAGAAAATAACATTTCTAGAAATCCGTGTACGATGTAAAGTATGATCATAACACACAAATCCCTTTTGACACACATTATATCCCAAGAAAGCACAGCGGACAGATTGAGCAGATAATTTATGTCGCTCATGAGGAGGCAAATGTATAAAACATACACAACCAAATGTACGAAGGTTATCATAACTAGGTTGCATAGCAAATAAGCGGAAATAGGGAGACTGCATATTTAAGACTTGAGAAGGCAAACGATTAATCAAATAAGTAGCTGTTTTCAGAGCCTCGACCCAAAACATGGATGGAACAGAAGATTCTAACAAGAGATTACGTACCACATCAAGGAGATGACGATTTTTGCATTCGGCTACTCCATTTTGTTGAGGAGTAGAGGGACATGAACGTTGATGAATAATACCCTTAGAAGCCAAAAATGTTTGAAACTCAGTAGACAAATATTCACCATCGGAATCTGTGTGTAATGTCTTAATAGAAGCAGAAAATTGATTGTCAACATACGCTAAAAATTCAGTAAAAATACGAAAGACCTCAGATTTAGAGCGAAGAAAGTAAACCCACGTAAATCTGCTATGATCATCAATAAAAGTCACATAGTATTTAAACTTTTCATGTAAAGGAACAGGAGAAGGTCCCCAAACATCACTATGGATAAGATCAAAGCAGTGAGATGCTCTACTAGCATGCAAAGGGAAGGGAAGAGTTTTGTTTTTACCAAGTTTGCAAGAATCACATTCAAGAGATAAAGAAGAACAATTTTTATTACCAAGTAAACCAGAGTTCAATACATGAGATAAGATTTGAGTATGAGGACGACCTAAACGACGATGCCATACCATACTAAGATCTAAAACATTATTACAAGCAAAAGACTTAATAGAAGAAACTGGAGAGAAATTGGGAACAGACAAAAATAGTGGAAACAAACGCCTCACTTTAGGTCCCTTCGTGATCGGTTCCCCCGTTACCTGGTCCTGCACAACACAACCATCACCAGAAAAATTAACAGCACAATTATTATCAACTAATTGGCCAACATAAATAAGATTCGTAGAAAGCTGAGGAGCAAGACACATCAGTGAGCTTCGAAGAGGCATCTTCGACAGCAGCTATGGGTAAAGAGCTGCCATTGGCAGTCTGAATAGCTGATTGACCAGCGTAGGGCCGGACATGGTATAAAGCAGTGGGATTATTAGTCATGTGATTGGAGGCCCCCGAGTCCACGTACCAGAGTTTAGTAGAATTGTTACCTTGGAACCCCATTGCTGATAATGCCGAAATGAGCATCTGTTGCACCATGTCGGGGGTGCAGTAGTTCATTGCAGGAGGTGCAGAATCAAAGGATGCATCGGAAGGAGAGCCATGTGCTGCGTGAGGAATAGTAACTGAAGTCTGAAATGCTTGGGCCGGACGATGCTGAGGGCGAGTACGACACTCTTTGATAATGTGACCCTTCTTCTTGCAATAAGAGCAAAATTTCTTAGAACAATTGGCAGCAATATGTCCATATTCCTTGCAGTAGAAACACTGCAAATTTTTAGAATTTATAGGTGGTCCTCGTCCGTGGGCAGCATAAGCTACAGTAGTCATCCCAGAACTGCCATGGGATTGCTCTAAAATAGTTTGAGTACTAAGACGTTGTTCTTCATGAAGTAACTCTCCAAAACAAATATCAAGAGAGGGAACAGGAGATCAGTTCAGTAAAGAGGAGTGAACAGATTCATATTTCGAACGTAGCTTCATAAGAAACTGATCACGGTGGCTAGTCGCATGAAGAGTCTGAATAGTGCAAAGAGCGGCATCGGGAACATCCGCTGTAACCAAATTAGCATATTCATGCCAAAGGGTCAGAAAAGCTGAGTAGTAGTCCTGGATAGAAAGACTACCATATTGAAACATGGCAATCGCATGTTCTAACTGAAAGCGACGAGCATCATTATCCTGATGATAAACCCTCTTCAAGTAAGCCCACATAGATTGAGCGGAGCAATGGGGTCGCAAGTTGGTGACAATATGGGGCTCCACTGAACCAAGAAGCCAAGACATGATGCGTGCATCAAGCATAGCCCATGACGGAGAAGACCCATCATCCGAAGATTTTTCAGAAACAGAGGGTTTGGCGACATCCGTGCTATCAATATGACCCCAAAGATCTTTTCCCTTAAGAAAGAGTTCAAACTGAAATGCCCAATTAGAATAATTGTTGCCCGTAAACTTGATACACACAGGTGCAGAATCCATAGAAAAAAATAGAGCCAACCCGTGAAGAAAGAGACCCACGTGAAGGAGGAAAAAAAATTTTACTTGAGCTGCCCAAAAAACTCTCAACACGTGAAGACAAAAAAAATTAATAAATGTGCCGAAATCACCCACTCCAGGAAGAAGACGCCCAAACAAAAAATATTTGGAGAAAGAAAGAAATACCCAGAGTTCAATTAGTTGCTCCGACAACCACGTTAACACAGCACCAACACCTTAACAGTTCACGTGAAGCTGCTAGAAAAATATATATATATATATATATATCTTTTTTTTTTTTCTTTCCACGTCTAAATACTAGGTAGGTTATCAATTATCAGCAGAATAGTTTCAAACAGAAGGAAGCAGCACGTGTCAAGAAATAGCATGGAAAAGTGACAGCAGAGGATAAAGTGCAGGTTCCTTCCGTATAGAAGGAAGCAACACACAAATGTTTTACTGACTGTTCGGACGCCGAGAGGTTGCAGAGCATCGACTGAGACCGAGAGAAAACTGAGAGGAGATTGAGAGAAACTAAGAGGAGAGGAAAAAAATACACCGACAGCGTCGATAACTCCAACCCAGAAAATGAGACCGAGAGAAACCGAGAGGAGATGAAACAAAATACACGGGCGACAACCAAATGATGGTGCCGAGAATCTGCCAAGAACCTACAGAAGCTACAGAACACGAAGCCAACAAGATGATGGTGCCAAGAACGAAACACGAAGCCAACTCACAGAGTGCCGAAAGATCAAAACACAAGAAAATTTTCAAGAAAGCTCTGATACCATATCAGATTTGTGAGAATTGCCAGGTCCCTGGCCTTGAGATTTCCCTTTATTATATAAATTATCCACCGAATACTATACATGGAAAGAACTATATACAGCAATACATAAAAGTCAACTATATACAGCAAACGGCGCCTAACATTTCTCCGTAATTCTCTTGCCTAATACGGTGCCTAATATTCCTCGTTGACAGTTGAAACTCAATTCGGTTCCAAGATCAAAACCATCCAGACTCATAATACTCTAGAGTTTGATATGAAAGCCTTTTTAGCTAACAAATGAGTCATTCACCAACATAGTTGTGTTTATAGTCCTCAATAAAATGCCAAAGTTGAAAGCAAACACTAACATATACTCATTGTTGCTTGAACTCTTCAATTTCATTCCAATCTTACATTAAAATTTTGGAGTGATTGTATACTTAATGCAATATATCTTATAAACATAATTCCTACACCTGTATTGTGAAACAAGTCACCATATGAAGTATTTTTTCTTCTAGATCTCAATATGATCATCTCAGAGTTTTTGGTTACCTTTGTTATGCATCTAATCTTGGTGATCCTACCCATACATAATTGTTTGCTCCAGCTCAAGCCTATGTTTTCTTAGGGTATCCAGTTGGTATACAGGGATATAAATTATATAATCTCAATACTCATAACCTCATCATTTCTTGAGATGTCATGTTCCATAAGAACAGATTCCCTTTCAAGTCAAATTTAAATTATTTGCAAAATGAACATCTTCCTTTCTCTCCATGTCCAGACCTTGTACTCCCAATTCCTCTTTCTTATGTACATATTTTTTCACCCTCTCAATTCTCTATGCAATGACCATGATATTTCTAAGAACACATCAAATACAACCCCTACCCTTTCTTTTTCTCTTAAAAAATCTACAAGAACACGAAGGCCACCTGATTACTCGTAGCATTATCACTATTCCTTGATTTCAAATAATAATATTACTCATGCTTCTCCTCTGGTTGATGGTTCTTGAACTTCATCTACACTCTATCCCATTTCCTCATATGTCATATTCGAAATTTCATTCCTCTTATAAACACTTCTATTTATCAATTTATTCTCTTTTGAACTAAAATACTTTCACCAAGCCATCAAACATCCTCATTGGAGGGATGTAAAGGCAACTAATTCTGTGCTCTTGAAGCGAATAAAACTTGGATCTTAAATGCTTTACATCTTGGCAAGTAACCTATTGGCTGTAAATGAGTTTATAAATGCAAATTGAAGAACGATAACACTTTAAAAAGGTATAAAACTCGATTGGTTGCCAAGAGTTATACTCAACGTGAAGGCACTGAGTACTTTGATACATTTTCCCCTGTTGCAAAATTAGCTATTGTTCGTTGTCTTCTTTCTTTATTTGCCCTTCATAAGTGGGAATTGCCTTAGTTGGACGTTAACAACATATTCCCTCATGGGGATTTGGATGACAAAATTCATATGAACTTACCTCCAAATTTTTTCTAAGCCTAGTGATACTCAGGTTTGCAAACTACTCAAGTCATTATATGGCTTAAAACAAGCATCTTGACCATAGTTCTCCGAGTTTTCTTCAACCTTAATTACTTATGGATTTAGTTAATCTAAATCTAATTACTCTTTGTTCACAAAGCGTCCTGGTACTTCTTTTATGGCATTATTGGTGTATGTAGACAACATTGTTATTGCTTCTAATAATTCACAAGTTGTTTATGACCTTAAGCATTTCCTGAGTCTACATTTTAAGTTGAAAGATGACTTGGTCCCTTGCGGTATTTCTTAGGACTTGAGGTTGCAAGGTCTATCAAGGGCATTTCACTTTTTCAAAGAAAAATATTCTCTTGAAATTGTTTCTGATTCTGGCCTTTTAGCTGCTAACCTACTAATTGCCCAATGGATCAAAATCTTCAACTTCCAAGACAAATTCTGCACGTTCCTTGCTTGCTGATCTAGCTTCTTACAGAAGGCTAATTGGTCGTCTCATCTACTTAACGCTTACCAAACCTGATCTCTCCTACTCTGTCAACACCTTGAGTCAAATCCTAGATCAGTCTTGACACTCACATTATAATGTTTCTGTTAGAGTCATTTGGTACATCAAAGCTACTGTAGGCCACAACTTATTTTTTCCCAGTCTTCCTCCTTGTAGCTGAGAGGTTTTTGTGACAGATTGGGTCATTCTCTCTGATTCTCAAAGATCTGTCATTGGTTTTCGCCTTTCCCTTGGTGATTTTTCAATATCATGTAAGTCCTTTTAATATCATGTAAGTCCAACAAACAAGTCATTGGCTAAGTATTGCTCAATGGCTTCCACTTCTTGTGAAATCAAATGGCATACTTCCTTATTTGCTGGTTTTGGCATTTCTTTTTCTTCCTCTTCTATTTTGTATTGTGATAGTCAAGAAACCATTCATATTTCTGCCAACCCGGTCTTCCATCAGATGACTAAGCATATTGAAATAGATTTCCACTTAAGTTTGAGACATGGTTCAAGTTGGAGCAGTAGTGACCCTTCACGTCTCTTCTGAACACCAGTTAGCTTATTTCTTTACCAAACATTTGGCTTCTGACAGATTTATATATTTCTTCACAAGTTGGGTGTTCTTAACTTACACAGTCCGGCTTGAGTAGGGATATTACCAATTGTATAAATTTCTTTTATCACATGTATCCCATGCATAGTAGTTACTTAGCTGTAGATTTTATAGTTTCCACTAGAACTCAACTATAAATGAATCGTTTCATTTTCTGATTCAATACAATTCTGCAATACTTCATTCATTCTCTTATTAGTATCTATACTCTTGTATGAAAATAGCCGATTTGCCCTGTTACCAAATAGTATTTAAATATGTAGTGTGGGCAATTGCACGCCTTGCTGATTTATTATATTGGTTTGGTGATGGGTATCGAGTAATATTGGTTTGTAAAAAAGTTAAGACCTGAACAGTAATTTTCGCCCAAGAAAAGGAGTCATGTGAAGGTGTTGATTACAATAGTACGAAGTAGTGGTTCTGCATTAGCAGAAAAACTCAAATTTTCACAATTTGGAGATTGGAAAAAGAACTCAATAGAGATTTGTGTCGGATATATACATATATGCATACATATATAGAGAGAGAAAGAGGGGAGTAATTATCTGATTTTGTTGCAAATCAGTGCTGCAGAGAGTGCAGGGAATTCCAGCAAGAGGAAGAGAAAAAAAAGGGAGGGGGTAGAAATTCCAAGTAAAATCCAAGTAAACTCAACTCTTCAGTTCATTTGTCACAACCTAAATGGTACAAATTGTAGCCTTCTATCGCCAAAGTTGCTTCCCATGAAGGAGTTAATCTGTGAAATGCAACCAGTACAAGTTCTAGGACACTAGAGTATTACAGCTTCTTCCTCCTGGAAGCAACTGGCTTCCTCACCCTCAACTTTCTGAGAGCGACACTGAAGTATTGTCTACTCCATTAATGGCCTCAAACAATAAAACTACTTCAGTTTCGGTATTTCGTTCAGGATTAACACCAGACAAGATGTGTAATCAACTTCCTAGTATGTCCCTTAAAAGGAAAACTGCAATATCCAAAAGTGACATGATTTGGAAAACATAGTGCAGACCATAAATATTCCAGTCACTGAAAAAATGAACTGAATGGATTTCTTTCATTTGGCACAATTTCTCCACCTTATATATCTAAGAATATCTACATGTCACATGAACATCCCAAAACTCTCATATGTTCTTCCTTGAGGGATGACTTCTGTGTGAATCAGAAACCTACCTAAAGTACCCAGAGGTTAAATTCTAAGCATCTTTTTGACAGCCTAGTAGCAAAATAATATTACTCTGTAATGTACCATTTCTGAGGTATGACACAAATAATCAAGAACAATTTTATTTGAACTCAGCTGATGTCTGTTTCCTCAACTTCCTTTGGTGTGTCCAATCTCCAACATGCTCTGAAGCATTGCAATGTGCTAGCTTGAGATCTGTCCAATACTTGCATGGGGCTGCAGCATCGCAAACGTAACAGAAACACTGAAATCAATCCAGAAATTAAAGTTAATTCAATTGCATAGGGTGAAGGATAAATACACATTGAGTTGATTAGACATTGAATACCATTACCAGCTTACAGTAGTTCTCATGAGGAGTTGTATCAAAGGGAAAGTTCACACAGAGATGCCTTGAATGCGGATAATCTCTACAAGCCACCTATCCATGATAAAATAAAATGAAAACCTTATGTTAATACATACACACCCACACCAACATATTCTGAGTAACTTCCTTTCACCACACAAATGAAAACATTATCAAAAGCAATAATCCCACAGACCCCTTCAGATAGGACTTTATACATATGCATCAATCTCTAAAATGGTTATTGTTGACCTTATTTTTTCATTGTACCAGCCATTTGGACCATACCCATCATCGTAACTTCCTTTCACCCCCGACCCCCCCACCCAGCTCCTCTCTCCTGGCACCAGGAACTAAGACCATATGAATTTCACATGCTTGTCTGTTTGAGAAGCTCAACAACTACAGCAGCTATAGACTTGTTACATTCAAGCACGAAGATTTAGAAAACTGAATAATAAAGTACTGCAATTTTTCTAAACAAGCTCTAACGTGAAAAATGCATTTACATCCAAGTTTTCCCAACCCACTTGACCATTCATTCATACATCTCACACTCTCCAATCCGATTCCTCCAAAATCATTAGCATAAGAAACGCAAAAAAATAGCAACAGAAGCAGCAGCAATTAATACTTCATTTTTCAATATCTTTTTACCAATATATATTCTGCACAAACCGGGCCCTTTTCGGCAATGACACAGAGATCACTAGTACCATCGGAAGCAGCAAAAGCATCAGATGGATTAATGTTTACGGAGAGATTGGTAAGTTCGATGGACTCGAATGGGTCGAAGTCCAAGATGAAGCAGTCCTCCACTTCTTCGATGCTTTTGATATCTACGCTGCTCTTGCTATTGAGGCAAAGCGTGGATCTCATGGGAGTCTCATCTTCCTCTGCAGAACAGACTGAAGAAACTATAAAATAAAAATCGTGACTTTCCTGAATGATCTTTCTTCTTGGCTTTTTCTCTGACGACGAGGGCGATATCTCTATCACCTCCGAGTCCTTTTCCTTTTCCCCCATTTATTTATTTCTTTCTTACTGAACTATTTGGTTACCAATGAAAAAAACAAAAAAAAGAATCGCTGAGAAGAAGGCTACGATCAAAAGATTGAAAAACCTCTAGACATCGATGACATGACGCTAATATATAGCAGAGAAACTCAAATTTTCGAATTTTGGGACTGGAAGAGGACCGTTAGAGTTCCCCAAGGCCAAGGAGTCTATTAAACTCTTTCCTCTAAGCATTTAAATTCAGATAAATTAAAAAAAAAATTAAATATGGGAGAGATACATGTATTAAATAAATTTTGTAATATTTATTTTTTATTCAAGTAAATAGTAGAGTTAGAAGAAACTTAGAACTCTAGGAAAAATCTTGTTCTGCAAGATTATCCTCCAAAATAAAAATTAAAAAAATAATTTTATCTGAAAATCTTTAAACTAAATATTATCTATGTGCATAATTTAATTTAAAAAATAAATTTTAAATAAAAAAAATTTCTCATTTTATGGTTCCACCCTATCATTTCGATGCCAATGGCAAGTGAGGATTGTACAGTGCTGGTTTGTCGTCGTTTAAGGACACGTGATGATTGTTTTTGTAAACCAATAATTTTAACTTATTGTAAATGGTACGCAAGTAAGAGCAGTCTCATCGGATAATTTAGGGGTATGCATTCACATCGGATTTTTATCCGGTTTGGTCTGGAAATCTGGATCCGAGTGTAATCTGAGCGGATAACTGCCCGGATTATACCCGGACGGTTATGGATCCGATTTTATAACTCGGTAATCTGTAACCGGGTTATACAACTGGTTATTTTTTTCCTAAAACGTCACCGTTTCTCTTACATTTCAAACGAAATTTAACTCTCTCGAACCGTAGAACGAATCTCACTCTTCACTTAGTCTTCTCTCACGCTCGTCAGTCATCTCTTAAGTTCTCAACCCTAGCCGTAGCGATTGCAAATCCGTTTATCTCTATCTCGAAACTTAAAGTATGTTAATCTCTCTCTCTCTCTGTCTCTTTCTCTCTCTATGTGTGTCTCTGTCTCTTTCTTTGTGTCTCTGTCTCTCAAGTTCTGGGTTTATGTTTGATTTTCGCTTGGGTCAGAAGATCTTATTTCCCGCTATCTCCATGTGTTTTGTCTAAACTTATTTTGATTTAGTAGTACATACATTTACGTGGAAGTCCCAAAAGGGATTGCAAGATTTAGCTTTTAAATCCTAGGGTTTGTATCATCTAGCGTCAAGAATCAATCATTTAGCCTTTAATTATCACATTTTTTTTCCCATATCAGTGTCATTCTATACAGTATTTGCTTCAGATTCTCTCACCAAAAATCCCATTTAATTTCCATTCAGATGATAATTTTTCTTACATCCCAATATGTTCTATATTTCAATAATTGCTTCTATTAGACTTCCATAGTATGATAAATCTTCATTTGTATTGTTAACAGCATTAAATACCACTTCAGCATCTTTATTTTACAAGGTTAGAGAAAATATATATTTCACAAAATCTGTAAGAATTCAACCTCAAGATATTGGGGGGAAAGTTGGCATGCAACATCAGCTAGATCATGGAAGGCATAGATAATTTATTTTTTTTGGGGGGGGGGGGGTGGGGGGGATCACCTGGGTTGAAATTGGGAGGCACTTTCCTAAAAATGGGAGAACAAGCAGCTGAATAGAAATTTCTACAATTCACAACTTTAATATAATATGATATAATATGCTTTATATAAGTGGAGAATCAAATTTCACATGCTTTTCTAGAAGCATATTTTCTTTTCTTTTTTCCTATCAACTATGAGATTGTAAGGCATTTTGCTGAGAGATACCTAGTTTCCAATTGCCGCTACCTTAACTTTATAGTACTGCCTAACATAACATGGGCTAAAAACTAGGATATGGCAAAGCAACCATGGTTTCATTCCTATTCAAGATATGGGTTTACTCCTAAAGATCTAATAAAGATTCTTATCCTTCAAATAGAAAATTTCCAAAAAATAAAATATCAAGATTTTCATGAAACCAAAAAATACAATCCTAATCCAAATGGGTCTTTCATCCTGTATTTGGCACAAAGTACATCCAAAAAATCAATAAATTAATCAACCTGTTATTTTCCTTTTTATGCCAAACCACGTCCTGTTTGGCAAAAACAAAATTCCTTGATGTCTCAGCTCAATGTGTTTTAATGTTTTGACAAAGATCTCAACAAACTATGCATATCATTTGGATTATGGGGGTACCCTTGTACCAAAGTTTCCTTGAGGGTATTTTTTTTTAATTATTATCAATTGAGGTTTTGAATATGCTAAAGCATTACTAGACAAGTTTTCTAACTATGGTGTAAGAGGGTTTTCCTTCAAGTCAGTTGTGCATCAGCTGTAATTATTTGAAGATTGTTTCTATGAGATATAACTTAACTTAACAACATCTAGCATGCATTTTGCACACCAATTCTTGCCAATATCTTCTTGTTAAAAAGTCCCTTTGAAGGGTGCCTTTTCTAGAACTTATTCAGACCTGAAGATTTTTTGAGCATTTGAGGTAGCAGTACTGCCTAAGTCACCAAAGCTTTGTCTCTTTATCCAATTTCCAATAGAAATAACTAATGAGTTATTTTGTTCTAAAATGCTTATACTTATTATTTGTTTTTACAAATTTTCTTTAGGTATGTTCCTCGTTATGATTGTTTGGTGTTTTCGGTTTCCTTGGTTTTAGAATTTTTCTGTTTTATGGTTTTCTTGAGACATGTTCTTGGATTGATGATTTGATTGGTAGTATTTATTGAATTTCTCTGTTTTCATGCTTCAATGCTTATCCTTATTATTTGGTTTGATGGTATTAGTTTCATGCTTATGCTTATGCTTCAATTCTGTTACGACACCATGAACAGTAATCAAGGAAGGAAGTTGTGTATATCGAATTTTTTGCCTTGTATGTTAGCTGTGTTTTATGTTTAGTTCATATCTTTTTTTGTGTTTATTTGGATATATATATATAATTGTATTGCTGTGCTTGAATATTGCTTATACAGTTTCTTGAATATGGAAGTCTCAAGCAGATAAAGGAACTTGCAGATCAACTTGTTGGACATATGTTCTTATATAAATATTTTGTTCATGACTGTCTTCAAATTTTGGTCTTGACTTACAATAGATCAGCTACCTGTTGAAGCTTCCTCTCTAGATTATGTTATTTGTAGCTGGAGATCAACTGAATTTCCCAGCAATCAGTTGTTTGAGGAAGTCTCTAGAGTGTTGAAGCCTGCTGGCATAATCTTAATTCATTGTGCGGTTCTTAGAAGTAGAATTTCTCGGACAAAAATCAATGGTACTTTCTCATGCTACCTCCTCGATTTAGAGACTTGTTATTAATTTTTGGGTGTGAAGAGTAACCTAAATAGGAAGGTTTATGTCTGTAATACCTGTTTGGCTAGTCAGTTGAATTTTGGTGTCCTCTTTGCCCAGGTCAAGGCTAAGAAACCTTCTTGGAAGATTGGTTCCTCATTTGCTATCAAGAGGGCCACAAAAAGTTTACCTAAAGTCCAGATCGATGATGATTTGGACCTGATAGATGAAGATAGCCTATTAAGTGAAGAAGACTTGAAGATAAAAAAATGTACAAAGATGATGGTTTATGTCTGCAATGCCTGTTTATTTTTGGGAGTCGTGCTGCCTCATATCCTCTCCTTTTTCCCTGAACTTGTTTTTCGATATATTATGCAACAATATGCTTGTGCAATTGATGCTTGACTGTTCTTGTTTAATTAAATATTAAGATGGATATAATGGTTATATTTCCTGTAATCAGGTTATTGGAGGATGCTAGTATGCCCCTTGTGCTAGTCAATGTCCCTTGTGCAGCTTCCTCAATTCCATATTCAATTTTCAAGATGTGAAGAGTGGTAGCATTGTATTTTTTTTTTAAAATAGTAGCAGCATTGTATTAGTTTAATTAGTTGTAATATATTATTATTTATTTTGTTCTTTGTAAATTTATGTTTTGCATTGAGATGTAAACAAAAATATTATATATTTTGCATTTTTATTTATTTTGTTCTTTAATTTACTTTCTTTAAAAAAAACTTATAAAATGTGTTTAAATTATTTTTTAAAACAAATTGGGCAATTGAAACAAGATATCAATTTTTTTTTTTTTAAAGTGCTATATATTTTTTTTGGAGTTTTAAAGTCTTTGAAAAAAAGAAACCCGGATTAAATCCAGTTAAAACCCGGATAAGGCAAATTTTGCAAAAAAACCGGATATCTGGTTATAATCCAGATTAAACTCGATTATCCGCCCAGATTGGAATCTGAGTTAATTCGAGCGGATAACTGCCCAATTTTTACAACCCGGATTCGGATCCGGTTATAGCCGGATATCTGGATCTGAATCTAGTTGCACACCCCTATTGAATATTTTATATCCAAAATATCTTATACTTTTTAACTATTTAATAGAAAATAAACTTATAACAAATTAACCACCAGCAAAGTTTGTAACTTTTAGCTATAATATTCTAAAGGAAAATATCAAATTTGATCTATACTCTACAAAGAGTAAATCTTATTTTCTTATTTTTTATAACACTCTATTCTCTCCATCAATATCCACAACATTTCATCAGTTTTTTTAAATTAAATAGTAAACTATGATAAAATAAAATATAATAATAATGGATAATTAAAATATGATAAAATAAAATAAATTAATAATTAAAAAAATTAAATATTTTTAAATTATTAATTACTCATTACTATATAATAAATAAATGGATAATTTAAAGTGGAGTTTTGATATGAAATAGTCAAAGTCAAATTTATTTTATATTATTTTATTGTTATATAATAAAAAAATAACTCTTCCAATGTAAAGAGTTACGTAAATGAAATAGCCAAAATTTAAATTTATGTTATATTCATCAAAATTATCCTTTACATATGTATAATCTATTAACAATACTCTAAGAGAAGGTAAAACTTTAGAGTGTGTAACTTTCGTACACCTCTATTAAAAATATAATTTTTTATGTAAATTTTAAATTTGTTCCCCTTTATCAAAGATATAATCAAGTCTTTTAGATATTAACAATGCAATCTGCAAATCTAGGGTAGCAAATAAATAGAGTAGCTTGTGAATAGTTCGAGCTCTGCTCATGTATACTCATTTCAAATTTGGTTCATTTAATAAATAAGATGTTTATAAACACTAATATAGATTCGAATATTTAACAAGCAAAACTCGTATAAACTCGACTCGACTCGGTTTAGACTTATAAACAAAACTTGTATAAGTTCAGCTTAACTCGTTTGAGCTCATTTTCAAGCTCGTAATATGTTTTATATTTGTATGTGTTATATATATTACATGTTAGTTATATTTTATATATTTAATTATATATTATTAATTTATTTATAGTTTACCTTATTTAATATAGATGTTATGTTTCCAAAATGTGTATAGGATAATTTGTATAATAATATATCATACAACTACAACTATTGATTTGTTATATAAGCTATATGTATTAAATATTTTAGTTTATTACATTTATCTTGTGTATTATTCTTTTAATTTAAAACTACAAGTTATTTTTATAAAATAAAAGTAATACCATAAGAGTTTCAAGTCAAAATTATTTGGCTGAATAGTTAAATGATTTGAGTGTTTTTGTAAAATTTAATTTTTTTTAAATCAAAGATAAGATTAGAAATTTTAAAATAAAAAATCGAGTTCAAGCTCAAGTATCTTGACCTTGAGTCGTTTGTTTATGTTTAGTTGAGCTTGAGTCGAACTCGAACAACATTAATGGTTAACGAACTGAATTCAAGTAAGGATATTCGAGTTTCATTCGAATTCAAGCAAGTAAACTAATCAAGCTCGAGCACCCTTGTTCAATTCGACTCAATTCGGTTCATTTGCAGCCATATGCAAATCTATGTTTAGAAAGACTATAACAAATAGTATTGTGAACACATTAACAGGTTATTCTTTTCAAAAATGATACTCCCTCGAGTATGGATCCCGATAAATATTTTTTTAATTTTTCTAATTAGTGATCCCATTAAAAAATATTTTTTTTAATGGGTGTAGCACGGCTTTATTCTTTTACTTTGTCAAGTTGACATATTTGGCAGGTTTATTAAGAGCTAGCGCTAGTTTTAGAGAGAGAGGCTTCTCCTTCTCTCTAGAAAACAACACAAAAGAGACCTTGTGTAGTTTTTTCTCCTCTATCTTATTCTACTTTTTCTTTTCCTTTTTTTTTTCCGGTGTTTTTCAAGCCAAGGGAGGGCGAAAGGCCAATTTGTAGCTCTCCAACGCCCAGCGACCAACACGCACCCCTTCACAAGTTTTCAAGGTGCCGATCATTTAGACGGGTGAAGAAGTTCACCGAAATGAGCGGCGTCTCAGTCACACGCACGGTTCGAAGATGGCGCGTGATTCCACTCGTCTCCGCTAGGTCGGGATGCTTTTCTGTAGTCATGTGCGGCTGTTTTGGGTCTAGGGCCACCAGTTACTCCAGACCTAATTGATCGCCATCTCCCAGGGTGGCATGTGTCCTTCATGCGCCACGACAGCCTATGCTTTGCTGTGTTTATTTGTTTTCCATGTCCTTTTCCATATATTTATGTTTTATGTTATTTACTTTGCTTTAGGTTGTATTAGGAAAAAACAAAAACACAAAAAAATAAAAATAAAAATGAAAAACAATGTCACTAAAACCAGGGGTCGTAAAGTATGTTCTCAACTCTATGGAAGCGTGAGACTTGTTATTGTCTTAGATAGCTTGATGCCTCACAAACGGTTTGCTAGAGGCACTGGACAAGACTACGTTAGCCATAAAACAATTTGTGTGTTGGGGAGATTGAAAAGTTAGAAATTTGCTTGTATTTCTCAAGTCATAATTGTAAATGTCCGTTTATGAATGAATGAATAATTTTTCACTATATAAAAAATAAAAAAATAATAAAAATTGACATATTTGCAATCACAGCCTGTATTGGTGTATAAGAAACAGTATTGTGAATCTAACATCTTTTAAAAAAAAAAAACAATCCACAAGCACGAAAGATGATGCCAAAACAACGCGCAAAAGTGGCCAGTTTCCAAATCCTTCAATTTCCTTCGCAAAATGGCGGGGGAAAAAAATAAAAAAAAACTCCCTTTGAGGCAATGCTAATTAAGAGGCTGACATTGTGCTAAGTTAACACCTGATCCAAATTGATGAAGTTTGGTCTAAGATATCAAACCGGCGCAAACCTGCAGTCCTATATATACACTTGTCCTAACCATCAACTGAAAAGCTCGAGTTGGATTTGCCAGAAAATATTGGCATATCGAGTTCTGTTAATTAAACACTTGAAGCCCTCCTTTATCATATTTTTGTATAGAAGTTTATAATTTATTAAACGAAGACTTTTGCTAGTCGGTGTGTTAAAACATTATATTATAGAGATACAACCAAAACTTTTTACGTGGGAGGCCAACGTTAACGGGAATTGGGATATCGTGAATGCATTCTTTGGTCACAGTTGAATGCACGTACACGAGTATGAGATGACTCTCTCCTCTCACGCGGTAGTTCGTGGTGGTGATGTGCTTGAAGCTCTCATTCATGATGGCTGGCTTATCATAAATAACCGAAAGTAAACAAGGTCAGTGTTTATGTGATTTGGCACTGAGACTTACGTCCACAAGTTTGTAGTGCAAATCCACTATAATCGCCATCTCCACAAAGCTCTCTACAAGTGCCTATGGAGTTCTCTATGGTCTTCAAGTTCTCCCTCGAGCTCTCCAGTCTTCATTCTTCTTCAAGGAAACCAAAATTGGAAGCAACCCCCCCTTCTCTATTTCCGTCTTCCTCTCCTATATTAGTCTATCTCCCCGCTTTATGTCTTATTCTCTCCAGTTTAATGTCTCATCCTCCCTTATTTTGTGTCCCATCATACAACTGATCTATGTCTTATCTCCCTTGTTTTATATTTTCTCCTTCAGCTTTATGCTCATCCTTGCATTATGTCCAATCGTGCCTTGGCAGATAACTCTCCCTACTTCCCTCTCTCTTTTATACGCTTATATTCGACCTTCAATCTCCATGGACTATTTGGTGGGCTTACTCTTTGCACTCATTTATTATTACCTTACTATCTAATTATTATTTTTCTCTATTTACTATTTGAATTTAGATTAAAATTTTCAGAATAAGACCTTCTTGTATAAACTAAAAATAAATAAATTAAATCAACCAATGTAATCATGTAACTTAATTAAAACTAAATTCAACTTTATAAAAATTGGCATTCTCTTTCTCTTTGAGTCAATTTTTATAAATATGAATTTATTTGTAATTAAATTACATTAATACGTTGGTTGATTGAATTTATTTTCTTTTATATTATGCAAGAAGGTCATGTTTTAAAATTTTTAATCCAGATTCAAATAGTAAAAAGAGAAAAATAATAATTAGATAGTAAAGTAATAGTAAATGAGATGTAAGTGTATCATTATCCGAAAATAAAAGAGTAGAAGATAACGAAATACTTTTTTAGAAAAAACATCTTTTATTTTCAAAATAAAGTTATTAATTAATTTCTCTTTATAAATTTTCAAAATGTAAACAAAACTGCCATTGCATTAAAGAGGAAAAAAAAATCAATTATAGATATTATATTGACATATATACACATATGTACAAGCCAATGAAATTTGAAACTCTGAAAACACACATAAGATGTCTAAGCAATTATCAGAATGAGACGATTCAATAGGAACAAATTTATATAGAAGTTTTACGAGACACAAATAATGAAGAATGCTTCATACCATACATCATCTTGATCATCTCTCTACGTATAGTTTAAAAAGAAATAGATAGATTCTAATAATGGTGGCAATTTGTGTTCGCGGATTGTATTAGTACTGTTGTGTCAAATCATGGATATTTAACTATATAGATCAACTCGAACATGACCTATTAATTTAGTACAAGAAAAATGACTTTTTGCGTCACTAAAATTGGATCCGAAAAACATAAAATGGTTGCCAAAATTTTTTTCGCGACCATTTTATATTTTTCGCATCCAATTTAGGTGATATAAAAAACTATTTTTCTTGTAATATAAGTTAAACAGGTCAGAGTTTGAACTTATTTAAATAAAAGGTAACACGATACGACCTAATTTGATCTATTTTTTAATTAATTAGAAATAAGTTAATACGACACAATTCATTCAACTTGTTTTATGTAAATGGATTGAACTAATTCGTATAACTCATTTGATCTAATTAACATAATTTTACATAAAAGTTAAAATCTATATTTATTAGTAGCAACAAACCCACAATATCTCCAAAATAAAAACTATAAGACACCTATTAACAAAAAATACAAATATTTTTCATATTTTAACCCATAATAAAATCAATATTACAACCTAACAATAACTAATACATGGATAAGTCTAAAATTACAATCCCAACAATTAAAACATAAGCATATTAGAGAGTGGGGACCGCATAAGGGAATGAGAGATGGGTGATAAGTTAGGATTTTTTAGTTTTTACGGTTAAGAGGGTATAATTGTAAATTTTGAAATAAAATTTAAACTGATTATTGCGAGTTAATTTTAAATTAAAGAAGTTGACCCATTTATCGTGTGTTAACGAATCAATCCGTTTTAACCTGCTAATTTCATGTCATATTCATATTAGATTCATAAATTACATATTGTCACTCATAGATTCTATATTGTATAGGTTAGGTTTTTGAAAAAATATAAAAACCATTTCATTATATAAAATTTTAACTAAATTTAATATTTTTTAATGTGTGCAAGGCCCCATAATACTAAATTTAATATTTAATACAATGAATTATTTATATTTTAAATAATTTTTTAAGATATTGCTAAATTGAGGTACTAAATTTGTATTAAGACCTCATTTTAAGTTTCA
Source organism: Carya cathayensis (assembly GCA_011037825.1). Taxonomy (NCBI): domain Eukaryota; kingdom Viridiplantae; phylum Streptophyta; class Magnoliopsida; order Fagales; family Juglandaceae; genus Carya; species Carya cathayensis. The sequence continues at coordinate 71,807 of QGSO01000274.1, forward strand.
ATATTCAATATAAATTCAAAAAAAAATTATTTAAAGATTTTAAATAAAATCTCATTTTATTAAAAATTTTAAAAATATTCCATATAATAATTTATATTTTATTGTATTATAATTACAAATGACTAACTTAAATTTTATCTTAGGTCTCCATTTATATTGAGCCGCCCTGCTTATAACATTAAAGGAAAAAAAAAAAAAAAGTTCTTGCCTATTTTCACTTTTCCTTTTCTATCTGTCACCTATCACATCTACCGATAGACAACAACCAAAGTCAGAGGCAACTAAACAGGGTGAATATGTAAATCTATCAATAAAATAAAAGGACAAAATCGTAAATTTACGAATAGAAGAAAAAGCAATGATATGGACAAAAAGAAAAACACAAGAAACAAAATTTGGAGAAAAGTGTGCCACCCATGGCTTTGACCGGCGTGCCCACAAATCTCACTTTTTATTTATTTATTTATTTTATGAACATATTTAAATATTTTTAAAAAATAAAAAATACATCAATATATTAAAAATTACTTATTTAATTATTACATGAGAAAAGAAATAAAATATAATATATATATTTATAAACGGTCAAACTAAAGAGACAAACTCATAAGACATTCTAATATTTTTCATATATATAATATATCAATATATATGGTATCCACAAAGTCGTTTTTAAAGTTTACAGTTAATTAGTAGTACTGATCGATGTACGCTGTGGGGAGGGAATATGTACCTAGAGGTCGAAGCGCCTACAAAGTCTTTAATTTTGATTATCAATTAATACTCTTCATGATGATGACTCATTCCTAATATTTTTGATTCAATGCATGCATGCATTAATCAAGTCGTACCAACTTTCCAATATTTAATGACATGACGGGATTTGAAGTTCCTGCATGCATTAGGTATATATGAACTGATCGATCTAACTTGTATGGAATTTTCAAACAAAGAAGCTAAGAGACCAAACTACTTTTCCAAATGATCTAGAAATGTTAGATCGAATGGATTATGAAATCTAGTTTTTCTATAATTAGCTGGAATCTGTTTTCTTTTCAATTATTATTATTATTAAAATTCTATACTTTTATATATTTTGCCAAAAGAAATTAGGGATAGGATCCTACTACTCGGATCGAGAGAATCGACCGAGGAAGTTGTTGACCGACAAGTCACAAGTGTATTTGTACTTTTTTATTTTTCTCATTTTCTTTCCATAATGTTTTATACATCTTTAAATGTTTTAAAAATTATATATCAATTTATTAATAGTTACTTCCTTAATTATTAAGTAAAAAATTAAAAAATAAAAATTCAATCAGTCACTTTTTTCGATTATTTTTATCGATAAAATTATCATTTTTCATTATGTATATAATTTTCAAATGATCCATTAATTAATACTGATATACATATATATATATATGTATATATATTTCACTATTGCCATCCCAATACCATATCGTTTGAGTAGCTAGCAAGCCAGCTCGTCGTTGTTTATTGCGGGGAATTATTGATATTCAGCATGTTAGAGTGGTTGAAGCGAAAAGGATAGGCCGTCCGTTCATCGATTGCGAGATACTAATTATTATATATAAGATATATGGGACTGATCAGGATGGGAGCTCGACCATTAATTATACGTGGAGTTGTTATCAACGCTGTAAACATTATAAGAAAAATGAATTTTTATGATTAATTTAATATTACAATAAAAAATTATTTATAATTAATTTTAATTATAAATAATTTTTTTATTATAATAAATTAAACACAAAAATCTATTTTTATAATAATGAAAAAACCTAGCTAGTGCCACGGTGATCATGCTCATGCATGGACGTCTAGATTAATGATGATCGTCTACCTGCAAGTTTTACGAGTCAATGCATACATGACATGAGTTGGGGATGACAAAAATGCAGGTACCTAGAGATCGGGCGGCAGATCAGGTAGATATATAGGATGGAGGTGGAGTACTACGTACTACTACACGTGCATGTGGAAATTATGATAAAACATTGGAGCAAATTAATTAATATTATAAGCTGAATTAATTAATATATAATTTATGTAGATAATGGATTTGGTGGCACCTCCACCCTGCCCTACTTTACCAAAACTTATTTACTTTTTATTATGTTATTCATTTTGGATACATGCATGCATGTTCATCATGATATATACATGATTTATTAATTCTAAGATACTAATTAACCAACTAATTTAGGTTGTGGGATGAATTAACCACCGTCCGTCTAGATCACTTTTCTATTATATATATATAGAATATTAATATAGAATTTTTTATATTAATATATAGTATAATATATGTTGATGTCAACAGATCATCAGCAACGTATAGTAGCGGTCCGCTGCGCCCAAGATTGAAATTGAGGAGGGGCTACGCTGCTGCTTGTGATCGATTGTGAACGGTGGTGGGGATCGATCGAGAAGAATCCATGCAGGGTTGGTGGGGAAGTAGGTGATCAAGAAGAAGATATACATGGTTCTGAATTTTCTTTGAGCTTTATATATATATGGTACTGTTGGATTCTTGGACTGTATATATGATCTTTCTTCCAAACTAAGGCTGGTGTGACGGTGTCCAGTCAAACTAAGGCTGGTGTCCAGTCATGATGATTGGGACACTTGAAAAGTTATAAAAAAAAAATAAATTAAATTTAAGAGTTTTAGGAAATGAGTAAATATATAAATAAAATCTATATGTCTAGATTTTTTAAATAATATTAAATATTTAATAAATATTGTAAGAATTATTTCACACGTCTATCTTTTATGAGCAGTGCTACATTCTTCAATGGATGTAGCCTGAGAAAGGCAAAAAAGTTTTATTTATTTTTTATTCATTCTTTTTATATTCTTAAATATTTTTTTAAAAATAAAAAAAAAATCACAACATTTCTAAAAAAACACTTTCTTAATTACTAATTAAAAAAATAAGGAGATTCGGGACACAAAGTATTTCTGATCTTTTTATTTTAATTGAAATATAGATTGAACCACATAAAAAAATTGCAAAGCAAACATTCTCACATGAATTGTATTGATTAAGTTGTGCACAAGCCATGATTGCAATGATGAAGTTGTACATGATATATATAGATGAGAAGGTGGGTGGGTTTAAGTGGATTGCAAGACATCACAAAATAAACATAGAGATCATATGATTTAAGAAGGCACATTAATATATAATTAATTGTTGTGTAAAGAGAAAGTAATGAAATAATATGATCCAATGTCATTTTTATAAAGTTGGGTCCATTACTTACCAAACTTTTAAGACTCTTGAATCCTAATATTTAAGGACGTTGGAATGTCACACTCCCCATACACAGTTGAAATCGAGGAGGCTAGGGTCCGTATATAGATGATCAAGACCAAGTCATGCAAAGTACTTTTTGAAACATTAAAAGCCTTTTGGAAAAATAAAGCACATCCTATCCGAAAACTCCTTTTTTAGTTAATTTTTAATTCTACTATTTGCAATGTTGAAAGTTTCCACTGAAAATGCTTTAGAATTAAGTAGCATTTAATTTCCAAATATGCAACTTTCTCCCTATATAAGTAATAGTTGAAGCACACTATATATGATCTTCTATATGTCATGCAACAAAGGTTTATTTATGCTTTGACTCTGTTTTATTAGTCAATTATATGGTCAATGAACAACAAGAAGACAAGGGTTCTACTTACTTGGCAATTGCTCTATTAGATTTATTAGTGTCAAAACTTGGGTTATTTGAGTTATAATTGAATATAGTTAAGTTTGAATTAAGTCAAAGTTTAAATTGATTAATATCTAACCAGAAAGAATATATGTCCGGTTTGGATACAATAAGTGTTTCATCTCATCTCATTCCACCATTACGATTTTCTCAAATTCATACATAAAATATAATAAATAATTCAACTTTTTCAAATCTCAAAATAATAATAAAATAATATTATTATAATATTTTATTTAACTTTCACATTTCATCCCAACTTACTATTCAAACAGCATCTAAAATAAAACATACAGACACGACTATATAATTTTTGAACAACTCTTTAATAAAATCTTATTATTAGTTAAATTCAAAACTATAAAATCAAATAAATTTAAAAAATAAAAATATTTTACTAGAGGGTTGCATAAAAAGTTGGAGAATAGTTGTATCCAGTCATACAGTACCAAGTAATATAGAACTATTTCACAACTTTATAATAAGATAAAAAAAAATTTAAAATCTAATACATAAAGATTAAATAAAAATGTTTTTTTATTCAAAAAAATATAAATAAATTTTTTTTAAAAAATAGATATTTTATTATTCAGTTGTACAAAAATTTATAAATTGATTGTCACCTTACCATTTATGATTTTGTATGATATTCATAGAATAATTAGAATTGAGAGAGATGGTATAGGTGGTGGTTGAGCCAAAAACCATATATATATCATCACTCTGCAGCCTTGTCCCCAGCATACAAAAGTTACCCATATCTCTCTCTCTCTCTCTCTGTTCTTCTGTCTTCTCCACCTTCTTCAACCTCTCGCAAGTGATCACATCAAAACTAACCCAAGCAAGCCGCGGCAGAATGGGCTCCACCGGAGAAACCCAGATGACTCCGACCCAAGTCTCTGACGAAGAAGCCAACCTCTTCGCCATGCAACTAGCCAGCGCTTCAGTCCTTCCCATGGTACTTAAATCTGCCATAGAGCTCGACCTCTTGGACATCATCGCTAAGGCTGGCCCTGGTGCGTATCTCTCGCCTTCAGAGGTCGCTTCCCAGCTCCCGACTACGAACCCAGATGCGCCGGTTATGCTGGACCGCATCCTGCGTCTCCTCGCCAGCTACTCTGTTCTCACTTACTCTCTACGCACACTCCCCGACGGCAGGGTTGAGAGGCTGTACGGTGTGGGTCCCGTTTGCAAATTCTTGACCAAGAATGAGGATGGTGTTTCTATTGCTGCTCTCTGTCTCATGAATCAGGATAAGGTCCTCATGGAGAGCTGGTAACCATTCCTTAACATTTTTTCTATTTTCTTGGCTTGATTTGCTTTTGCAATATCATTAAGTAATGATTGTTTGTGCCAATTCTCATTCGTAATGTTAACACAGCATTTGAATTCCCACTAAAAGAAAAGGCATGGCCTTTAAACTCTTGAAATTATGAAAATATTTAATGAAACCTTGTCCTTTGTTTTATAAGTAGATTTTTGTCACATGAACATAAAAATCCTCTTTTAATTCATTGGTTATGCCAGCAATCATATATAAATATATATATATATATATATATATATATATATATATATATATATTTCAGGATTTTATTCTAACTTGACCATTCCATTCCATGAATATGTATAAAATCGAGTGTACAAATCAATCCAAGACTCAATTGTTAATTGATTTGCCTAATTCTTCTAATTAACTACCTTACACACTGAGCAAGCATGGGGATGTCGTTGATTAGGATTTTTTTTTTTTTTTTGTGTAAGTGTCGGTTGCCTTAAGGTTGTGGTCTTAATTAGGCTTTTTTGGTCTGTTTCTGTTCATGCCATAGCTGTACTGATGGTATTAACAAGGCTTAACCGTGACGTACGTAGAATAACATTGTTTTGTCCCCTTTCTTTTCAATTGTCTTCCTAATCGTAAAGGAAGGAGACGTGTACTAAACAAGCATTTGACTGAGACGTTACATAACCACAAATTGATTTCAGCATTTATGGCAACAACTACCAACACCATTCCTACAATTGAATTGATCAATGTGTTTAGAGTAGGGAAAAACACCTCCGGCCCCCTCGGGTAGATCTCAGTCTTATCCTATATTACATGTAGCCTCTCTATCTTCCCAGTCTCATGATCTAAACCATCCCTACCCAGTAACCCGAGTTCACAAAGATGTCACAGGAGTCTACACAAAACCAACAAGTTTAAACACACCATTCACACTTACAAAAAGAAAAAATTAAAAAAGTTGAAATAAGGACATTCTTCTTTTTGAGCTTTGGAAATTGTGCCATAAAAATTAGATAGAAAAAAATAGGACCACATTCTTGTTGCTTAGACAACATCTGATGGGGATTGGGTACCCTCCACTTTCAGATGAACCGCAACTTCACCTACCACTAAGTAGCGTATGTTTGTGGATGATATTTCTTTTCATAATATATATATATATATTTAACATTTGATATCCTTATAAAAGGCTGCGACTACTTTTATTCTTTGTGACTCCAATGATTATGCCCCCAACGCTTGGTAGGCCATACTTTTCAATAAAGAAGAAAGAAATGAAAACTAGCGAAGCATTTCTTTTGGATTTGCATTTTCGGATGCAAATATTTATCTTTCCCAAGGAAAAATAGATATAAATCAAGTTATATTTTACGTTTTCACGAATTCTGGATCTATCTTTTCCCTATATTTTGGCCTTGGTTCCTCTTTATCCACGGTTCTGGTGGGCAACTCATAACACTCAACAAATATTAGTAAAGTCCAAGATTTTGGGCCTTTTTCTCAAAAAATTTCTCAAGAAAAAAAAAAGGACTCACACATCCAGGAAAGCACAATCTCCCCACACTATCAAACCAGCTTATCATGTATTTGATGTTTCTGGCCTTACTTCCAACTTATTTTGGTGAACAATTCAATGGTAGTATTAAACTAGATCCGATACTTTTATTTATTTTAATCAACAATTCCACCATATTACCAAACTAGGACTTTACTAGCAAACTACTACAAAATAAAGTTAGGACTTGTATTCTCTATGAAAGTTGATAAACCTGATTGGATGATCAGGGATAGAGATCTTTGGCACGAGAAGTTGTTCACCTAATTTTGTTTTTCCACAGGTACCACTTGAAAGATGCTGTTCTTGAAGGTGGCATTCCATTTAACAAGGCTCATGGAATGACCTCATTCGAATATCATGGGAAAGATCTTAGATTCAACAAGGTCTTCAACAAGGGAATGTCTGATCACTCTACCATTACCATGAAAAAAATCCTTGAGACCTACAAAGGTTTCGAGGACCTCACATCATTGGTCGATGTTGGTGGTGGCACAGGAGCTGTCCTTAGTACGATTGTCTCTAAATACCCCTCTATAAGGGGCATCAATTTTGATTTGCCGCATGTCATCCAGGATGCGCCATCTTATCCCGGTATAATAGTATGCTTAATTGAAGCTGATATTTATCCTAATTCACTTATAGTTAATTTAAGAACCTAACTATTAGACCTTCCTTCTTTAGTTTGGACTTATTTTAGAGAACATTGGCTGCAGACTAGCGCCCAATTCTGGTGTCTTTTTTAATTTAGTCGTTCCATCTAGAACTAAAACCCTGCCGGCCACATGATAATCGTTCTTCTTATTTTTTGGGTTTAATATGAGCTAATGGCATGGAGATGGTGACTGCAGGTGTAGACCATGTTGGAGGTGACATGTTTGTCAGTGTTCCAAAAGGAGACGCCATTTTCATGAAGGTGGGTTTGAACTTAAATGTTCTCAAATCCTTTCACTTTCTTACCTACTCCCTTCCTCGACTTGTAGTTGGGTCCAGTTGTATAAAACTGCAATGGTTCCATTCATGCTTGACACGTGGATGGTACCACTAGTGCTCAAGATTCCTCGACCCCAGATTTAATACTGTTACTGTAAAGGGTATTTCATTTTCAAAGAAAAATCAACTAACCCCAATTTCCATGTTGCAGCGGAATGTTGAATTTGCCTTTAAAGTAAAGGGAACCTAAAGTAGAAAGGAATCAAGATGTTCGGAAGTTTTTTATCCTAATTTAAGGACCTTAAGTGGGAGATAAAAGATACTTAGGGGATGATATAAGATTTACTGAGTATTTAATGTTATCCAAAAAATCCACATGGGAGCACCAATAAATATTGCGAGACCCACTTTATGCATTTATTTCTCTTATTTGAAACGTTCAAGTTCATATAAAAACTTGTCTTGGGGCTTTCAGTTTGTGACTATAGGATTCTCAAGTGAAAACATTTTAAACTATTGATTTTCGCTCTTGACGTGTGTGTGTTCCCTTGAGCAGTGGATATGTCATGATTGGAGTGATGAGCACTGCTTAAAATTTTTGAAGAACTGCTATGAAGCTCTTCCAGACAACGGGAAGGTGATTGTTGCTGAATGCATTCTTCCGGTAGCCCCAGACACGAGCCTTGCAGCTAAGGGAGTCATCCATATCGACGTTATCATGTTGGCTCATAATCCTGGTGGGAAGGAGAGGACCGAGAGCGAGTTTGAGGCCTTGGCAAAAGGGGCTGGATTTCAAGGATTCCGAGTAATGGGTTGTGCTTTCAATACCTATATCATGGAATTCATTAAAAAGCTTTGAGAACTCGGCTAAACAGGCAGGATTTCAAGGGTTCCAAGTAATGGGCTGTGCTTTCAATAACCATAGGATAGAATTCATTAAAAAAGCTTTGTGTGCTCGGCTGGGGTACATACCTATTGTATTTGGGTTTTTGAGGTTCTGTCTGTCTTTTTCACTGGTGGCTTTCGGGTGTATGTAGTTTCTATTTCGAGACAGAAAGAGAGGTGAAAAAAGAAGGGAGAGTATTGTGAAAATTATATGTTTCTTGAATGAAATAAAAGTGTTTTCAGTTCGGATTTCTGTAAATAGCTTTCTTGAGGCCCTGAAACAGGAAAGGGGCTAACTGAAAACTGTGTGGAAGTGAGAAGGCTAAAATTAGCAGGCCACTCATGCTAGACCTGCTATCAATTCAGGTCACTGGCAATCAATTCATCATCTAGTTAGAGTTGAGAGAGAAGAAAAGTTCAGCTAGAAAGGCTTCAAGTTAGAGCCAATGCCTATTTATCTCTCTAATCGCTGCAGCAAACTAAGAAGTTATCATGCTCTCCTGAATCCTGATTAGTTTTAGTCCCCCAAAGATACCTATATATACACACACGCGTGAATATATAACATGTGTTTTCTGTATTAAGGAGATGGATCCTTTAATTAAATTTTAAAGGAAAGAGAGAAGGAAGAGTGGACATTTATTATATTTGCAATCCACATATCATTGCCTTAAAGTTGTGCTTAGAGTGTACACTTTGAGCGTATGCATGGGTTTGGACTCTACACTCTGTTCCTCCTAATGGCTCTTTTGTGGTTCCTTCTTGGTGTACACGGCAGTCGGCACAACTTGAGATGCAGGATGAATCTAGTGACTAGATTCAAGCCTACCTAATTGGCAAACTCATGCTCGAAATTCAAGATAAATTGTCTCTTTATATTCGTAAATGAATTGGGATAAAAATTAAAAATTAAATAAAATATTATTATAATATATATTTTTTAATATTATTTTATTTTAATATTTAAAAAAATTAAATTATTTATTTTATTTTATATAAGAATTTAAAAATATTATAATAATTAAATAATATAAAATAAATTAAATTGAGAAGAATTGTAAAAACAAACCAGACTATTCTTATTCATTGTTTATGCCTTCCAGCAAAATCTAAATCTCGCTCCCTTCAATTCTTTTGTCTATATGCCAAAAGTTGTAATAGCCATTATTTTTTTAAAAGGAAAATTTTGCAGTATCTTCGTCCTATTATAATATGCCACGTAAATAAAATGATTTATGTGAGCATCAATTGTACTTAAAAAGGCTTGTTGTGATAGGATACAAATACCAGGTGTCCGTACAGTGAGAGTACCCAATAAATACTCGTTTGGTAAATTCCCATTTTCTCTTTCTTTTATTTTTCATTTGTTTTTGTAATAAAACGACACCTATAGTGGGTATCCATTCCTCATCATATGCCCATAGGTTATGAAATGGCTTAATTCGCACTTCATGAACCTTGATTGCTAATTAGCCAAAGGTTACACTTGAAGGGGCTATTTACTCCCCCCTTAGATGAAGCACTTCATACACAAATAAAAATTCTCTCTCTCAAATGTGTGTTAACTAGTTCAGACATTTACATTGTAGAACATATGGGTATTACTCTGGCTTTCTACCATATAACACACTCCACTGTCAACAGATGATTTCGGATGAATAACGACTACGACGAAAATCTGTGAAGCAATAGCACTAATCTAAGATTTACCGATGAGGTAATATCAGTTTCATTGTGTCCTCCGATCTATTTTTTCTAATATTGGTATTAGAGCAAGATCGGTTATTCCCAATTTAACTTTTGGTCCTATTATGTTTCAAAACAATTTTAGATGATTTGTGTATACTGGGTTTTAGTGCACGGACCGATTCTGACCATACCACCATGAGAGGTGGTTCGTGTAATGTTGGCCACTTGATGGATGCCGAGCATTGTTAATGTAACCAAAGAACTGCTACACAAGTAACGGCTATGGCCACGCAAAGCAACACGAACCCGTGCACGTGGAGGCTCTCCAAATATTGATATTGCATGCACCATATGAGGCAACAATGTGCACTGAAGGCACCCAGGTACTACAAGCCCCACAAGAGGCAACAACGCTCACCACTTGGGTGTTGTGCGCAATGTACACCCTGGGTATTGTCGCACGGGTGCCACGGTTACCACCTCGATGCGATGACCACCATAGGTGAAGGGATGCACTTTTACAGTGATGGGACAAGCTACACATTGGCACAAGAGGCAGCATTGGCTATTGGAAGCAATGATACTACTATGAAGAGCGGTTGTACAACACAACCAAGAGGCAGAGCAACCTGCAGCACTATGCTACGTTGCTCATGGCTTTGTCTGCACCATGGAGTCCGATGCACTCTACTATAAGCAGAGCGGCACGCACCTCCATGGAAGAGCGGCCCTCTTTTGCATATGTTCTTTTTGTAACACAAAAATTAATTGTTCTAATATTTGAGGTTGAGCCTAGGGCTGAAAAAAAAATGACAAACCAGACCAAACCAGTTGGTCGGTCTTGGACTAGTTCTGCCATATGAAAAACCAGTCTGATTCCGATTTTAGGTTTTCCGGCACCGAATTAGTTGGTATATATATTAGTTTTAAATATTATATAAAAGAAATTTCCATATAATACATATAATTATATATGAAATAGTTTTATATTATAATTTATATGCTAAATTCCTCATTAATATAAGATTAGTTTTAAAAATCCTATTACTCATGATAATCAAATAAAATAAAATGAATATAACATTTGATATAATATAAAATTAATCTTATAAACTTTAATATAACATTTTAGTTACATTTTTTAATTAATATAAAAATTTTAATTTTATAACATAATATTTTAATTTTAAACATGAACATTTATTTGATAATATGTTATTTATATAAAATAGATATATTAATTACATTTTATGGCCTAATAAATTCTCAACATATTCTTTTAGATAAATACATTTCTATACATTTGATCATATACACTCGTATTAATGTATAAAAAAGTGTATGTAAGCATCATATAATATATTATCACTAGCATATATGTAAGCACTAGCATATTAATTATTATCACTAACATATATAATCGAATATATAAATACATTACTAAGTTAGACACTAGCATATTATCACTAACATACATAAATTATAATCGAATACTATATCACTATATGATACTATAATATATATACTAATACTAATACTATTAGTAATCCACTTTAAGTCTATACATAAATACTATATCACTTTATGATACTATAGTGATATAATAATACTAATACCATTAGTGATATAGTTTTACTAATACTATTATATAGTTATACTAAATCACTATAACTATATATAATATTGATATCACCATTAGTATAGTATATAGTATTAGTAATAATTTAGTATCAATATATTATTATATTCTATAATGTATCATATATTGTATTAGTATCACTATACACTATAATATATATATATATAATATGTATTAGTAACACTATAATAGTATAACATATAGTATTAGTGTATATTAATATGTATATAATAAACACAAAAGATAGAATTCATAACTGATAAACTTGATTTCATTACAAACACAATACTTACAAGGAGATTAATTCTCAGAATGATTGAAGGCAAAAGACATAAAGGAGATTCTAGACAAATAGATTATTTTGAAAGTGAGGATTGAGAAGAGGAAAGGGCTTCAGATGAGATTTTTTTTTTAAATTCCTTCCTTTGTTTATAAACTTCTTTTTATAGACACTAAAAAAGTAACTTTATACACGGTAACCCAATAATGGACGCCTAAAAGTTTTGTCTTTATGCGTCGGCGGATAATCGATAAGTGACACCAATAATGCTTCTGACAGTAATCTGATAATGGGCGCCTAAAGTTGTTTGCCCTTGTGCGTTGGTGGATCTAAAGAGATAATGCTTTTGCTTTTGTCTTAAAGTAATTATCATGTTGAATAATTGAAAAAACAATACTTTTCTGAAATTACATCATAATTTGAGGGTCATAATTTGCAAGCTCCAAATCAAACGGATCTTAAGAATCCATTAGATGTGCTGGATTGAAAGATGAGTTGGAATGACAAGGAGAGACTTGTTGCACTGGTGATAATGTGGCTTGTTGTGATAGAGATAATTTGACTTGATGCAGCTGTGAGTTTTATTCATCATCGCTGTTTGAGACTTGTGACATTGTTTCAACTAATTTCTTCAAGTTCTTCTTGCTAATAATGGATGCTAATTGAGCATGAAATATACTTCGCTAAGCTAGAATTTCAAGGGCTTTGGTAATATTTAAAAACATTTTTACAACGTGATCATAATTATATTTTTTCGACCATTTGACGGAGAGACTTGGTGGGCTAAGAACATAATGGTGTTGAAAGAGGGATGCAGTTTGATAACATATTCCAACATCATAATCCAGTTTAATTTTGTTTTGAGAAAGAAAAAAAGAAGTAGCTGACAATGTTTTAATGCGGGTGAATAATGATTTTGTGATGAGAAAATTTTAAAACTTTTTTGGAGAGACCAGGATAGGAAAAAGAAGAGGTTCAGGTTCATAATAATCTCACCATAGTAAAACTATTGCAGGAGTGTCCTGATCTCTTATAATTTGTCAAGGTGGAGGAATCAAGAATGATGCAAATTTTTGTTTTGTTTAAAAATATTTTTGTCTATGCATGTTGGTAATCGTACTAATCGTAATATGTCGATTCATAAGGATGAGAAAATTTCTTTGTCAAATAAGAAATTTTTTCTCCATTTTTCTAGGGTGAAGACTTGTTTAATTGTAACTTTATGAAAGGCAATAATTGAATATGTAGATGGAGAGGTTTCTTGTGAAGAAAGAAATGGATTTTAGAAATAATAATTGAATATATGTCTACTAATATAAATTCATAAAAACACTAGATTTTCTTAATATTTTGTAGAATATAATGCCAATATAGCAAGAGAAATGCATCAAGTAATTTTTGGGGTTAGACAAGTGATGAATTTCAGACCCAATTGGAAAGACTGGATGCCAATGAGTCTTAATAATAATAGAGGATGCGGAAGGTTAAGATAAGAGAGGATGACTAATAATCTGAGAATGAGTAGAAGAAGAAGTAGAAATAGCTTTTGAATATGTTAGTAATTTTGTATAAGCTAACGGTAAGAATGAGTTGTAGGGTGGCCTAATCGGTTGTAGTAATGCTCCCAACACCGTGTATGGTTTGGGAGTTATAGAAGAACAAGGTAAAGAATATGGAGGAGATGGTTGCCTAGCATATGGATTTAGAATGTGTTTGGATATTGAACTAAACTGAGTTCTTTATAAATAGCAATGAGTTGAGTTGGTGGAGTGAGTTATATTAGGCCCATCTAAAATGAGTTTAAATGTATTTAGATGTTGAGATGAGTTTAGTACTATTTATGAGAAGTTGAAAAAGGTTGTGGGTCCCTTGTATAAAGAGGTGTTGAGTTGAAAAAGGCTGCGGGTCTCACGTGTAAAGAGGTTTTGAGTTGAAATGAATTTAATAATTTAAAAATTGGGTGTTTAGATGTTAGACTCATTTTAAAATTAGACTGAATTGAACTGAGAGCTCAATTTAGTCTAACAACCAAATGATCCCTTAGACTTTACTCTTGATTTTGAGGATGATATGATTTTTCCTGTAGGATAGAAAATCAGGAAGAGAATTAAATTCTCCTTTAATATGTTCAATATCAAATTAAAAAATATTTAATATAGTTTTCCATCTATCAAATATTTGTTTAGCAGCTAGGTTTTTTACATCTTTGATCAAAACTTTTTTGGTTGATTTGCAATCTATTCTTAGTAAAAAATTTTGATTTAATAAATTATCTTGAAATTTATAAATGTATAATGCAATAGTTAAATTTTCTTTTTTAATGGTAATTTAATTCTTTTGGACAGGAATCCAGCATCCTGAATGGAATAGAATAATCTATTCAGAATTAGTTGATAATTTTTGTTTCATAATTCCCCATGACCAATATCAAAGACATCAGTTTCAACGATTTTAAAAGTAGAGGAGATGAGAGTCCCTAAGCATGGTAATTTCTTAACATGAGACTTAATATGTTTTATGATATTTGTATGTTTATCTGTCCATAGATGTGGATTCTTTTTTAACCTTTTAAATAATGGTTTATATAATGGTATGAGTGATTGATAAAAATCTACAACATAATTAAAACCTCATAAGAATCTTTGTAATTGTTGCTTATCTTTAATTTCATCAGAAAATTTATTAGCAAATTCTATTGCTTTACTAATTGGTATAATTGTTCCTTGATAAACATCATTTTTAATGAATCTAATTTTGTTTTGTAATAATTTTATTTTTGGTGAGGAAAAAACTAATCCATTTTGTTTAATAATTTAGACAAATGTATTTAAATATTTTCAATATTGTTCAATAGATGAAGAAAAAAATTAATACATCATTTATAGAAACTATTGAAAAGTGTGTGAAATGAGTAAATATTTCATTCATAATGTTATAAAATTTGCTAGGTGCATTTTTTTTAATCTAAATGGCATAGCATTTCATTCATTGCGTCAAAAAGGAAAAGTTTATAACTAGACTGTCTTATTACTTCACCCAAAATGTACAAGAATCATTAGTAAAATCAAATGGTACAATTGATTTTATTAATCTTACATATGGTGATACTAATAACTACTATTAATAAAACATGTTTAACTATATGTAATGATTTAAGATTAAAAAATCAAATGGATAAAAAAAGAAATTTTCTAAGAAAGAATTGGATACCTTTCGTGAACATTTTAATTATGTTTCATTATTGTCTCATTAAGACATAAGAATTTATAAGAATTTTCTAACAAAAAAGGAAAATATAAAACACCTTATAAAAAGACAAAAGATAAACAAATTTATAATAAACCAATACAAAATACAAACAAATATAATGAAAAGAAAAAACAAATTATTTTTTATAAATGTGGAAAGATTAGTCACTACAAGTCAAATTATTGAGTAAAACAACATATTAATGTATTGGACATACTTGAAACATTAAGAAAAAAATTTATTAAATATCTTTATAACACCTTCAAGCAAAGAAGAAGAAAATTCTTTTAAGAAAATTTATCAATTAAAATAATCAAACCTTTCAGAACAATTTTCTGATAGTGAATCAGAAAAAGATGATACTCATGTTTGTTACTACTTAAATAAAGATAATTGTACTTATAACAAAACCATTAATATTTTTTTAAAACAAGAATATATTATCTTAGAATTAATTGATAAAATTAGTTAGAAAAGATTATTTAGTAAAACTAAAAGCTACTTTTAATACAAAAACTAATCATACTACTTCAGTATCCGCACCTTATAATTTTTTAGAAATAGTAAGTAGATTTAAAATTGAAAAACAAAAGGTTACACTACAAGACTTACAAAAAGAAATTAATGAAATAAAACAAGAGGTCAAAAATCTGAAGACATCTAATTTTAAATTAGAAGTTTCAAATGAACAATTATTATAAGAAATTATATTATTAAAAATAGAAAATAACATTAATACTCTTGATAAAGAACAATGAGAATGTTCAACAATAGTTATTAAAGATTAGACAGATAATTTTATTAACATTCTTGATCAAATAAATCTTCTAAAATGGTATACTGAAGTTACCGTTTCTATTAATCAAGACTTTTCTTTTACCCTGATAGCCGTATTAGACACATGAGCATATTTAAATTGTATCTAATAAGGATTAATACGTTCTAAATATTCTGAAAAAATAAAAGAAATATTATCCCAAGCCAATGGAACAAAATTAAAAATAAATTATAAATTATCTAATGCACATATATACAATAATAGAATTTGCTATAAAAAAATTTAATTTAGTAAAAAACATTAGTACCAAAGTAATACTGATAAATCAATTTCTTGCTTTATCATACCATTTCTCCGTTATAGAAGAATGAATTTCTACTAAAATACTTGGGCAAGAAATTCAATTTAAATTCTTATTTTCTCTTATTTCAAAAGAAATTAATTCCCTGAAAGAAATCTCATTAATTAAAGAAATTAATTTTTTTAAAAAATATAATATTATAAGAAAAAAACTAGATTAGGGTCTCAATCCAATACTGTTTTTGAAACTCCAAAATAAATTAAATTAAGAGTAGGTGTAGGACAAGTAGCACTAGTGCTGGTATTAGGACTTGATGTAAAATCATCATTATCCATCAACCCGACAAACAATCAAACACATGACATGATGCAAAAATCACACAAATTAAAATCATACAAAAATCACCCAAACTATTTTGGAGTTTAAAATTGAAACCCCAAACTAGATTAGGGTCTCAATCCAAGACTTTTTTGGGGTTTCAAAGTTGTTACAGCTTAGGGGTATCATAATGAACCCCAAACCTAATTTAAGAAGTTGATCTGTGACCCTATCCTAATTTAAGGTGTTGATCTATGACCTTAACATAAAATAAGGTCTCGGATAGAAACCCTAAAATACTTTAGGGTAAGGGTGAATAGTAACCAACAGGACCGACTAGAACCGGTCAAAATTGGCAGAAACTCAGCCAACCAACAATCGAAATAGATGGAAACCAACTTTAACCGGTTCAGTTCCGATTGAAATTGTGTTCAAGCAGGTGAACCAACCAATTATTTTATTTTTATATAAAATAATGTCATTTAAGTTAAGTAAGTTAAAAGTTGTTGTTTTGTATCTATATGTTAGAAAAAGATTAATGAATATGACGCAAATTGGTTTAATATACCCAGCCTCCCATTTATTCTTCATTTCAATTTTCTCATCATTTTTGTTTCTCTCTTATCTCTCACTATCAAACCTCTCTCAGCTTTCCATTCAGCAGTCCATGGTGAGAGCCACCCGCCTTGTCATACCAATGTCATCTCTATCTCTCTCTCTCTCTCTCTCTCTCTCTCAAACTTCTCAATGTTCTCACCCAACACGGTTTTGGTAGATACTCTCAGACCTCTCTTAGTTTGCTTCCATGCAACAATATTTATTATGAAACTTAGCAACATACCCTATACTTGAATTTATTATATCCAATGTTTGATCAACGTGATTGAGTTTGCGGTTGCACTGTGATTGTGAGTTCATGTTTGCAGTGGCACCGTGCCTGTGAGTTCATGGCTTCAATTTCTCAAAACCAACCATCCAATTTGATGAATTGGCTACTTTTTGAATATTGTGAAAAATGTATGCTTCTTGAATGAAACAAGTGTGTTCAATTTAGATTTATGTAAATAGTTTTCTTGAGACCCTGAAACATGAAAGGGCTAATTGAAAACTATATCGACATGGGAAAGCTAAAATTAGCAGGTTACTCATGCTTGACCAAAGTGAATATGGCAATGATATTGATACTTCAATTCTGCTAAGTACAAGTGTAGGGTGTAACTGCGGTGCAATCGGCTGACGCCAGCATCAATAATTTAAAAAAAAAAAAAACACAACATTTGACAAACAAAGCATAGCTCCGTGTTCCTTTCCACGCCTTACTTCTGCCCGATCCCATTGCCCCTCCCACTACTACCAATGTGGGTCTCCAAATCCTCCACCGCTCACCAAATCCTCCACCGCTCAATTTGATATGTGGATTACATCATGAATAGTCGAATCACAGGAAAAAAAATCAAATCCAGCAGTAGAAAGTTGATAGAGATTTCACAATTGGAGAAATGAGTTCAAGCATGATGAAAGGTAAAGAAATGCATGAGAGAGGGAGATAGAGTGAAGAGAGGAGGCATTGGCTAGGGAATGAGACAAAGTAGCTTGTAGAGACAGACACAAAGGTGTGGAAATGAATGAAGTGCTTTGATGATGGGTGATTGAAGTGAGGCTATGCTCGTGGCTGACCTCTGATCATCAAGTGGAGGCTTGAGCTTGTCACTGGTTGCAGTTTGTGGACAGTGGATCCATGGAATGTGTCTTCCTCAAGATCAGGTTCCTTGGTTGCATGAAATGCTTCATTGCTAGTAAAAAATACAGAGAACTCCAGAGATGTGGCTAAACTGTTTGCAATAATCTAGATTTTCAAGGAGGGGGTTTTCAAAATTGTTGAAGAAATGATAATGCACAATAAAAACTTCACCTTTAGGAATTGTTGTTCTTGTGTGCTTGCTTGAATCTTTCAACAAAGGGTGAGGGCAGATACAATGTTTGTTTTTCTTTTCAAAACCTAACACGGGGAGTTTGAAGCAACTTCATGTTTTGGTAGCATTGGTAGCCATTGTAATGCAATAATTAAAGGGATGACATCAATTGGTCAACCTTGATCACCCAACAAATGGACGAATTCCAAGGAGGGAGGAGAGAAAGGAGTTGTCAAGCCATTTGTTGAGAAAAAGACGTGGAGAGAAAGAGGGAGGAAGAACGGGAGAAAGTGGGACCCAATGCCAAATGATTACCTCTTGACTCTACACAGTTGACTGCACATAGATTTTTTTAATTAATATTGAGAGAGAAGAAAATTTCAACCAGAGAGGCGTCGGATTAGAACCAATGCTTATTTCTGTCTATCGTTGCAGCAAACTAAGGAAGCTATTATATATTTTCAAAACATTAAGCACCTAATATTTTTTTATTTAAAACATAGAATGCAAAGTTTGTATTGGTATATCTATCAAAAGTAAATTTACAAACTGACATGATTTTATATGATACGCTAGATATACTTTATAATAAAAATAACTTTACAATTTAACATACCATATTAAATTATATCAATTTGTAAATTTTAACATTTTTCTAAAATTTTATTCTCCAAAGATAGTGACAAAAGGTGACATTTATAAATATTTGCAATTATGACACTTTTTAAAGTAATTAATAATTATGACACTTTTATCAATCTTTTCTTAAAAGTAAAAAATAAAAAATTGATGTATAATGTGAACTCATCAATTCCCACAATTCATTATGAATTAATCTTATTTGAAAAAGAAATTCACTAATTATAAATGTAGTTGATTTTTTATTTTTAAATATTGGAGGATTTGGGGAGGGACCGAATCAGGACCTCTTTTATAAAGGTTAGATGTCATGCCATTTGAGCCACATGCTTTTGACAAATGTAGTTGAATTAATAATAGGAGTAATGGTACTGCTTAGGGATGGTTTGGTTACAGAAAATCAAACTATTTTATCTCATATAATTATTATAATTTTTTTTTATAAAAATTTTCATAAAATATAATAAATAATTCAATTTTTTCAAAATTTAAAATAAAATTAATAGTTAAAAATTATATTATAATAATATTTTATTTAAATTTTAATAAAGAAAATTTATATTCATAAGCCTCATACATTACACACCATTATTTTTATTATTTTTAATTTTTTTATCTCATTAAATATGTGGTATATGAATTATGAGTGGAAGAATTAAAATATTTTAAGAAGAATAAAGTCAAATATTTTTTTAAAAAAATAAAAAAAATAAAAAAAATTGTGATGTATAATATAAAAAAATTATAATATATAATATGTAAGGTTTATAAATAGCAAAACTCACGAAACCTCGTTGCATCTCAATCACGTTACCACACCAGCTTTAGTAGATGAATCTAAAAAGTCGTCGCGGTTGATCCAACGACTAGTAGTATTAGAAAACCATATTCAAAGATGTCAGTCGGTTCACGTGTGACTCAGAGTTGGGCCTGCCTATTATGAGCAGCAGCCGGTCCAACCCCGAAAAGTCCAAAGTCAAGTTTCTTCCCCGCTATATCTTTCCCCACTTTCCCGGAAATGAAACCCAAACAGAACTCTATAGCTAAAAGCTTTCCCTCATTTTCTCGAGAAAACTCTTAAAGAGTGAAAAAACTAGAAACGAGAGAGGAAAAAATATGGAGCATTCGAGCCAAGAGTCCCTGATGAAACACTCGAATTCCATAACCTACGAATCCCCTTTCCCACTGTACTCCTTGGCCATCTCCCACTCCCCCTATCGCGTCGCCATCGGCAGCTTCCTTGAGACCTACAACAATCGTGTCGATATTCTTTCTTTCGACCCGGACGCCTTGACCCTCAAGCCCCACCTCCCTTCTCTCACATTCGATCATCCCTATCCGCCCACCAAGCTCATGTTCCACCCCTCCAACCCTAACCTCCTCGCCTCCTCCGGCGACTTCCTCCGCCTCTGGGACCTACGTGACCACTCCGTTGAGCCCCTCTCAGTTCTCAACAACAGCAAGTCCTCCGAGTTTTGCGCCCCGCTGACCTCCTTCGACTGGAACGACATCGAACCCAGGCGCGTTGGCACCTCCAGCATTGACACCACCTGCACCATCTGGGACGTCGACAAGGGCGTCGTTGAGACCCAGCTCATCGCCCACGACAAGGAGGTATACGACATCGCTTGGGGGGAGGCTAGGATTTTCGCCTCCGTCTCCGCCGACGGATCGGTTCGGATCTTCGATCTCCGGGACAAGGAGCACTCCACCATAATCTACGAGAGCCCTCTGCCCGATACGCCGCTTCTGAGGCTGGCCTGGAATAAGCAGGACCTGAGGTATATGGCGACGATTCTGATGGATAGCAACAAGGTCGTGATTTTGGATATACGGTCGCCGACGATCCCGGTGGCGGAGCTTGAGAGGCATACAGCTAGCGTGAATGCAATCTCTTGGGCGCCCCAGAGTTGCAGGCATATTTGCTCGGCGGGGGATGATACTCAGGCCCTCATTTGGGAGCTGCCCACGGTAGCTGGCCCCAATGGAATCGATCCGATGTCGGTATACTCCGCTGGGTCGGAGATTAACCAGCTGCAGTGGTCGGCGGCGGTGCCTGATTGGATTGCCATCGCGTTTTCCAACAAAATGCAGCTCTTGAAAGTTTGAGGTGCGGCTAAAACTTATTGTCATCCATTACAATTATATTCGATTGGTGTTGCTTAGAGTTGTAGACTTTTGGGAATTTGCTTGAATTGGTATTTTTATGTGGACAACCTCATGTGGATTGAACCATTTTGACTCTGCTACAAAGTAATGACTGTTTCTTGATTGTTGGGGAGCAATGAATTTGATCCCTTACCACTTGAAAGGATGCATTTGACCATAGTTTGTGTTGCTTTGTGCCAAGTCTAGATGATTGTAGTTTAAAGGCTCTAAAAGTCTGGTATATTGTGGTAAATGATGATCGATGTGGAGTAACCCCTCAATTTCTTCTGAAAAAGTGGGAAAAAAAAACCTTTGCTTTACGTGCACCTCCCCTTTACTAGCTACTAAGCCTTCCTCCCTTACAACTTTAGTTAAAGAAGTGTCTTTTGGACAAGTATGGATATAAAACTTTAAGAGCCATGGTGCTTTTCTCTTTTCTAGCTTGTGGAACTCTTTCAAGATTCTCAATTGGGTGTTTGAAGCTAAATTATTGGTTGGAAGTTGCTTCATTACAATGCATCTGTCTCATCGCCCGTCCCCTTTTCTGTGAAAGCCGTAAGCCATTTTGGAAGTTTTCCTTTCGAGAAAACGTTCAATTTTCTATATCTTACTTGGTCCCTACCTTGCTTCATTTTTGTTGCTTTCTTGCAGCCACATTTTCTGGGGTAGTCAGCATATCGCATATCCCCCTCTCTATCTTCCTGTGTTTTGGAAATGCTAGTTGGGGATACTTGCTTGTTACTGTGACAATGTTAACAATGATAAGGCGAAACTAATGAATGGATTTTATATATTATGGAAATGCTACTATGCATCAACATGCTAGGCCTATTGAGTTCTTTTACTTTCTACTTTCTACTTTCTATATCATGTAATAAATATTTCTCAATATATAAAGTTGTTTGATACTTATAGAAAAATGTTTGTAGTTGTTTGATGAGTTTTTTTCCTATATGTTTTATGATTCATTGGGACTTTTTGGGCACTTTTTTTTTTTTTTTTTGGCATGCGACTGGAATTTAAGCTATACCTTTGTCATCTTAGGATCCATCAGCATCAAGGTTGTTATTGATACGCAAAATTAAATATTGATTTGGCATGGCAGCTATTGGGTTTGTTTATAAGCATGTACTTTCTCTATTTATTTATTTTCTATGAAAAGCGGGCAAGAGGAGGAAAAGGATTTGGTGTTGGAGTCAGATCGTAACTTCTTCACTGAAGTAGAGCAAATGTCGCCCATTTCAGTTTGTTAGCCTCATTGGAGATGTATTACCATCAATCTGCCTACCATGGCTTCATAATGATGCAACCAACCTGCCTACAACAGGGCATCATAATGCTATCTGCATTGTGGCCTGCAAGGTTTCATATTATATTTGTCATGACACTGTTGTACTTTCTCTTAACTGTTATTCATGTGTCAAAGAGTGAAGTATGTTTTTTATTATGAAATCATGACAGTCAACTATGGATAGCTTAGTGTGGCGTTTACGATGGTAGATTGGTTTACATTCTTTTGAAATTTTATATTGAATTATTTTTTCTGTTGCAAGACTTACCAAGTTTCCCTATTATTTTAGGTGTGTCAATGGGATGGGATGGGATGGAATTCATTCTTTTAGAATAATGAACTGTGCTTTAGAATGATGAACTTATCCACATGGTTGTGATTTTCTGAAGCTTGTAAGTTGCGCTGAGGATATAATTGAAAGGAAAAATAAGTGCTTAAAGTAAAACATTGACTTGTACAACATATATTTTGTAAGAAGCCTAAATCAGGGGCTTGAGTTGCAATGTGAAATGTTGAATGATCATTTTATATTTTCATTTATGACATAACTTTTTTCTTGTTTACTGATAGAAACATATATATATATATATATATATTTTTTTTTTCCTTTACGACGTGAGTTAACACTTTTGTGTTTAGAAAGACTGACTTTAGTGTTCGTTTTGGTCCCACCCTGGTTCACTGATAAAATTGTCTCTATTAGCTTGTTAGTTGGGCGAGTAGCCCCAGAAGATGTACCTATTGGATTTTCTTCTGTTCAAAGACATTACAGAGGATGATTTTACGCATGAAAATATTCGTTTTTTAGCTAAGACTTCTAGCATATGCCTTCTTTGTTAAATCGGTTGTGTTTTGCATCTTCCATTTATGCAGATGTCTTATGGTGGCAAGGAAGGTTGGCAACCTAATGGACTTGCTCTACGCTTGATAGAATCTTAGACAAACAATATAGCTAGTGAACGGAGATGTCTCTTCTGCTACTGATGATCAATGTTCTGGTATCTAACAGGTGGAAGCAAGTCACTTTTGCACCTATTTACTTCGGCATCAGTTTACAGATAGATAGCAGACTCCTGTTAGTAGGAGGGTGTAGATGTACTTTTCCGTGTGTATTACCTGTAAGAGCTAACTATTTTAGAGTGTTACCCACAACCATTCCCATTCCCACTTCAGATTCCTGTCTATTCGGATTGAGTTAGCCGATGCCTGCTGCACGTCTCATGTGGTAGTGCTGCTTCTTGGAGCACCATGGAGAATATTATGTAATGAAACTTTGTTGTAATGCAGTTTCTTTGACTATCAACTCTGACTCTGTTTAGTTCAATGGGAATAGTTATGGCCGTACTGATGTAATGGACTGGTTTTCCTTGTAATGAAAATATAATCCACTGAAAAAATGAGGAAGTGCCTATTTAGGAAGAGAAAGTAATGGAGGATGAAGCAAGGAGACTGACAGGACAGGCTTCGATATATATTCAGATAAAATTTTGATAAGAATATGTAGTATATACAATCTAGTTGTCATTTTTTCATGAGGATTCCCTGGAGGTTTTGTCCAAGGACGGTGCTACTCTGCCGACTGCCGCCCAGAGTGCACCGCTCCATTTGACTGCACTTGTATTTTTTTTTTTAGATTTTTTTAATATATTTAAACATTTTTAAAAAATATAAAAAAAATATCAATACACTTAAAATTACTTTCTTAATCATTAAGTAAAAAAAAAATTAAATTTTTTCTTTTTGTGACCAGCGGTCACTTTGAGGGGCATGGAAAAACTTAGCATTTTCCTTTGTCCAATGAATGGATCTTACAATATTATAAAATTCTCATTAAATGGTGTAGGAATCACCGCATACGTCCATCTATAATGCACTCCCCATCAGAAATTCCTATGAATTTTGATTCATTTTTTTTTTTAAATTGAAAAGTATTCCCATCTAATGGTGTATTTTGTTAATCTCTCTCTCTCTCTCTCTCAATTTACACCCTCTCTCTTTAGGAAAGTTTTGGCAGCAAAAGTTAGGATGAAGGAACCTTGAAAAGAAATCAGGAGCATTATCAAAATCTATTTTACTAAAAGAAAATAGAACTTAATTTAGGGACCGTTTGGATTAAGAAATTATCTCATTTTATTATTATAATTTTATCAAATTTTTGCATAAAATATAATATACAATTTAATTTTTTCAAATTTCAAAATAATAATAATATGAAAAAAATAATATTCTAATAATATTTTATTCAACTTTTATCTAAAATAATTTTATCTTATCTCACTATCCAAACCGTCTCTTAAAACTCAACTTGATGGAAAATTATTGATCAAATTTTTATATTCAGTTTTGTCCAAGTATGCAATAAATATATATGGTAAATTCATTCTATTTTTCTTGTGACAATAGTTGATGTTTTATTAATCTTAGTTTCAACAAACTTCTTGATGTTCAGTTCAAACTATAGTAACCACTTGGTGTAGAATATGTTCTCAGATTTATATATCTACTAGTCTTCTTTGTCTACCTCATTCCAAGATGACCCTTACTCAATAAGAAACGAAAAATAAAAAAAAAAAATTGAATATCGATATATAAAAATGCTAGAAAATGAGTGATTCAATGAAAATTTTGTTTTATTATTCATTTTTTAACTAAAATTTAGAGATAAAGAGGAAAATTTGACAATGAATCTAATTAATTATTAAAAAAATATATGTTATTTATTATTATTATTATTATTATTTATATATCGATTATTTGATATCAATTAATTTTTATTAGTTGTTTTTTAGGTAAGTTAAAATTGATTAGGAAAAAGAATAAAAAGCGGAAGGAATAGAACCAAGGAATATGGAAGAGAATAATCTCATCTGCCAAACAAGTCCTCCGCCACAAACTCAAAACGCTCTTTCCCCTTTCTCTCCTCTCCTCTACTCTTCCCTTCTCTGCTCTGCTTAGTAATGGACTTGAATTTGTTCAACTTCCAACGCCGTAAACCTTTTCTGCAACTAAGCTATCCCTTCGAACATCCTTGACATGTCTCCGCCTCCACCAATCACAAACATACACCCCACCACCATCCCCCTCCTCAAGAGCCCAAGCCTCCCTGACCTCTTTTTCACGGCCTTTTCCCTCTGCTTCCTCTTCCCCTCCAAACCCAATCTCTCCAAACTCCCCTCGTTCCTCATCCCTTTCCCTCTGAACTCTCCTCCTCGCCGATTCCTCAAAATCCCCACGATGTCCCGCACCCACCACACCAACTCCTTCTCCACCCCTCAGTCCCTCTCCGAATGGCTCAAGCCTCGCTTGCCTTCCGACTCCTTTGCCTCCTGGGGCGTCAAACCCGGCACTAAGAACGTCCACAACCTCTGGCTGGAGCTTGCTGAGGGTGAAACTTCCCTCGCCGACTCCAACCCTCCGCTTCGTACGGTTCAAGTCGTTACGGTCAGAATCATCGACAAACACAATCGGGTTCTTATCGAAACCCGCCAGGAATTGTCCGACGGTAGTTTACGAGAACGGTACCGACCTTTGTCGGAGAAAATGAAACCCAACGAGACGCCCGAATCGGCCGTGTATCGGGCGGTGAGAGAGGAACTCGGTTCGATAATTAAAGGGTCGGTCGGCGATTTGGAGAGCGAGAGCGTAATGAGAATTGTTCCCGGCTCGTATCGGATGAAGTTGGAGGAGAGGAATTCGGCATCTTATCCGGGATTGCCGGCATGTTATGTGTTGCATTCTATGGAAGCAGTGGTGGAAGGCTTGCCGGAAGGTCAGTTTTGCACGGAGGAGGGTGATGAGTATGGGGATTGTGGGGAGACGAGCATGAGGGTGGCGGCGGATAGGGCGGTCTCGGTGAAGAAGCATTATTGGGAATGGGTTAGTGCCGAATCGATTAAATCTTGAAGTTCTTTGGTTGAGGGAAACTGAATTATTATTATTATTATTATTTTAATTTTAGATTTCAATGTATTGTTGAAGCTCATGGCGTTACAAGTTTTTATTTTTCATTTTTTTGCGTGATACGATAATGTTTCTGTGGTCGATCTTGATAATGATATTATGTATGAAAGATAAGTGATATTTACAACATTGTGACTTCTCGATTGAATTTTCATGTTAATGTGAGTATGCCTTTGTGTAAATTTTAGTCAATTTCTTGCTATACATTTTGGAGTATGTGATTTTTTTTTGTATAAATAAGGAAGACACTTTTATTCATTGAATGAAATAGGCATAGCCCAGGTGCACAGGAAGTATACAAAATAAACACTTAATTAGATTCTAGATTCTAGAATCAGAAAACAAAAACAAAAACTCATTAGCAGACCCTCCATTTAGTACAATAGCTGACAACCATTGAAGTAAAGAGCACACAAAAAATTTCCAGATTTCCTCTATAGTATGCTCCTCATTATTAAAGCACCACTCGTTCCTTTCCCACCAAATACACCACATAAGACACAAAGGAACCATCTTTCATGCAGCTGCCACTTGAGTACAACTATGAAGCACATTCCAACATGCAAGTAAATCCACTACTTTCGTAGGCATTACCCAAGCCAGCCCAGCTCCATACAAAACACCATCCCACAATGCCTTAGCCACCTCACAATGTAGAAGTAAATGATCCACTGATTCACCACCTTATAATATGATCAAGCTGAAAACTTTTTACTCCCCATATGCTTCCATAACATTATGTCCCTCTCATTACCTCCAATACCCAGAGAATACAAGAAGCTGAATAAATCTGCAACCTCATCAAGTTCCCAATTCTGAACAGCTCTAATAAAACAAACATCCCATTGCAAAGCTCCATTAGAACGGATCAACAAATATGAAACGGATGCATACCGATTAGCTACCATACGAAAAATAGCCAGGATCGCTCTAAAAAGAGCACGCTCACCACACCAAACATTAAACCAAAAAGGGATCCTTGAACCCTCTCCAACAACAAAATTAACATGTTTACCGAAATCCTCCTACCCTTTCTAATGAATTTCCAAAGACTCACACCATAAGTCCCCCTAACCTCCTTAGAACACCAACCCCCCAAATCACTCCCATATTTCCAATCAATAACCTCCTTCCACAACAATTCCCCTTCAAATTGATATCTCCACGGCCACTTCCCGACAAAGCCTTATTGAAACTACAGCTTTCGAACCCGCAAACCTCCATTTGCAATAGGAAAGAAAACTCTATTCTAGCTCACAAGATGAAATTTATTCTCCTCTCCCACTCCTCACAGAAATGCACGAAATAACTTCTCAACCCGGTTTGCCGGAGTTTGCCACTCCTGGAGGCAATGGGAATAAAGAAAGATAATAAGGAAATAGTACTTTTGATAAGAGTAATTCTACTCCCTTTTGATAAGTATAGCCGCTTCCATCCCGCCAATCTCTTCTCAATCTTTTAAACCACACCGTCCCAAATACTCTTAGCTTTAGAAGATGCCCCCAACAGAAGAACAAGATATTTCATAGGTAGAGAAGCCACTTTACAGCCCAAAAGATCTGCCAAACAATCAATATTCCGCACATCCCCCACTGGCCAACTTTCCCAAATTCACCTTAAGACCCGAAACAGCTTCAAAACATAATAACACAGCCCTTAAGGCGATCAGCATCACAAAAGATAAGAGTGTCATATGCAAAAAGTAAATGAGAAATTTTGATAGTTCCATTATTAGCATTTCCCACAGAAAAACCTGAGAGAAAACTCCACCTACAGCAGCCTCCACGATATGGCTCAAAGCCTCCATGATGATAATGTAGAGGAAAGTAGATAACGGATCCCCCTGTCTCAAACCCCTCAAACTCTGAAAAAAAACCACAGGGATTTCCATTAACTAAAACTGAAAACTGAGCAGTAGAGACACAATGTCTAATCCACCCACACCACCTATCTCCAAAACCACATCTTTTTATTTTTATTTTATTTTTTTAGTTAATAAGAGTTTTCTTAATTTACAAAACCACATCTCCCGAACATATGGAAAAGGAAATCCCAATTTACATGATCGTACGCCTTTTCCATATCAAGCTTACAAAGAACTCCTGGAACGCCCTCCTCAAACGACTATCTAAACATTCATTAGCAATCATCATAGAATCAAGTATTTCGCTACCGCAAACAGATATCTTGGGAATGAGGGCAATAAAAGTGGCATTAAGAGACTTCTCAAACTTTTTAAAGGAAAAGACTTTCTGAAAAACCCACATCAAAATTGAGAGACTTCAACTCAGGAGTATCTGATTCTGATTGTTGTTCAGTCATAAAATTTATTGCTTTGACTTCTTCTTCTTCTTTTTCTTTCAATTTCAGTCCGAAATTCATGAGTCTGTGTGCTGGCATGCACATACACAAGAGGCAAATTCATGACTTTGTATTCTTTGACCATAACTTATTTGAAAAGTGATTGCTTGACTGAGGTGTGATTCTTATTTATGAATCATTATGAAGGGAGTTATGGTTGAAGTGTCTATGTAGGTGAATTTTGGTAGATGTTTTGGAGTGGTGATAGTTGCCTGGAAATGTTGGCAATGGCCAATGCTAGGGAGAAGTGTAAGGTTAGGATTGTGACCTGTTATTATAGTCGCTTAGTAGTTAGAGGTATAAGGTTATAGGAAAGAGAAACTGTGAAGTTGTATAGCAACTTTTATAGATTTTCTTTGCTTTTAAATTTGATGGGGAGACAGAGATCGTTCATTCTTTTTTTTTCCTAAGGTAAATTTTATTCCAAGCACAAAGTGCCACAGCCTCAGTGTACCGAAAGTATACAATACAAAACGCCCATCCATATAGATGAAGAAAAAGAACACAATTCAATCAATTTTGCCAAATTATTATGCACTGCTGTCTATACATAAAAGGAAATGAGCACAAGGGCTCTTAATTCTTGCACTGTCCTCTTGCAATCTTTGAGAGTCCAAACATTAAGTTTCACCAAAGACGCCACATTAGACATAAGTGAATAATCTTCCAACCTTGAAGTTGCTACGGGTACCAATAGCACACTACATGAACAAGCGAGCAAATCTCTCTCCCATCAAGGCATGACACATCCAAACTCAAATGTGCAAAATATGATGTCCATTTTTCCACCCTGCTTCCACATACAACAGCTGCCATTGAGATGTTCCCTGATGGTGCCTTATATCTCCAAATCTTCCAAGGAAAGAGGAGGTTATCTCGAGGGAAGAGGATATGTACAAAGGTTTTAGGTGTTCATATCCTTTATGCTCAAAATCTTAAAGTCGATTATAGTTTCCATTTTTGTTTGCTAGTGTCTATTAGAAGTCTAAAAACTAGCTTATGATGACGCGATTAGGGTGCAAAACTACAAATGCAAGGGAGGTCACCTTGTCCTGTGAAGCCCAGTACCCTTTGTAGAGCTTTTGGACTGTCATTGTAGTATGCTTCTTCCATCTGGTATGGTAAAATTTATTCTGTGATCATCTTCCACATAAATATCTTTGATAGCACGACCTTAACTTGGTGTTTTCCTATGTCCTAAAAAGTTCCTGCATTGTATCCGATAAAATAAATGAAGTGCCTCTATTGTAACTCTTACTGCCAGCCAATAAAGGAAATGTCATTATCCAGTGTTGATCCCGCTAGCCATAACTGGGCCATCTCAAGGTAAAAAGTATTTATTTTTCCTTGAATATCTCCTGAGAGGAAATAGGCAGTTGCCTGTATTGGTTCTATCCAAGTTAGGCTTTGGATCAGATGGCTTGGATACAACCCTGCCATTCAGCGCCTTACGCTCGAAGTGGCCATTCTCAACACTCAAAACTGCACAGTTGTGTTTGATAGCTGGACACTTACCATTACATCCCACAATACTCTTGCTATGATATGACAATTATCCAGGCATATGTTGAAATACCACTTCAACATGTGTTCAAGATTCATGATCCCACTTTCATGGTATCTTCACTTTATCTTTTACACGCTTTTTAAAGTTTAGTTTTCCCACAATGCAAATTATATATCACAGTTCAGAACTCCTACAAGTAAAGGTTTGTTCTCGGTTCACTCGTTCTATAAATCTCTTTCACAAGAGTCCCCCATTCAGTTTCCTTGGAAAAGGCTTTGGAGACATAAGGCGCCTTTTTTGTGTTGACTGCTTCCTTGGGTAAGATTCTCACAACGGACAATTTGAGGAAAAGAAGGGTGATCATCGCAGATTGGTGTTGCATGTGTAGGAATGGGAGGGAATCTGTAGACCATCTTTTACTACACTGTGAGGTAGCTCGAGGGTTATGGAATGAGATATTAAGTAGACTAGACTTGGGCTGGGTAATGCCTGAGACAGTGGTGGCGGTTTTGGCTTGTTGGACAGATTTGAGAGGCATTCAACAGATCAAGGCTATGTGGAAGATGATCCCCATTTGCATCATGTGGTGTGTGTGGCAAGAGCGTAATGAACGGACTTTTGAGGACAAAGAGAGATCTATGAAGGAACTAAAAGCTTTCTTTTTCAGAACTCTTTGTACTTGGGCCATTGCCGCTAATTTTAATGGCCAAAATTTCCATGATTTTCTTGTATCTATTGAGCCTACGTAGTAGGGCATTCCTTGTACTAAACATGGCTTTTGCTTATTCTTTTCATTAATATACTTTGATTTTACTTATAAAATATATATATATCACAGTTCAGAAGTTTTTCATGTACCAAGATATGTGCTGAAAAGAATTTTTTAATCTCAAATCATTCTTCAGCTGTAATTTTACCATTTAGAGAATATAGCTTATGTGGCTTTTGAGACCATGGAGGAGGACAGGTTATCTTGCTTTTTAGGAAGCAGTTTTAAGCCTTTTCTGAATTAGGGAAAAAAAAAATTGTTGCACATATTGACCAAAGAGCCTGAATATTTTCTTTTTGATCGAGAAACAAAATTTTGTTGAACATAAAGTAGACAAAGGCTCAGAGTATACAGGACATATACAAAAGCGTAGCCTATGCATGCGGGTTTAGCGAAAGAAGAAAGTAAAGAGCCCAAATATAAACCAAGCCCCAATCAAATCTGTTTCTCCTACTTCATCCCAACTACATTTCGATAGCACTCATCAGCTTTGCCATGTCTGTATGTTTGTTATAATAGATTTATAAGTATAGCGTTGTTATTGAACGTAATGTGGGAATTTTGTTGTTCCAATTCCTGGAGGCCGCAAATCTTCCATTGGTAGTTATGGTTTGTAATGTTGAAGGCCTATTAAGGTGATATATTCAATTCTTCTATTCTAAGCATCTCAGTACTAATTGAATCTTTTTGTTTTTGGGGGCGGGAGGAAGGGATCAGCTCTTTTCTCTGATCTCCTTTAATATATGGTGGATATCTCCTTTAATATATGGGGGATTTCAAAGCTCTATATATTTTTTAACTGAATAAAGTTGTACTTTTATGTGGATAAAAAATGGTGTTGGACATGAGTGGAAATAGGTTTCGTGTCAACTTGCATTGGTTAAGCAAAATGTTAATAGGGAGAACTGTCTACCTGTTAATTGATAGGAGTGTTTTTCTTCTAATTTTCTTTTTAAAAACATTAGATGAAAAACACTCGACAACATGTGACTTGCCGAAGAAGTTACAGTGATGTTATTCTGCATGTTTATTTTCCACAAACTGAAAACAGCACTGCATTTGTTATCTTGAGTGGGTGTGGGCCAAGCACAACAAAGATGTTCATTAACTTGTAGCATAGCCACTATTTAGTTTGTTATGAATCTTTTTTTTTTTTTTTAAAAAAAAAAGTTGTTTGTTATGAATCTTGCATGTGATCTTTCATTATATAGCAACCAAAGCATACCCAGTCCAAGCCTGTAGAGAGGAAAGAACATGCTACCTACAGGATGAAATGTAAATCTTCCCTGATTAAATTAATTAACTCTACGTGTAGGTAAAACTCATTTAATGTCATAATGGGGAAATGTATTATAAATTTTTTTTTATAGGTAATCATAAAGTTTTATTGGTAAGATAAGAAGGCATAACTCAAGTACAATGTATACATGAAAAGTAACTAACTAGTGTTTACAACCGGGAATGTATTATAGCATAGTGAGGATGCTAACTGGGTAACTCCTAATTAATTGATAAATAACAAAACAAGCTCTATATATATATATATAATAAAAATAAAAATCTCTCGTAGCTCGGCAATACTATGCTTTAGTGAGCTTCCTGGTGTAATTGTGTCTTAACATACTGGTTCAGGCTCAGCTTTTCTGGTCCACTGCTGTTTCCGGGGTGTAATTCTGTCTTAACATTCTTACATTATTTATTTAATTTTGACGTATAACTGGCTCTCAAACACATCTCCCCGAATATACACTGTTGGATTAGCAACTCAAATTGGAATTTAGACTGTTTGATTAAAATAGCTGCATACCTTTTTTTTCTGTTGCTGCTATTGATTTAAATTTCTTCTTTTGCCTTCTCTTTTTATTTCTTTATTTTTTGTGCTTTTTTACCCTTATATAGATATAGGTGGGTAAGAAAAAGGCATTAGCTGTCTACTGTTACGTGAGGCTTTGTTGTCCTCAAGCATCGGACGCAGCAACATTTTCAATATGGAAACTGTCGTTGTCATAAATCATAGGCTTGCACTAATTCTTGTCTTTAGATAAGCCATATTGGCTAGCAAATGTTGGGTCAAATCTAAAAAGGATGGCATAGCTGGGAAGTCTTTTTGAAGTTGCACCACAGATCTAGGTTTATCAGTGTAATAGAAACTCTTTATCTTAGATTTTTTTCATCTTCAACTGATCTATGTATACATTTTAAATAGTTTCATATGCCAACCACATAAATAGACATACATTTAAAATGTGCCACTTAATAAATGTGATTAAAGATGACAAAATTTAGGAAGAAAAAAACATTTATGTTTTGAGTTTTACTCATATCTCATTTCCAGGCTGCTTTCACTGCAACAGCATAAAAGTTGGCATTGCTTGTCATACAAGGGGGTTTAACTGATAATAGAAAGCCATACACTCTAATTTTGTTGAACATCAGTTACATTGTGCTTATTTTGTAGGGACAACATAACTCAGATAGGAAGCCATGCGCTAGCTTTTCAAATCCCAAAAAGCTTACTACTTTTTTGAGACTTGTGGTTAAAGATTTTCTCCCATCTTATATTTCTCTCCTTCTGAATTACCTGAAAAAGCGATGGTGATCAATCATTAAAGCCTTGTTGTCTATATCTGTTTGTTTTCTTTATCAGACTTGCATAATTTATGAATTGCAGGATAGCTGCGTGACCTTTACGCTTGATGGTGCTGTCCACTGACAATAATAATAATAAAGATTGATTAAAGATTGAGCAAACCAAAACGATACCAGAATAACTTCGACTTGAAACTATTGGCAATCTGGTCTTTTACAAAGTTGCTATATCAGCTTCTCATACTTCAATTCAAACAGACAATTTTATTGAAGAAAACTTCAATTGGTCTTTTGCACCATTTCATAAAGAGTTGTTATATCAGCTTTTTATTTGGGATTTCAAACACAATCAAATCTTTGTTCAAAGAACATAATTAAAAATAAGAATTAAAAGCACTAGTGGTAACCCCCTTGAAAATTTGTCTGGCCAATCAACGCTAGATGTAATTTTAAGATGTGTAAGTCCCGCTTACTTCCATTAGAAAAAAGTAAGATCTATCGTTAAAAAATAAATTTTTTAATATAAATCTTAAATTTGTTTTTTTTTTAAATGAGTGTGTGGGATTTGCACCCTGCACAAACCATTTTCCTTCCGACCATCGAATAATTGGGGTTGGACTTATCACCTTAATATATATATTTCATAATTTTTCAAACTAAAGATTTTATTATTTTTATTATTATTATTATTTCATAATATATATTCCATGCTGTGAGCCAGCTAATTTGGGACAATTCTCACTCGATGGGTAGTTGGAAAATAAAATTTTCCAGTTCACTTGAAACGCATAGAATCTATTCAGGACAAAATATTGGGGTCTTAGAATCTATTTAGGACAAAATATGTGCACGGCAAGCCACAACCCCACCCCTTCTATGAGCTCCCATGTCCTAGCCGGCAGCTTCTGTCCACCCTGAGGTGGTCCCCAACCACCATGACTAGTGCGGAGGGTGAAGAGAGAGGCTCGTGGGAGGAGGGGAGTGGAAAGGCTCAAGGAGATTTAAAAAAAAAAGGACACATGACACACATACTGGTCTATAGTGTTTTCCTTCTAATTATATTAAATAGATATTATCCACTTTAAATGAAATGGGAAGAATCTTTATCCTCCTTATTCATGTAGTTATTCTCAAAATTGATAGATCCATAAATATTACTTTTCAAGTTGAAGCCATTATTGGATCTGTATTAAAGAGAAGTGATATATATATGAATTGCAAACACTTCATTAATTACATGATTACTAGCTTTTGGAAACATTTCCCATTTTTTTAGAGAGAATTGTGCAGTATATTCGTTTCGACAAGCCAATTCTGTCAATTGGGTATGGTTCAAAAGCAGGCAATGAAAGAGAGAACAGATTTAAGACCAATGGTATATGCAGATTCAGTTGTCAAGGCTTTGCATGCGGGCCAAGACTTCCATGGACTCTAAAACCAAAGGTGAGGTATTGGAATGTAAATTACAATTGTTTGCTCCTTTTTCTCCCCACTTTTTTTCCTCCTTTTCCTCCTTTGGAATCTCCCCTCATCACTAATTGATCTATAAATCCGTCAAATACTCTTTTTTCTGTTAATGAACAGCTAAAGAAGCAAAGGTGAAACAATCCACCATCATTCTTCCACGCTCACCACGAAAAAATGAAACTCCAAAAGCCCTTCTTTTCTCCTACACTTTTACCCATCAGGTACTAAGAAAGAAACAGCCAGAATGACAGACAGATTAAGAAGATATCATAACAACTAAGATTCCAAACAAGTGTTAATTTCATTCTTTATATCTTCCTTATAATCATTACTTCCAATACTATCAACCCGTAATCAGTATACAAGCAGCAAACTAGGTTAAAAGCAAGCCCATTAAAAACAACAGATACATTACTCACTAGATCAGGAGGGTCTTCATGTTGATTCAAACCGTAGTAGCACACTGAATCCCTTGCTTTGAAGTGAGTGGACCTGTTGGGATGGCTGGCCCAAAAGCCATAGCTGCAACACAATTCACATTCAAGCGGTAGCTGCCGGAGACCCAAGTCCCTACTTTCCACCGAAGCCTCCCGTTCACCTTCAGATTCAGAACTAGTTGGCCGGCTGTTTGATCACGTCCAACTTCGTAACCAAACGATGGAGCCACAGGCAGCCCTCTTCCCACCAAAGCAGCTGTCAAGAGATTACTGTCTTGATGTCCTTGATAGAACGGTGGAAGAGAGGTATAGGTTGTTATCTGTTGTCCTTTGTATGCGGCATAAACTTGCAGCTCATCGTAGTAAATCCCAAGTTTTTGATTTGGGTTCTTGGCGAGGAGGGTGAGTTGGACGGATGAGTTGAGAAGGTGAGGGTCTGATAGGCTAAGCTGGTAGACGCCAGCTTCTCTTATGGAGAACTCAGGCTTTGAGGGGCGTAAGATAAGCCAGATTATTAATATTAGTGAGAGAATGGAGGTGAATAACGTAGAGAAGGCAAAGAATAGCTTCTTGTAGAGCTTGTTGACGTTCAATCCTTTCTGTGCACAGTGTTTAGGAGATTTTGTGAACACTAGAGACATTTGCAGAGAAGAAAAAGGAGAGCGGGAGAGAGTGGCAAATACAGAGGGGACGAAATTGACAAGGCTAAGGAAGAGGAGGTGATCAGGCTATAAAGAAGCAGCAGGTGACAGAAAACAGCAATAGTTTTTCTCTACAATGCTTTTTGACTAGTTGCTACTCCCTGCAGTGTTCCGGTGGGAGGTAGAGAATAGAGATTTTCATGTAATTTCTTGAACCAGAGTGGACTTTTGTACGTCTGGTTAGAGCATATTTATAGACCGAGAAAATTAACTTTCAAGCTTGCTTTTTGTTACACTTGTGGCACTATTAATATGAAAGTCTAGCATATATTGACATTTTGACTGTTTTTTAATTACTTTAATGGTGAGTAGTGGTTTGTTTCTTGACGAAATTGCATGCACTCCTCGGATACCACAAGCTAGTTTGGTAATCACACAATAAAGATAAGCTTGGGTGGGATAAGTCTAGCCTTTACCCAAAGGCAAGTGGGTTTGCCACATACATCTTCAAGATTCGCTAGTAATTGTGAAGGTACATTCATGAATCGCACTGAGATGAAAAGACATGATAACAAGTCATTATTAGAGAGTCTTTGTTACTTTTAACAGCTTTTACTATTTATGTTTTGAAATGCTAATAAACATCCCTATAATCATTTACCATTTGCACAGTTGTACACACATACGCAAAGCCTGATCAAGTTGACGACTCATATGCAATCATAAACTTGTTCAATCATTTATGAGGGAAAGTGAATCAATTATTTGAACATTAGCAGATAGAAGGTTCAATTTGTATTACATGGTGGTGGTAGATATCTTGCTTTGATATACTCGTGGTCATACCATGAAACTAAAATTGTTGAAGAGTCATGCAGGACAAACAAAACCAGAAACTTTGTCTCAATAGATTTCCTATTTTCATTTCTGTTCATTTTCTCACCTATCAAACAGAGATTTCCAGGCAAACAAAAG
This sequence comes from Carya cathayensis, assembly GCA_011037825.1. Classification (NCBI taxonomy): domain Eukaryota; kingdom Viridiplantae; phylum Streptophyta; class Magnoliopsida; order Fagales; family Juglandaceae; genus Carya; species Carya cathayensis. The sequence goes on from QGSO01000274.1 coordinate 109,168, forward strand.
GAGTAATTTCAGCTAATGTTGGATTCTTTATGCTTCTGTTTCCAGGAATATGTGTTGTTAATATTTGAGCTAGGTTCAAACATTGGACAAATGAAGAATAATAGTACAGAGGACTAATGGGGCCAAGAAGCAGTGTGTCAAAAGCGTGGTATGCATGGTCCTGATTGTGATTACCAGCTATAAGCACAGAAATGGTCCACATGGCAGACAAATGGGGACAAGCCATCATTCAGTTAGCCCCAAACTTCTTTTTAGAACCTCTTCTCACATCATGAATATGCATGCGCTATATATGCTATTCAGAAAGCCATGCTTCAGGTTGTCCAACTTCCATTTCTATGCATTTATCCTATATTTTAAACCAGAAATATTTTTTACTCACTAAATTTACCTGCGAAAAAGCCATGCTGCAGGATTAATTCCCATTACCTGTGAAAAGCTCACAAAATTTACACTACAATATATATAGGAAATGCAGTTGACAAGGGCTGCTGTGGGAACATGAGAAACCGATTCTTTCATACTTCGACAATAGATGATCATAGCAGTCAAAAAATAAAAAAGTAGACTTTTACGGTAGGATGTATATTATTATTATTATTATTATTATCATTGAAAGCAGAAGCAGAGGATACGGGATATCTTTCTTAGACAGTATCAGAGAGGGTAATACTTTTTAGAATAATTGAACATAAAGAATCAAAAGAGCCTCAGGAGAGAGATAGCGTCTCCAATGGCCTCTCTTAGTCTGCTTTTTAGAAGCCCTGGGTGATTTTAATAATAATTCCTTCGGATTCATATTTCTTGTTCAGCTGTTACTTTTAGGTTAAGAAAAGGGCAAATGGGACAGAAGATTAGTTGAAAGTTGTCCTCAATCTCGGCCGTTTGATTTGAATACCCCATCAGACTTCTTGATACTTTTAGCAGGTCATTGCCATTGGATTTGCGCCAAGGACCAGTCTCTTGGTTTATTATCAAGCACTTCTGTATGACAAAGAGCACTAATGGGGCCCATCCTAATTAGCATGTTCAGGAGGAGTTAGAAGTTAGAAGAGTTTTTTTGACTTATTAATGCATTGCTTTGGGAAAGTTTTAGTCAGTAGTTATTGAGCCCTTCAATCATGAGAAAGTTTGAGGACCCCAACACCTTAGTGGTTTCTCATCTACCTTCTTTCCTTGCCAGAATTAACTTGCTTATTTGTTTTGTTTTACTCTGGGACCATAAGGCCATTGTTTATTTTTGATTGTAACAGGAAGAAAAATCTCTTAGGCTTTTGATTATATTAAATTTTTCTGAGAGAGATGCCTCTGTGTTAAAGGGGTTGATGAAAGAAGCCCCTCACCACATTCAGCCAATCATGGCTTTTAGCTTGTTTCAATCAAACCATAGAAACCCAACAAGAGCATGTTGAGAGGATGCGTACCAAATTTATATCTTCACCTTTCCTTTTGGTTGTTAAAAGTGGAGAAAAAAGAAAATCAATTTGTTAACAATGTTTGTGGTATGACTTAAGACCCAGTTGTAGGGTCAGAGTCCAAAGTGTGAAATGACACGAAGGGACTTTTATGCCACTTGAAGATTTTTGTTGTGAAATTCAATTCTACCTCTTCAGTTCTTTCAAAACTTTTTTTTTTTTTTGGGTAAGTTAGATTGGTTATACTTTGGAACAGTTTTTTGTTTGAAATTCTTCATATCTAACCATGATTTATGTTAAGATAAATATAAATGATTAAGTTTGCGTTTGGGTAGTGAGATTATCTCAGACATTCTTTGAATAGTAGTGAAAAAATAATGATAAAATATTGAATAGTAGTTAATAATAATGATAAAATAATGAATAATAGTTGAGTATTTCCAAAATATTTCATTAACCCATAGCCTAAATTTACATCTTTTCATTGATTTAAATTTTTATACAAGTAATAATTTTACATAATATCAGAGTAGAGAACTCGATAACTTTTGAGACAAATAATAATTTCACAATTTATAATAAAAACATTTGTACTTTAACACATTACCAAAAATAAAAAATAAACTTGTTAAAAAGAAGAAGAAGAAGAAGAAGAGGTATAAGAAAAGTTATATATTTGTGGGTATATCGGATCCAGTCCAACCGTCCAAGTAAGAAGTGGAAAACAACATGAATTTGAATGTATGGCCTAAAGTAGCTTTATTGCATGTATGGCCTAAAGTCCCTGTTAAAAGTTCAATTAAAACATTAAAAGGGTGATAATGATCGGCATGGCGTTATTAACTTCAAAGCCCATATGGTACATAAAGATGAAAAATGCCTTGGAATGAGAGGCACAAAATGACAAAACATTCATCGATAAACAGAAACTTACTGCATTGAGCTACCTTTCAATATCACCACATATGCATACGGACGGGGGAAAAGTAGGAGCCATTGTTTATAGGAATTTGTGCACCCTACCAACTTTGTTTAGTGGGAAGGAGGCATTGTCACTATTGCAAATGTATTGACTCTACTCTCCAACTTTGAGTTGTTGGCAAAAATAAAAGTTATGAAATTTCTTTAAGAGTTGGTAGTCTTGCACTAGATTAGGTTGGCGGACAAGAAATTATATGGCGTTTCCTGTTCACTGCAATTTGTCCATGTTGCTGTTGAAGAACTAAAACAACAAAATAAGCTAAAACTCTCTCCTCAACCCTGCCTCTTATCTCCCTCTTTTGATTTTAATGCATCTTTGATTGAAAAAATAAAAATAAAGCAACAAAAATAAGCCAAGGAAAATGATGCATGAAAGCTTGAAAGATGTCACTCATTAAGGATGCTGCCAAGCTTAGCATGAGGACCCATTTAACTGATGCCCATATTCAGGTTTCCCTATTGACTCCCTCCTTGGTAATCAAAACATAACATTACAAAAGGAAAAGGAAATCACAATAGAGTAGGTGGGAAGAAGAAGATGAACTAACTATGACTTCTATGCCAATAAATCTCTAAGTTTCTAAGTGAAGAATCTACATATCAACAACCCTAAAATACAGCGGTTCAAATTATGAACCAACATCCTACGAGAAGATCAATACAGAAATGGTGTTTGAACTTGTATTCTGTCTCCTCTTTGCTTCTCGGGTTTCGACAAAGGATGAGGCAGAAATATATCAGTCATTTTAACCTCAGAAGTTGAATTGCTAGCCATCAAAGGAGTCACCATCAGTTCCTTCAGGTGGGGGATAATTCTGCACTTGTCGAACAAACTGTCCTTTTACTCTTGGACGCTGCTCGGCAAGTTTTTTTCTGCTCTCATACCGTACCTGTTGAGAGTTATATTTCTCATTAACATATGGGGGCATTTTTATTGGTTGGACATTGTAGCAGTCAAAATGAAAGATGTAATAGCAAACCTTTTTCTCATAACACCTTTCTTTCCGCTTCAAGCGGAACTTGGTTAGAGCCACTTCTCTTTGAATCGATCGATGAGCACTTCCACTAGGAGGGAGAAAACCTTCATTCTTATTCTCTGAAGCAGCCTTGGCAAAAGCAATGTGATCAACATTGCTGTTACTCCCACAAGTACTTCCATCCCCTATGCTACTACGATTATTTGCACCACCATTCCAGAAACTATTACTTTCACTCTGATCAGTGGCTGTAGATATATGTCCTCGGTCCTCCAGAAAATCAAATTTGTGTTCATGCTTGTGCATAGTCTGATTCGTGGCATTAATTGCATACGGAATATGTGGGTCATGGTGCTTCTCAGGGCTACTATTTCTAAGATTTGACTGGTAAAAAATATCCATATGAAAGGAGGGTTCCTGCTGGGCGAATAAACCTGGACTCAGCATTGGTGACGGACAAGACTGTGCACAAAAAATTGGAGGAAGTACAGAACCAAAGCCAGTGCATAGATTATCAATCCGTACCCCTTTTGCTGGAACTGGCACAGCAAATATTTTCTGTTGAGAGCATGAAGTTGCAACTACAGATTCTCTAGATTGACCAGTGGCCAGAGTGACAATGCTTCTCTGTGTACTTTGTGTCAAACCAGCAGTATCAGAACCAGAACTGGTAAAAATATTGGATAACATGTTCTCAGAATTTTTTCCATGCTCTTTCTGATGATCACAATTAACAACTGTTGTTTGTGGGGGTTCAAATGGCCTGTTAGTGTACCTGCAAGGACCACTTTTAGTACATAAAACCCAATAGAGAAGATTTTTGAAGATTTAATCACAAAATTGAAGACCACCTTCCTTAGCCCAAAAAGATTAGAGGAAAAAGCAAACAGATCAAACTGACATTGCACACGCAAAACCCTCATCACAATGTATAACTTTTACTTGGTGCGTCATGTTTTAAACAAAACCTAGACACTTCTTGGGTTTATTTGATCCAGCCACTCGCATTAATGCAGCTAAACAGCAACTTATAAAACAAATAAATAAATAACACTAGTGCTAATTTAAGAATTTTTTAAATCACTCCTAGTGAAATATCTAAAAGGAAACTAAATCTCACCGCGTAAAGGCTGAGGAGTTAGAATGGCCAAGGGTATGCCTTTTCTCAGCATGTTCATTCCAAAAGCCACTGGGATGAGATCTTTTCAAGGACAGATCCAAGTGAAGTGAAGAATCAAATTCCCCTATGCCTTTACCAGTGCAGTTTGGATAGCTGCGAAATGTTCCAATCAAATCAGCAACTTCTCTAGAAGAGTTGACAATGATGTAACTATCATCAGAAGCCTCATTAGCAATATAATCCTCCCTTCTTTGACTTTCTGGTTCTAAATCCTTGCCAAGAGTTTTTTTGTTAGCATTCTTGCAGTCATCTACCACCGATCCTAGAGATATTCTGAGAGTTAGATGCTTCCCACCAAACAGAATATAAGATGACGCTAATGTAAAAGGTGTTTACCCCCATCATCAGTCTCATGCATGGGCAGTTTCTGACCCAAACGGATGCATGCTTCATCCTTTTGTGATATTACATCACTTGGAAACAATTTGCCCCATCTTGATTGTGAGAAGCCCTTCATATTCTCCATGGAGGCACTTTCAGCTTCCAACTCTGGCTTTGTACAGGAGCTCTGCAAGAGATAGCAAACACGCAATCTCTATATGAAACTTCATGTACCAACCCTAAACTGAGAGGAAATATCTTTTAACCATAACTGGCCCTCTAACATAGGCACACATACCCTGGATGAAACACACATCAAGCAATCATGGCAATACAACTTGACAGTTAAAGAGCAATCTATGGTAACTTAACGTCTATGAGTATGAACATGCCATATTCATCTTGATCACTATCATGTTCCCAGACTCAACCAACCTGAATGGAGCTATTTGTTTTTACCTTTTCTTTTGTCTGTTTAGTTTTTTTTTTTTAATTTAATCTTGAATATCTCTACTCTTCATCGTTTTTTTAATACACTTAGTTTGTCAGGTTGGATTTGGGTTGTAATTAGAAATACTAATGAATTTTCTCTTTTTCTGCATATTTTATCAATTCATTAATTTCTATTCAATGTCCACAAAAAAATTCCCAGTGAGTTAATAAAGACTGGACATTACTTCTCTAAACAAAATAGTGAACTAGTATGTATCCAAAGAAAAGCAATAATATACCACATAAATAAATTTTTAAAAAAATCAAAAGAACAAGCCAAATCTTTCATACAGATTTCATAATAATCCAATCACCAAGCAGTGCATTCTCAGCATATACACTGAATTAGAAACACTACCTGAGAATCACTTCCTTTTTCAATTAGTTCATTATTTTCCAGTCCACAAGCCATACGACCATTTGAACAGTTGCTTGCAGCATTGTTCTCAGAAGTGGCTCCTGCCTTTTCTTGTGCAACACTCTCATCTTGGGGATTATTTACACCAACCTTTAATTGATAGATCAAAAGGGACATATCAACACTGAGAAAGAGGCTCATAACCTTCAAGACCAAAGGCAAAAGAAAACAAAGGGGAAATAAGGCAAAGTACAAGCAATAAGCATACCGTTTGTCTTCTCCAAACATGCTGCCACAAATTTCTCAGCTCATTTCTCCTAATAGGCTTTACAAGATAGTCAGCAGCACCTCTCAGCATGCATTTATAAACAGTGCTTATTGAATCCTGTGAGGACATCACTGTGAAATAACAGAAGTTGTACTATTAGTTTCATAATTTTCAGATACAATTTACCTATCAAAAAAAAATTTCAGATACAATGTCTAATATTCAAAGCCTTTATTCTGCAAATCATACTTATAACTGGGATGTTTTTGCTAATCTCATGCTCCATGGTTAGTGTAAGAAGAGCAAATCCGGATATTGCCGGTAAATCCACTTCTGTCAGTATGAGGTCTATGTTATGGGCTCTTTCCTTCAGTATCTCCCACGCTTTTAAGCCATCAGAAACAGCAACAACTGTTCAAACAGTAATAAAACATTTTTAGTTCCTAGAACAGCAAATATCAGGTTATAAGCAAAACTCCGTCAACAAAATCTCAATCTTCAAGGAAGCAACAACAGTGGTAGATATGAACATATACATGGCACCCGGATACTTCCAATTCCATTATCCGTCTAGGGGTTCTGTGCTCAAGCCCACTAGAACCTTTCAGCCCACTAGAACCTTTCAGGATCCCCCAAACATTGATTTTTTCAGGCAGTATTGGTCTTAATTCAAGTAAAACTACTCTGTTGAATAAAAAGACCCATGAAGAGCTACAGTATGTTGGAACGCCAGAAGGATATGGATGCTCATAACCCATTTGGCAGCATTTCATATGTTCCTGTCATAATTCTTGTTCCTTGTGTCATGCGAGATGCGTTTCATCCTCTTTTCTTTCCAGTTTCCCTTGATATTTTTTTTTATGTGATTCTTCCATTTTTTGTCTGCAAAATATGCAGACCCTTACGGTTTTTTCCCCTTCACATAGTGTAACAAGTTCATCCAGACAAACCTCTAATGATAATGGACTCAAAAGAGTGGTTCTCTAGGCCAAAAATTATAGCCGGTAAATGAAGAAATTCAGTCGGTGACACGGTGGGTTCGACACTCTATCAAATGGCCACAATAATTATTCCCATCTCCCCATCAGAGTAAACAGTAGAATATAAAAGAAAAGGCTTTTACATTGTATATCCACCAAGATCCAGTTCCTAAATTTGAAAGTAAAACCAGCTAACCATGCCTAGCAATGGACAAGCCAACCTTACAAGCTTAAGATCGATTACATCACTTCCTTCTCCTATCTAATCCCCATAACTTAGGACTCAAACTGCAGTATTATCCACTTGACATGTTCAAAATTTTTCTGGCAAAAGCCGAAAACCCAGTTCACAATTCGACAAACAAAACTCCAAAATGGAAGAACACTCGAAATTAAGCAAGCAAATAAACCGGAACCCGCACAAAGACAGAAAAACGATAAGAAAAACACATACTGACCTCTGAAGCTGCACTTTCTGAGAAGAGCGGCTATGATATGCCTCGTGGAATCGTCAGCCTCAACAAGCAACACCCTCAGCATCATTCTCGGCAAGAACCTCTCCCACCTTACAACCCCACTCGAATTCCCACCCTTCCTCTTCTCCTTCATCTTCTTATCCTTCTTCTTCTTCTTCTTCTTCTCGATGCCGCTCTCCTTCACACTCTTAAGTATCTCCACATCCTCCTCCATCATCTCTGTCTCTGTCTCACTCTCCGCTCTCGCTTCCAGTTCCTCGCTGCTCAAAACCACCTCACCCATTTCTCACTCTATCTCTCAACTCTCTGTGAACCAGCGGGCGTGGTCGATCGCATATGCTTCAAGCAAAAGCTAACGAGGAGAAAAATATCATCCCCCCCAAATTGCAGAAAGGTAAAAATATCTGAAATGGCCCATGGGGGAGCTCAAATATCTCGAAAGGAATCGGACGGTTGAAAGATCGACGGCAACGACGACGGGCTCAGATCTAACGGTGTGAAATATAATAATTCGAACCGCATCAAAATATCTTGTATGTGTGGTCTGGTTTTGCCACGTCAGCAGACCATATCTATGTGAGCCAGATTAAAAAGGCCACGAGTCTAGTGGGTTATGTTCTGTGGCTGTGGGAATGGAGGGTTGATATTTTTATTTATTTTCTGTGGGTCCCATATGTTTGTTGGGGAGTTGCGCTACGTTTGGGGTGATCCCCTTTGGAAAAGTAATGCCAGTGGAGAGAAGCTTTCGACACGTGGAGACAGACATGTTGTGGAGGGTTGGATTTGTGGCTTCGAAATTGTCCAACGTTTACGTTATCCATACACTTGCTGAGCAGGACCAGGTTGTCATTTTCCTCAACTTGTCGAAATGACTTCCACTCACTTGGCTTCTCCAATGTAATTACCACAAAATCATTAGGAGGGCTATTTACATCCCTCTCGAGTCGGGTCAAGTTCACATTGGAGGCCCCAGTATTCAGTAGAGAATTCGGCCCGTGGATTGCGTAAGAGATAAGTGGGCCTATGGACTGGGCAGAGGGCTGATCGATATGAAAATCAGAAAATGTAGGACACCACATATCCCGGAACTACTATATGGAAGCACGTCATGCCAAGTCACGTCGCATTTAAGGATCGGATACGGGATATAGAAAAAGATTAAGGCAAAACCTCTAGTCACTGACATAGCGCACGAAAGGTAACTCCACCTACCCACCTACCACCAAGGTATGGTCCGGGAAGACTGCATGTATTAAAGATGACAACGTGGTTTCTCATCCCGTATGGTATACTAAGGACTCTTAACACAAGATACGGAGAACTCACTTCACAAGCAACATAAAAGCTAGACGCCAATAAGAATTCGAGAGTTATGCTCTTTTGCTAATTGGAATTCTCCCAAGGAATATAAATCTAACTTTGATATTAATCCCGACGAGCTCCTTATTTTCTCCGTGTTGCAAGTGACTGAGCCTAGTACCCAATGTGTGAAACATGTCATCAACAATAAGGATCAAAGCAATTGAAGTTGAATTATACAAATAAAATTAAAATTAAAATTGAAAATTAATTTGTTAGAATTAGGTCAAAACATAAAAAACTGCTTTAATATTTAATCCTATTTTTAATAGGACATATTCTAATTTTGAACAAGATCCATTCAATTTGGGAGAATTGTCACTTTTACAATAAATTTTAATGTTATGCATATCGAAGATTTTAGGATTTGCGAGAATTGACATCTTTACTGCACCAACATGCTTGGTTGTAAAATTCACAAAGAAACGAATACAGGGTGAGAATGGGTGGCAACGGCAAGAGTGAATTTTTGGACTGAACTCTTATTGGTCAAGATAAGTTATATCTCAGTATCCTAGTTTGAATTTGAGAATGGAGGTCAGCCGACTCAGCCAGCCTCCCTCCCTGGGTGGGGTACGTTCGGTTCAAAGAACGATTCGAGGGAAAAATAAAATATTCAGAAGCATTTTGATCATTCAAGACACAAGTACTAGTACACTACTACTGAGTCTAGGACTAGGAGATCCCAAGTTTAGATCTTCTGTTCACTCATTATCTTACCTGTTTGAGCAAAAATTGTGCTCAAATAAGGGCTGGAGCACACATAATAGGGGCACAAGAGTCAAGATTTTAAGAACTAAGAGCATTTTGCTCTACTACCAATGGTCCCTTTTGCAAAACACTTGAAAAGTTTGTGGATCAGTTCCATCATGCTAGCCGCCTACACGTGCTATAATCTGTTATTTAAAAATAGCAGCAATGGATGAAATCAAAATGAGAACATTTTCAAAAAAATAAAACAATTCTTTTGCAATGGTTGCTTGGGAGAAATGAAAGTAAAATAAATAAATAAATATATAAAGGAAACAAAAAAAGAAAAAAAAATGAAGAATAAAGCAGTTTCATTCTTCATGTGATCTGACGTATCAAAGAAAAATACTTGTCAGTTCCAGATATCTGAGCATAACAAATCTTATCTCAGAGCAGATTTCCTACTACTCAAGCATCAGGCCTTTCAGGCCTAGATTGTTAGAAGAATAACTCAATCTTCTATACTCCCAACCTGCAATTCTCTGCATCAAAAAGAAGATTTATTGTTAGTCAAAATTCGAAGAGGAGAAAGTTTCAAGCGGTTGTTCAAATAAAGCTTCCATGAGTGATTAAAACCTACCTTATAGTAAGGAACATAACTGCTATCCAACTTATCTAACCTCCATTGCCATTCAGATCCTCAATCATGTGTAATAGCTTTGTCCCTTTCTTCTTTCTCAAGAATCTCTCAGTCGAAACAGTTAACAGCTTATTCAGCGACATTCCACCTCCAACAATCTTCTTCCTTGCCTCGTATCTAGCCTTGATTCTCTCATCAAGCCTGTAACCAAGGAATGCAGGAAAAGCCAATAACTCTCCAACTTCACGACCCATGCCCTCTACCAAGTACTCCACCTTCTCCTCCAAAGAATTATGATTGTATTGCAGTACCTGTGGATGCCTCATGCTCATGGCAACAATGTCAGCACATGAAAACCCATAACTCAGGAATAACCCAATTACCTTTTGCAAATTCTCACAGCTTGTTCTGGTTACAGATCCCATTGCCACTGCCATGTCCCTCGTTCTATATTTATACCCGATCTTCAGTAAAAACACAAGTTTATATTCAATGTTATCAAATGACAAGCCTAGAAACAAGGGAGCTTTGATCAAGAACTTGAAAATATCATCGGTTTCTAACCCACATTGCTTGAGAAACTCTATTCTAGGACGCAATTTTCTCTCCCTGCTGGCAGTAACTAGACTCGGAAACACAAGAAGAATCTTGAAGATTTCATGAGTATTTAGGCCAGCAAAAGACTTCAAGAACTCTATATGGCCCTCCATATGCTTCACACTATAACTCAAAATCATAGGAAACTTCCGCAGCACATTCCCTGTGGCGTCCTTATCTCCCCCACTAAGCTCCACGAGAAACCTGACTCTCGGTATCAACTCACTGTCCAAATCATAATTGAGAATCACCGGTCGCTTTACAATCAAATCAATGCCACCAAAGCGGCCCAAAAAGGCAATACTCCTATCAATTTCTTCGACTGGCCTATGACATAACGCCTTGGTTAAATTAACATTGTTGAGTACAAAAGCAATCTTTTCACACGAAACACCCCGATTAAGAAGCAGTTTAACCTTTTGATCAAAACCAACCAAGAATCTTGGATCAGTGTTAGTCAAAATGCGCTTGAGCTGTGCAGGCTCAATCTTAGACTCCAATTCATCACGCACAAAACATAGAAATGAGCCAATTTCCTCAGCTGTTAACACAGTAGGGCATTTCGTAATTAAGTAAGAAAGTGCAAGGCTATCAAGCCCAACTGATTGTAAAGAATGAACCCGAGCACGTAATGAATCCAAAGATGTCAATGCAATAGCTGGGTTCTTTTCCAAAAGCAATTCGATTTCTTTCTCGTTGAGTCCAATTTCTCTGAATAAAGGAAAGAGAAACCCTGAAACCCATCATAAAATACAAAAATAGGTTAACAAGTTTGGACTGTATTGTGTTCGAGAAATGGACTCTGAGAGTTACTCACTCGTATCAGCGTGAAGATTGTCGGTCGAGTTGATGCCACTGCATAGGACTGAAATCTGTTTAGTGGGTCGAAGGCCCACGTGGAGAAATACCCGGTTGTGTTCGATTCTGGAGGCTTTACTGAGCTTTAAGAGAAAGAAGCATTCATGGGGGTGGAAAGCTGAAAGTGAAGCGAGTGAGAATCGAACAGTTGTGGGAAGGAACAACGGGTGCGGAAAAAGAGTAAAAGACGAAGAAGAAGAAGAGGGAAAAGGGTTTGCGGACAGAGTGAGTAGAGCATCCATTTTTCTCCAAGGGGATTCGCGGTATTGCCGCGACGGGTGTTTTAAATGGGAAGCGAAATCGCAGACTCGGAGAGGAGATGAAGTTAAATGCATGGGCCTACATTGTAAAATGTAAGAATGCCGCTACGGTGCCGACCTAGGCAAAATTCATTTTTTTAATTTTTTTATTCATATTTTTTAACTTTGCGCACATAGATGAGACAAAATTTTCAAAATTCTTAAACATTCTCGTATTTTCATTCTCAAATATTACTTAAATTTAAAATATTTTTTAATTTCAAATCGTCAACTTTTTATCTAATTATTACCTAATATTAACATTTTTTTATTGACACGGGTGTCCAAATAATTCAATAAAAAAATCTCTCAATTTGGTCCTATAAATTATTTGCATCCAAGGATTTTAAACTTTAGACTTAAGGGGAGAATACCCTCAAACCCAAGGTCTTTACCACTTAAACCAACCCCTAGATGTTACCTAATCATTATCTAAATACAAAAACCTATACAATTTTTATAAACTTCATAACAAAACACAAAAATAATACAATTTTTACAAGCTTCGAAATAAAAATAATATAAAGAAATTATATTCAAACAAAATTTTAACTTTATAATATTTTTATTTAATTTTTTATCTCATTTTTCAAAACTCAATAAAATATTTTAACTCAAACATTTTACTATTATTCACATAATTCTTAGATACTTTAAGTATCCAAACGAGCTTGAATTGTGCTTGAGTTATATTTTAATTTATAAATAGTATATTTATTATCCAAACTAGTTTTTTTTATTTTTTTAGTTTAATACAATTAATCGAACAAGTTCAAGTTTATTCATGAACTATTAAATCTTGAGAATAAATTATTTAAATCACGTCTTACAACTTTATGTACAAACTTTGATAAATAAAATTTTATTTGTTTTTTGAATAATTACAGAGTTTACATACATATATTGAGTTTTGTTACAAAACAGCCTCTATAGTAATGCACACATTGCACACACTATGCGGTTGCTTCTGGTCTATTTTTTTTTAAAACCACACACAACAATACCCCAAAGAGGTTTCTGTCCCTCAGCTTACTCAACCACTTTCGACCACCCAGTAGCTCCACCAACCACCTCACTGGCGACCCTCCAGCCACCTTCGAGCCTCCACAAGAGCCCCCACGCACAACCTCCTCTCCTATCCAAAAATGGGTCTCACACATGGATTTAGCCACCATGTCACTGCCGTACACCAGCCCAACCACCAACATCGAGAGCCCTACGACCTCCCCGCAACCCCCACCGTCGAACCCAAGTCATAGCAAACCCCCTCCTCCCTCTCCATCGCAGCTCACAGTTCGAAATGGGTCTCCCCCTCTCTCACCACCATGCTGCCGCCGTACACCAGCACAGCCACCACCACCGAGCCCCATGACCTCCCGAAAACTCCTACCATCGAATCCAAGTCATGGCAACCCCCTCCTCCCTTTCCATCGTAGCTCACAACCCAAAATGGGTCTCCCCCTCTCTCGCCACCGCCGTACACCAGCCCAGCCACCACCCCTAAACCCCACAACCTCCCAGCAACCCCGACCATTGAACACAAGTCACGGCAGTCCCCTCCTCCCTCTCCATCGTAGCCCACAATCTAAAATGGGTCTCCTTCTCTCTCGCCACCATGCCACCATCGTACGCCAGCATAGCCACCATTACCGAGCCCCATGACCTCCCAGTAACCCCCACCGCCAAACCCAAGTCATGGCAACCCCCTCCTCCCTCTCCATTGCAGCTCACAGCCCCGGTAGCTTCCCTTGCCATTGTTAAGGATTTCGGATTTGATGGAGGGCTTAGGGAGAAATTGGTCAATTTGTGGCCACATCATATGTGATTGAGCTGCTACCAAATGGTGGCTGCTCCCCAGATTTTTTCCTAATGAATATATACATAAAGATCCAAGCAAGACGCATAGTATCAGGAATATGATTTCATCGTATATTTATAACTATCTTAAGATATTCTCATTATAAATTTAGAGAGAATATTATGAATTAAGAAATACCAAGTTATTTAAGTTTGAAAAAGTTTAAACTAGTAAAGTCGGCTTTTATGCAAATTCTATTATTTAATAATCGATCGTAATTTTAAACTCATGAATGACTTATTTATTAAACAAATCGAGCCTAGTTCAAGTTTGACCGAGACGATCTTGAGCAACATGGACTGACAAATGAAGCGACTGCATTTATTTATAGCCCTATATGCCTTCAAGGTTTTCTAAACCAAACATGTTCCTCACAATTATTTTGTTTAAATAACAAAATTTTGTTCAAAACGTAGAAGGTATAATAATCCTAACATATCATTAATATACTGGAGAGAAATCTATGCAAAATAAATGAGTGTTTTTTCTAGGTTATTGGAAGAGCCAATCCTAGGATCTCATCCTAAGATATATGGAGTCAATGCTACAACCTTTGCTAAGCTGATTAAATCAGGTTGCAAGTGAATGTGAACAAAACTGACAGTCAGAATGCACAAAACTTGCACACCTTAAAGAGGTGATGACACAATCCTAAGTCTTCCGACAGTCTAGACAGCAGTCGTCAAACCAGAGCCCCCGAGAGACTATCGATCGCTACACCTCAAAAAAATTGGTCTTGGTGAATCAAATTCCAGTGTAGTTGGAGATATCATTTGAAACCATTCACAGTAGTTCATCAAAAGCACATTCACATTCATTCAGTTTGACACATGGGGGAGCAATAGTGATCAATCATAATAACTCATGCAGAAGCATTATCTACGCTCAAAATTTAAATTTGGAGGTACACAAGAAAGATCTGTCACAATATAAATAGATATCTTCGAATGAGGGAAGAAATAAATACGCACGCCATGTTTGATTGATTAAGCCAATTGTAGAAGAGTTCTATGTCCAGGTGTGAGTTATCCTAGAAGAACTCCTTTAACTTCTTCCACATACAACAAGTAGAAGTAAATAGGACCCGATTGCATTATCAGACGATCAGCTGTGCCCAATTCAAAATTTTCTTATAGCATATTAATCAGGCCTCTGATTTATCTTTCGGCATCTTTGTGACACTTTCTAAGAGGCTTTTCATCTTGTTTCTTGCTTGTAGGAATTCCTTTAATAAGGATAACTGGTGAGCCTCCCTTTCTTGATTTTCTGGGTGATCTGGAAAAATGAAACCTGCAAGAAAATTACAATGATGATGATGATGACGACGACAAAAATACTGATACATTTTTCATAGACAAACAGACAGCAATAGGAGTTGGGATCAAATAACGTAAGAAACCTTACGCAGCTAGCAAGTGCACTTGCCTCTTTTTAGGGACTTGAGTAAGAACATCAGGTTTGTCTTTACAAGCATCTTCCTTTGTGTCTGTCTGAGAAATCTGTCCCTGCAAAAGGCAGCCGAAGGATATGCTAAAAATGGTCAAAAGGAAGATACTATCTTCATTTTTGAGAAATTTTAAAAAGAAGGATGATCCGAACTTATAAGTGATTCCCAGCATGTTGTCCCTGAGGTATAATGATGGGAGCAACCCCCTCTAACAGTAATACATGATGCTCTCATTTTCAGCTTTTCTACCAGAGTGGCACTAACTAAAGATGCATGAAGAAAAGTAAATTCTACAGAAAGATGGTTAATTCTGCCACATCTAGTCTTAAGAGCAAGTACCTCAAACAGCAAAGAGTCAACTATGTGTGTGTTAGCGCATGTGCAGGAATGTGTGTGGGTGTGGCAGCCCTATCTATCAAAGTCAGCTTTGCTCTCTCTCTCTCTCTCTCTCTCTCTCTCTCCCTCCCTCTATGTGTGCATGCGTGCGTGTGATTGTGTCAACACACACACACATACATACATCCATATGCATGCTGTGTATAGAGAGAGAGAGAGAGAGAGAGAGAGAGAGAGAGGCTGTTGAGTTACATCTTCAACTAACAATGGGAGAAACAAGTTAGTAAAAATCAAAGCTCTCTAACCTTCAATGGACAGTAAAATAATTGAATACAGCTATTACAAAACATTATAATGATTACTGAGATAATTTTTTTTTTTTTTTTGTTTGAGAAAATACTGAGATAAAAAATTACTTGTCCAGTTTTATTGCACCATTATAATACTGGACAAGGATAATGTTACTAGTCACATACTGTCACAAAAGCATGAGAAGAAAGTTGCTAACCCACTTTTATTTCACTACTGTAATACTGGAAAAAGATAATGTCGTTAGCCACACACTGTCATACAAATTAAGCATTTTCAAACTGAGAAAGTTCAACAGTGTGTCAAAAACCAGAACAATGAAGCAACAATTAAAGTGAGGATACAGGAATCAGTAGAGACCTCATGCACTAGCTATGATAGACCTACCTTGTTTTATGGCACAATAATGGATGTCATCACCACGTGAACCGGTGTAGATAAAATAATTGAAAGTTTGGCAACCATTCCATTTCTATCAGTTAATTCATCCAACACAACTGAACACTTGAACAAAATAGAGGATCCAACAATAATATAATAATATAAAGACCACTATAGGCACACAAAAACCCATGAAAATCTCCAATCCACCACTAGAATAGTTATCATGCCCACACATCTAGTCATGGACACATCCTCTAAGTTCAACGTGTTTACAATTTAATATGATTAAACAACTTACACGTGATGAGCACAAAAGGATGATGATCAGAACAAGGTCAAAATGAAAATGATAAGGCGACACAACAATACAGAAGAACATGTACCACCCAAAGAAAAAGAAGCTAGAGGGATCTCTTGCACTTGGAGCAACAACACAAGGTAACAAAAAAAAAACTGCTGGATCAGGTTTATCTTAGAGAAATCCAATTCAAAGCTGGCTCTTCAACAAAATACGATTGCAGCCTCTTAAAATTAACAATCATTTCATGAAAAAAAGTCACCTGAAAAGAATCTGCTTATTACATCCAAACAGTAATCATATGGTTGGCTACATATAACTTGAAAAAGTTCAAAGTAAACTGCAGCTGATATTTGATCAACACTCGCAAATCATATTTTGTCAGCACTCTCAAAAAATCAAAATTAAACGTATTTAAATCATTTCAATGCTGAAGAAACAGGCAATAATTAAAAATGTTCTCCATGCACATAAACTCTCGACAATGCTTATGCAGTATGCTCCCAGCCCACTCATCTTTTAAAAGTAGGCCAATATCTTATTCACTATAATAGTGATATCATGGAAAGAGAGTAAACAATCATCTTTTCTTCTGATCATGGTTTTTTTTTTTATCTGTAAACAAGATCTCATTGATCATAAGAATAGGAAAAAGCCCAGGTATACGGAACATATACAACAAGTATATATGTGATGAACTTTTCCTAAGTCCAGACCACATTTGTCCAACACTTCTCAGCCCTTATCTTTGCCAATGTTGAACAGAAAAAGATCCATAAAATACAAAAAATCAAAGATAATTTGACAGTTCGTTCATAAGATAAATAAACAACAGTGAAATATGAGCAACTAATTTTAAGTCTAGGGAGATGACTTATAATTCAAAATAACCTCCAAAGTCCAAACACACTAACGGAATTAAAATGCTCACATGAAATTAAGACTATCCTATGGAATGTAAATAATGAAACACCCAATCATACTTGTCAAAAAAAAGAAAAAAAAGAGACACCCACTCATATGCAGCTCAAGTCCCGGCCTTGTCTCTAAACAGGCACCAAATTAGAGAAGTGTGCCAATACAAGCTTATAAAAGAAACAGCATCTCCAGTTTAGTCTCTTTAACAGCCGAAAACGAGACGAATCACACTGAGACTGAAATCAAAACTCCAAAAGCACAAGCATTACAACCGAATATGAAACTCCAATTCCATAGGGCATTCATGTAACAAATGCAAAATACAGACAAATAAACAATGTGCAACCCCCCTTATCGTAGCCAACCCCAACTCTGGATCGTGGAGTTTCAAACTCCATAATATTTTACCAAACCGTAAGACTCATCCTCGTATCAATTGTAATCCAAGTTGCCATAAAAAACAACAGCAAACACAAAGATGTCAACATGCAATAACAAAAACCCCAAAAGATTTATTTCGACAGAAACCAGAACATCCCCCATTCACCAAAACAGAATGTCGTTAAAAATGATTGCATGCATCAATACCATGACAGATTACATTGTACGTAACTACATTACATGCAATTAACATTTACATACTTTCAATCAAACATAAAAAAACGCATAACAATTCTCTTACTTGATTCAAAGCCGCTACAGACTCCGAGCTCGAAACCTTGGTTTTCTTCATCACCCCACCAAAATTTTCATCATCACCGTTATCATAGTCACGAACACCACTCCCTAATTTCCTCTTCTTCCTACCAAAGCTCCTCACTTTCCCTCTCTTCTCCCTAACCTTCCACATGTTCTTTCTCCTATACACCACCTTGTCACTCTTCCACACCCCGAAACTCGTATCGATCACCGTCACCTCACTTCTCGAATATCCAACTAGCTCTCTCTCCCCCTTATCCTCCTCCTCCTCCTCCTCCTCCTCCTCCACCCTCTCCTCTTCCTCCTCTCCCACATTCCCTTCTTTCTTTTCCTTCGAACTGTTATCTGAATTTAACGACGCTGTTCGCGGGCCATTATCGTCTTTCGAGGCACAAGCGGGACTCTTCACTTCTTCTTGTTTCTGTTGTTGGAGATGCGTATTACTGATGGTTGAGGTGGTTAGAGATTTGGGGATTGCTTGTTTCCTGGGAAACTTTTTCCCGGAAAGTTTGGAGCTTTTGATGTGGGCATCACCGTCCATAAAGAATAACTCGGAGAGGACATTAGTCATGATATTGTACAGTTTTTCTTGCTGTTGATGTCCGCCTTCGTGCCCTGCCCGATTAGCTACTCGTTCGTGGTCGGACTGAGTAAAGCCGGAGTTGGAGCGGGTCGACTCGCTAGGGTTTTGGTTATGGAGGAAGTGGTCGACGCCGAGGTTGTTATCAACATTGTCTTCATCGGCAGAGGTCAGGAAGCCCTTGTTGGACCGGAGCCGGTCTAGCCAATTCGTACCGGACTTTCCGGGAGAGGGAACCGAGCAGAGCATTTTGGTTTTCCGGAACACCGAGAAAGGTGCTTGTGGTATAGATAAGAATCGGAGAATTCTTCGAACCGCAGCGACAGTGTGAATTCGGAGAATCGGAGGAGAGCACCTGAATCACTCTGAGGCCCGAAGATAGAGAGGTCTTTGAGCTTCTTCTTTTCTTTTCTTTTTTTTCTTTTACTTCCTTGTGCTGCGATAGTCTGATGAATGAGTACAGATCAATGAAGAGCACGTGTCAGAAATCGAAAGTGTATTTTGGTAAAAGTGGACTTGGTCTGGCTGTCGGAATGACAAAACACGTTGAGGTTGAACTTCCATTAAACAGTTGAAAGAGAGGGTTCAGCTCTTCCGTACAGTAATAACAGTACACTACCCTGGACAAGAGGTAACCCCTCCCCTCCATATCAACCCAGCTCTCAGAATCTAATATATATCACGGATGGCAGGCATTTTGGAGCGAGTCAAATGATATTTTCAATTGTAATAAAGAATGTTACACACATTTTATAACAATTTTTTTAACTTTTCGTATAAATATAATAAATAATTTAAATTTTTTAAATTTAAAATATAATAACATTAAAAAAATATTTTAATAATATTTTAACAATATCTTATCCGATTTAAATATAATTTCAATATAGTAATTTCAGAATAGAATATTAATTAATTTTGACATGTACAAAAAAGAGCGGTGTTACTGTACCGCCTTAGTAGCACCATTCATTGTTATTGCTAGTTCATTTCAAACTTTTTTTTGGTTACATTTTTTAATATATTTAAATATATTTAAAAAAATAAAAAATGCATCAATACATTTAAAATCACTTTCTTAATTATTAAATAAACAAATTAAAATAATAAGCGGTACACTTGAACGGTACATTTCAAGAGGCAAAGTAGTGTTTCTCTACAAGAAAAAGGGGGTGAGAATAATTGAGATGTTTCTGCAAGAGGAGTTAAATGATTAGATCTTATAAACCTTTTTTTTTTATAATAAAAAACTTCATTAAAAAACACCAATACATTAAATGTTGTCAAACCATAAAGAATGGTGAACAAAAGAAGAAATCTGCTCCCACCAAACATTAACATACTCAATATTCCAAGCATATCTAGCTAAGGAATGAACTACCCCATTCCCTATCCTATTAACACGTGCCACTTGTACTTCCTGAAAATGCATAAATAGATGCTTGATCTCATCAAGCAAATTACCAGCACTAGCATAGGAGTCTTGTGTGGATTGCAACTCCTAAACCACACTAAGACAATATGTTTCAAAGATCAGTTTTGGGATGCCTAGTGGAATGCAAAGCTAGATCCCTCTCAAAATAGCAATAACCTCAATCGTTGCTGCCTCATCCACCTCCATCTCAGTTTTGCTAGCAGCCATCAAAACAACTCCATTTTTATCTCACAAAACAGCCCTAATGCCAGCTCTCCTTTGATGTGCAAAGATTGCTTCATCCACATTGACTTTAAGAAACCCATTTGGTGGAGCTTGCCACTTAAATATATGTTGTAGTTGTTGCCGTGATGTAATAGCTCGCACATTATTGAATGCCTTGCAGATTGATATAACATGCTCAGCAGCTTGCACAGGTTGTATGATATTCTGCCCCATTTGCATTTGATTTCTTTTGTACCATAAACTCCAACAGATGACTAAGAATAGAGTTAAATCTATCTCACTACCTTGCATCTAAATACTTCGTACAGTTTGAAGAAAACTGAGAGAAGAATGAAAAAATTTGAACAAAAGGAAGAATTTTTGCCAAACAATTTGATTAGTAGGACAAATTAACAAAGCATGAGTAATATCTTCCACATTATCCAAACAAAAATAGCATAGAGATTCCACCACTACCTTTTTCCTCCTAAGGTTAACGAGAGTGGGCAAAATGTCCTTACAAGCTTTCCAAGCAAACATTTTAATCTTCCTTGGGACTTTCATATGCCAAATTTTCTTCCAAAGATTCCTATCTTGCATCTGTATAGATGTTTTACCCATCTCCACCAACCCCAATGATATGAATCAATTTGTATGCACTTTTCAGTGAACTTGCCATTTACTGCCCTATCCCAAATCCACCTGTCCACACAAGGAGTTGATGATAATCAAACCTTTAGGATCTCCTCAGCTATACTTGGATTAAAGAGAGCTCTAATAAGCTGTTCATTCCATGTTCTAGTTGTCGCATCAATTAAAATATCCACTGTTGCTTCTTCATCAATTCCTGATCCAGTGCTTCTATCCAAATCAGGTTGTAAAATTCGGGGTCCGGCTAACCAAGAATCCTTCCAAATCTTCACCAAATCACCATTTCCCACCCACCACCTACAACCTTTCAACAACCATCTCCTTGCTTCAAATATTCCTCTCCATGCATAAGAAGGATTGTTCCCTAAAGATGCGTGAAAAAAAAAGAACAATTGGGGTAATACTTGGTCTTGAAAAGTTTCTGCATCAATGAATTCTCATGTTGTAGAAGTCGCCAACCTTGCTTAGCCAATAATGACATATTAAAGAAATGTAAATCACGAAACCCCATCCCACCTCTAAATTTGGTCACACATAAATTTTTCCAACTTATCCAATGGATCTTCCTCTCCTCATTCCTTTGTCCCCACAAAACCTCGCCATCATCCTTTCTAATTCTCTGCATAAGGTCACATGTAACTTAAAGCAGCTCATAGAATAAATATGTATAGATAAGGCAACTGCTTTAGTAAGAACCTCTCTCCCCCCTTGAGAAAGAAGTTTCTCTTTCCAACTCTGTAACTTTGACCACACCCTTGTCGTAATGCCTTCAAAAGATCTAGATTTAGACTGCCCCATAAAGCTTAGCAGCCCTAAATATTTATTGTACTGCTAGAAAGTTTTAATACCCCATAAGTGCAGCAACTCTCGCTATTTATTGGCATCTACATTTTTCAAAAAAACCATAGTTGTTTTCCCTTTATTCACCTTTTGCCCTGAAGCCATCTCATATTTTGTCAAAAAACCTTGAATAAATCTGGTTGTTTCAACATCAGCCCCATAGAAAGTATGCTATCATCGGCAAAGAGAATGTGAGTTACCATTGGAGCCCCTCTACAGATTTTTACACCTATCAAATTTCTCTGCACCTTAGCATCTTTCAATAAAGCTATTAAGCCTTCAGTACAAAAGAGAAAAAGGTAAGGGGATAGTGGATCCCCTTGCCTAATACCCCTTGTAGGTGTAATAGTTCCATGAGCATGTCCATTTATTAAAACTGAAAAAGTGACAGTTTTAATACACTCCATAATAAGGTTAACAAATCTAGGAGCAAACCCCAACTTGAGCATGATTTTCTCTAAGAAATCTCATTCAACTCTATCATACACCTTACTTATATCTAATTTAATAGACATATACCCTTTCTTGCCATGTCGTTTATTTTGCAGGTAATTCACCAACTCATAGGCTATCAAAACATTGTCACTAATTAACCTCCCTCCCACAAAAGCACACTGAGATTAAGAAATAATGGCGGGTAAAACAATCTTCAATCTATTAACATTGACCTTAGAAACAAGCTTGTAAACTACATTACACAAGTTGATTGGGCGGTAATCAGAGACAAACTCACAAGTTTTCTTCTTCAGAATCAAACTTATGAGTGTATGATTTAGTTGAGATGGCAATGTACCTGTGTTGAGGGAATCCAAAACTGCAACTGTGACAAAATCACCCATAATATGCCAATAGGATTTAAAAAACATAGCAAACCTTCCATCAGGTCCTAGCACCTTAGTTGGCTGCATTGACTTTACTTCATCTACAACTAAAGGGCTTAGAAAGATCAGAATTCATTTCTGCGGTGACTCTTTTATTAACAAAGCTCAAAACATCCTTTTGATCACCCTGCACAGTGGAAGTGAAGAGATCTTTGAAAAAATCAACAACCAATTCATCCATTTGTGCACCCTCTACCAAAATTCTCCTCTCATCCTTGAGATCTCTTATGAAATTTCTTTTCCTTCGAGTAGATGTATTAGAATGGAAAAACCGTGTGTTTTGATCCCCTTCTTTTAACCACTATACCCTGGATCTTTGGCGCCACATCAACTCTTCCCTCTCAAGCCACAATTGAACTTCCCTTCAAGCTTGACTAAGACCTCCAGGATCTGGGTCATGAGAATGAATAAACTGCACTCTCTTAAGCTTGGCTCTAGCCTCATTTAGATTCTTCTTAACAAACGTAAAAGAATCTTTGTTCCATATCTTAAGCTACTCCCCATAACCTTGAATAAGACTAATTAGTCCTTCCATACCTTGGTTTCCACTCCTATTACTCTAAACTTGTTCAATAATACTCTCACACTGCACCTCACCCACCCATATGGCTAGGGGAGAGTATCGGCCGGTCTAGACCGGCCATTTTT
The DNA here is from genome assembly GCA_011037825.1 of Carya cathayensis. Taxonomy (NCBI): domain Eukaryota; kingdom Viridiplantae; phylum Streptophyta; class Magnoliopsida; order Fagales; family Juglandaceae; genus Carya; species Carya cathayensis. The sequence continues at coordinate 132,547 of QGSO01000274.1, forward strand.
TGACCGAACCGGATTGGACCGAATCGGGTCCGGTTCAATTTTGGGAGGACCGAATGAGTTCAGTCTGGTCCTAGTCCAGGGGTTTTCCACCCCGGACCAGACCAAATGAAAAAAAAAATATAATTTATATAAATAATTTTATAAATTAATTATATAATTTTTAACTAATACTAATATTTATAATTATATACTAATACTAATATCTATACTAATACTAATAGTCTAATATGGTATTTAAAAAAATAATACTAATAGTCTAATATTATAATATACTATAGTTATGCTTATACTAATATAGACTATATGGTTATATTAAATACTATAAGTAATACTAATACTAATATAGTTATAGCTAAATCACTATAAGTATAACTATATATATTTAGTATGAATGTATTATTATATTCTTTAATGTATAACTATAATATATAGTACTATTATATATTAATATATTAACATATTATAAGAGTTATAGTATAAATTATAATGTAAAAATTATAATTTACTAAATCACTATAACAGTATAACTCATACTAATATATAGCTATACTATTAATACTATTATATAGTTATACTTTTCACTATAATTAGTATTAATATATAGTTATACAGTATATTTATACAGTTGTACTGTTGTACTAATAATATTAGTCTATTATATAGTCTAAGACTCTTAAGTTTAATATAGGCTATATGATTATAACTAATACTAATATTATTAATACTAATAATGTAGAAAATAATTATACTAATTGATTAATTCAACATAACTTATATTACTAATATAATATAGCTATACTAATAGTCTAATACAAATACTATTATATAGTTATACTAATTGTAAATTCATAATAACTAAATCATTATAAGTCTACAACTATATATATTTAGTATCAATGTATTATTATATTGTTTAATGTATAACTATTAACTATAATATATAGTACTAGTATATATTAATATATTAACATTTTATAAGAGTTATGGTATAAATTATAATATATCATATATGTATAAATTTATAATATATTAGTATAGTTAACTTAATATGTAATACGTTAGTATAAAATCACTATAACTACATAGAGTATTAGTAATAAGGGTATTACTATTATTTAATATAGTACGACATAGAGTATTAATAAATGTGTGGTGTTTGAAGAGATATAGTAATACTAATATATTACATATAGTATTACTATTATTACATATAGTTATTAGTTATAGTATTAGTACTAGTGTATTATTAGTTATAGTAAATAAGTTAATAATTATTACTAATTTACTATATACTAATAAACTAATAGTATTAGCATATTACTAATATATATTAATATATATAATAGTATACTATATATATTAAATATATCACAATATAATTACATAAGTTTTAAACAAAATGTCATAGAAGAAAAAAAAAAAAAGGGTCAACCATGGACCGAATGGACCGAACAGACCGGACCGTCCCGAACCTTAGGGAGTTCGGTCCTGTCCACCCTGGACCGAATAGATCCAGTCCGATCCATAAAACCTCTTCGGATTGGACCGGACCGAATCGAACTCCCCCTACATATGGCTTCAAAGCAGAATTGTTTAGGTCTCCTCGGCACAGCCTTAAAGCAAGAGGATTCAAACAAAATTGGTAAATGATCCGAGTATGCAATAGTTTCATATTGAACCACCAAATGTGGAAACAGCTGAGCCAACAAATCATTTCCCTAAAACTTATCCAAATATGAGCATTTCCTTCCCTCCCATTCCACCAAGTGAACTTTTACCCTTTGTACCCCAAATCCCTCAACTTACACTCGGTTAGCACCCCTCGAAAAGCCTCAATCTAAGAAACAGGTCTAGATCTTCCACCTCGTTTTTCATGTGAATGTAAAACTTCGTTAAAATCTCCCCCGAATAACCATGGCATTTGCTCAAAATAATTGAGAGTTCTAATGAGATTCCAAGTAGAGGATCTACGTGATGCTTCTAGATGACCATATAACCCCGTAAATCTCCACACCATTAAATCCGCCATTTTAATCTGAGCATCGATATGATATTTTGAGTAAGACCTAATTTCAATTCCCAAATCCGAATTCCACAATAGAGCCAACCCCCCACTTCGCCCCTCAGAATCAATAGTAAAACAATTCAGAGAATCCAATTTACGTTTACATACATCCATACCTCTTGTTGTCAGCTTCGTCTCTTGCAAAAATAGCAAATCAAGCTCTTCTCACACGATTAAATCGCGTAGTGCTCAAATTCCCAATGGGTTCCCAAGCCCACAAGAATTCCAACAAATGGTTTTCATGGTTGGCGGTAGGGCTAAACGTCAGCCTCTGCCAATGAAACAACTGGTACTGATAAAGTGTCAAAAACTGCACGATCAGGCTGCTAAATTAAATAAATTGTTTAACCAAAAGTGAATTAAACACTTAATTATGAGTGATTTCTAATACTTAACTCATTAATAAAATTCTGATGTTTATGCACTTAAAAGAGATTTATACTGTAGCTGATAAGCCACATCAAATTTAATATCTCAATTTTACCCTTCTTGATGCTAACACAAATGTTTCACTTATAGGATATGGGGTATTTTGGGAAAGGACATGAACCAAACTTGAAAGGGATTTTTGGCCTCAACACAAGATGCACACTCACACACACAGCAGCTGGGATGGCAAAGGCAAGAAACGAAAACCTGCAGGGGAGCATGAACTCAACACTGGTGTAAAAAGAAGCTGGCATGCGGGAGTGCAGGATGGGGGCCAATCACAATCGTGGCCTTAAGGGCAGCTTTCGGTTTTGCACGAGAGCAAGTGTCTTTATATTTTTTTTTCCTTAGATTTTTTCGTTGAGGGGGATGGAACTCTCTCTCTCGTTTTTAGTTTTATTTACTTTTTTTTCTGTTTCATTTTTTTTTTTTGCTTCTTCATTCTTAGTGGTTCAGACCTTAGGCGATGGCTGTTTTGATTCTTTTTGTCTTGGTTTATGTTTTCATTTCTTCCCAGTTTTCTTTCTTAAGTTCTTAGTTATTGTCTGCTGGTTTGATTTTACTTTTTTCTACTTTACGGTTTCGTTTCTTTTCATATTTGTTGGGATTAGGCACTCTGTCACTTAGTTAATTTTATTCTTTTGCATTTATTTTCATGCAACAACTTGAAATGTTAGGATTTATCATTTTTGGGCATTTTACTAATTTATAAATGATTGGCTAGATTTTTAGCTTGGGATTCAATAAGTAACTCATGACTGTTTTGGATTGGATTTTCTTCAATTTTATAGAATTTTGAATGATTAACTTGATAGATTGTATTTTATTTTGCCTATGGGAATGATTAAAGTTCTATGTTCTTGAACTTGATCAGTCATAAACATAAAGGCACGATTGATGCTTGAACTTGTAACAAAATTTTGATGGCTTTCTTTCACTTTTACACTTGTTATAAAATCTGTCAAGCGCATTGATTATACTGAAAAGTGTGATTATTGTTTAATTAACCTATCATAATCTCTTGGAATGAAAAAATGGTTTAGAGAAGATGAAATTAGAGGTAAATCCAACTTCAAATTAGAAATAGACGAAAATTGCATCCCAAGTGTTTGTTTTATCGCATCCTGAGTCAAGTTTTTGAAGCCGTTGCTGGGGACAACTGGTGCTTATCAGAGCATTCCTCTACTGCTGAGAGGACATTTGTGGAGCTGTGAAGAGTTTCATAGCTTGGGTGACATCTGATCTTTTTCCCTTTTCTCTGTTTATTTTTCATAGTCATTGATTTTCTGCTCTTGTTTGTATGACTGGTTGGACTAGAGACCATACATCTCGACTGTTTAGGACAGAATTATTGACATCTTTTAACTCTACATCTCATTCTCTTGAATCATCATCTAACACTAATAGCATCATGACTAAGAATGAACATCATGATAGGAAAATGATAAATCAAAACAGGACACTTAGAGAGTATCTTCAGCCTTTTAGAACTAGCACCCCTTCTTGCATCATTTTACCTCTTAATGCAAATTTTTTTAATTTCAAACCCGGGATGATTCCATTGTTACCACACTTTCATGGTATGGAATCTGAAAACCCCTACTTGCATATTAAAGAGTTTGAAGAAGTGTGTTCCATATTTATGGATAGAACATGCATTGAAGAGGTCATAAGATTGAAATTGCTTCTATTTTTCTTAAAAGACAAGACTAAGATATGGTTGAATTCCTTAAGACCAAGATCCATTGGGACTTTGCAAGAAATGCAAACTAAATTTTTAAAGAAAATTTTTCCCATGCATAGAACCAATACCTTGAATTATGAATTTTTGTCAAAAAGATGTGGAAACATTTTACCATTGTTGGGAACGATTCAAAAACCTTTTAAATGCATGTCTTCACCATGGATATGAGAATTGGAGGGTCATTAGCTTTTTCTATGAGGGGTTGTAGCAAAAAATGAAGCAATTTGTAGAAACTATGTGCAATGGTGAATTCTTCAACAAAGGGCCCGAGGAAGCATTAGAATATTTGGACTATTTGGCTGAAAATGCCCAATCTTGGGATGTTTCTGACTTGTATGATAGATCTAAAAATAAAAAATGTGTTAGTGACAGTGGTAAATACCACTTGAAAGAATATGATGATTTACATGCTAAGCTTGCATTGATGTCTAAAAAGTTAGAGTCTTTAGAGCCTAAGAAAGTCAATGAAATGCATGTTTTGCCATCAATTGAAAAATGCAACATATGTGAAGATCCAGGGCATGTGACCAATGTATACCCAACAATTATTGCTTTTAAAGAAGTGTTGCTTGATCAATCCAACCCTGTCCATATGATCTCTAAAACTTTTTCTAGACCTTACTCTAATACTTACAATGCAGGTTGGAGAAGTCATCCAAATTTCAGTTGAAAAAATGAACAACCTGGGCCATCTACACAAGGGCAAAGTTAGTATACCCCCTATGTAGCAGCTGGCCAAGGCTCGGGACCCTCTTATTTTGCAAATCAGCCCCCTCCATTGCAGAAAAAGGGACTTGAAGATACGGTTTAGCAGCTGATTGTGACACTTCAACAGTTCATGCAAGGTCAAGTAACACTCAACAACCATAATTCATTGGCAATTAATGACATAAGGAGTTCCCTCACAAGGCTGACTACATCTTTAAGTACCCAAGAAAAGGGTAAATTTCCTGCACAGTCACAACCAAATCCACAAGGGCAGCCTCCTCAAGTGCAAGCAGTAAGTGAGGATCCTAACTTAAAGTCGATCAAAGCGGTGACTACTTTAAAAAGCAGTAAGGTGGTAGACATTCCAGCACAAAAAATATACAATTCTGGTAAGGTTTCTAACCCTTCTAATAAAGATGGAGAGCATGAAAAAATTGATTGTCCTGTACCTGCTCATTTTCCTCAGAGATTAGTTCTGTTACATAAAGATAAGCATCTCGATGAAATTCTTGAGATTTTTAGGTAAGTTAGGATTAACATCCCTTTGTTAGATGCTATTCAGCAAATTCCTACCTATGCAAAATTTCTTAAGGAGTTATGTACTGTGAAAAGAAAATTAAATATGCATAAGAAAGCTTTTCTTACTGAGTAGGTTAGTGCTATCATTCAGAGTAATACACCACCTAAATACAAGGACTATGGAGCACATACAACTGTTTGTGTGATAGGAAATTCAAAAATTGGTCACGTTTTGTTGGATCTAGGTTCAAGTGTCAATTTATTACCTTACACTGTGTATGAACAGCTTGGTTTAGGTGAACTAAAATCCACACATATCATTTTGTAACTTGCTGATAGATCTATAAAAATGCCTAGGGGAATAGTTGAGAATGTTTTGGTTCAAGTTAATAAATTTTATTATCCTGTGGATTTTGTGGTGCTTGATATGAACTTGTCGACTCCATCTACTTTCCAAGCTTCTGTAATTCTTAGTAGACCATTTCTTGCTACGTCTAATACATTAATTAATTGTAGAAGTGAAATTTTGCAATTGAGTTTTGGAAACATGACATTGGAGCTGAATATCTTTAATACTTGCACGCAACCTCAAGATTTAGAAGAAGTTCAGGAAGTTAATTTGCCAGAAAATATCATTCATGAGGATTTTCACTTGAATCTTCCTTCCACTGATTTACAATTGTCATTAGAAAGTGTTCTAAGTGATGTAAATATGCTTGATGATACTTCTAATGTTTCTTTTGCAGGAACTGGTCATGGGGTGCTTTGGCAACCAATGTTTGAAGAATCTCCACCTTGGACAGCACCCATAAAGCCATCTTCAGATGACAAACACCATCTCATTGAAGCATTCAGGACATTCAAAAGTTCAAATCTAAGATTAAATCATTTTTTTTATGATGACCTTTACTTGTTTAAATATTGTTCTGACCAAATTTTTCTAAGATGTATACCCAACAAACACATCCAACGTAAGATTTTTGATCTATGTAAGTTAAGGTCTCGGTGGAGTGGGTCTTATGTGGTGCAAACTGTTTTTCCTCATGGTGCTATTGAGATTACTAATCCTCAAAATGGAAACACTTTCAAAGTAAATGGCCAACAACTTAAACATTTTTTGGAAAAACTTTCACCTGAGGATACTTCCATTCCTTTGAAAAATCCTATTTATTCTCATGATCCTTAGTTCATTTCTATTTTGCTTTAATTTTTTTCTTTCCTTTATTTTTATGTTCTTGTTTATTTCACTTTCTTGTTTTGTTCTTTCCTTTGTTTTCTTTTTCTCTTTCTTTTTTTTATTCTATCTCTTCAGGTTCAACACTGTTCAGTTCATTTTTTTTTCTAGTTTCATTTTTACTTTCATAATCCACTCAGCCATCTCAGGTATTTCCTTCAACCCTATTCTCTTTTATGTCTTGTTTATTCATGATTTGCAATAAGGACACTGCCCATTTTTAGTTGGGGGTAAAGAAAGGATTCTACCACTTAGTCTCTTAGGATTTATAATTGTGGGGTCTGAATTTTTTTCTAACAAGTTACTGATTTCATACTTCTCTACTTAAGATCAGATAGTTGCAGTCTTGGGTTACATTAATTCCCACTGGTTTAGATTCAAGTTCAACACAGGACCTCATGATAATTCTTAGCAACTCAAACTTAGGTAACGTATTTCAAAACTATTGATTGATGACTCTAATAGACACAAGATAGATACTTTTGTTGTTTAATTGATGTCAATCAGTGGTTTTCATCTAAACAACTAGCAAGAACTACAATGAATCATATCTTAATGGCCTAGGAAAAGTGAATGAGAAACTCCAAAAGAAAACTTGAGGTAAAAATAGATGAGAAAAGAGACAGGCCAGAGATCAAAAACAAAATGGTGCAAGTACATTGGAAAATGCTCCTATCACCGGGATCCGTTTAAAAAAAAAAAGAAAAAAAATGGGTTTTTCAAAGTGGATAGCGTAAAAGCCGTCAATGTAATGGTTTTGAATTGGAGTAAAGACCTTTTGGTTTTTCTTGAAAAAGTTGTTAGGCTGTTATTGTGAGAAATCTTGAAACCAACAAATGACAATTTGTTCACACACTTGATGCACTCAAAGATCTGCAACTTAGATACATTCCCCTTGTTTGAGTTCTTGAGAATTTTATATGTCTTTGTGTTGAAGTATAATCTGACCTAACTACATTCTAATGCCCAAGATTTCAATATGATTTGATCTTTTGTAGAGATTTTTGAATTCAATGGCTCATTCTTGGATCTTTCATTCGTTTTCGCATTATTTGCTAGAGACTAGCAATAAGCTAGTTGGGGGGTGTGATAAAGTGTCAAAAACTGCATGATTAGGCTGCTAAATTAAATAAATTGTTTAACCAAAAGTGAATTAAGCACTTAATTATGCAGTGATTTCTAGTACTTGACTCATTGATAAAATTCTGATGTTTATGCACTTAAAAGAGATTTATACTGCAGCTGATAAGCCACATCAGATTTAATATCTCAATTTTATCCTTCTTGATGCTAACACAAATATTTCACTTATAGGATATGGGGTATTTTTGGAAAGAACATGAACCAAACTTGAAATGGATTTTTGGCCTCAACACAAGATGCACACTCACGCACACAGCAGCTGGGATGGCAAAGGCAAGAAATGAAAACATGCAGGGGAGCACGGCCTCAACGCTGGTGCAGAAAGGAGCTGGCATGTGGGAGTGCAGAATGGGGGCCAATCACAATCGTGGCCTCAAGGGCAGCTTTTGGTTTTGCACGAGAGCGGGTGTCTTTATTTTTTTTTCCTTAGTTTTTTTCGTTGAGGGGGACGGAACTCTCTCTCGTTTTTAGTTTTATTTACTTTTTTTCATTTCATATTTTTGCTTCTTCATTCTTAGTGGTTCAGACCTTAGGCGATGGCTGTTTTGATTCTTTTTGTCTTGGTTTATGTTTTCATTTCTTCCCAATTTTCTTTCTTAAGTTCTTAGTTGCTGTCTGCTAGTTTATTTTACTTTTTTCTACTTTGCGGTTTCGTTTCTTTTCAGAATTGTTGGGATTAGGCACTCTGTCACTTAATTAATTTTATTCTTCTGCATTTATTTTCATACAGCAACTTGAAATGTTAGGGTTCATCATTTTTGGGCATTTTACTAATTTATAAATGATAGGCTAGATTTTTAACTTGGAATTCAATAAGTAACTCATGACTTTTATGGGTTGGATTTTCTTCAAGGTTATGGAATTTTGAATGATTAACTTGATAGATTGTATTTCATTTTGCTTATGGGAAGGATTAAAGTTCTATGTTCTTGAACTTGATCAGTCGTATAAAGGCACGATTGATGCTTGAACTTGTAACAAGATTTTGATTGCTTTCTTTCACTTTTACACTTATTATAAAATCTACCAAGCACCTTGATTATACTGGAAAGTGTGCTTATTGTTTAATTAACCGATCATAATCTTTTGGAATGAGAAAATGGTTGAGAGAAGATGAAATTAGAGGTAAATCCAACTTCAAATTAGAAATGGGCGAAAATTGCATCCCAAGTGTTTGTTTTATTGCTTCTTACAAATTTAATTCAACTTCTACACATTTTCCTTAAATCTCTTGGTTCTTGGTAATTTTAGAAACATAGATTTACATTTATTTTCATCTCTCATAGTCGATACCTCTTTTACATAAAAAATGTCAAAAAATACTTTGATAACCCTTTGTCCCTGTGGAATACGATCTTGCATTTATCCTTGATACAACTTAATACTTTTACACTTGGAAGAACACATTTGAGACTGAGTCAAATACCTCATGAAAAGCACAAATCTGGATATCCTCATAAATGCTCCTCCCCTTCTTTGCTTGAGCCTCCTTCAATTTGGTAGTTGATACCCGTTTACTCGACCTCACTTGTGAAGAACCACCCCTTCAGTTTTCATTTGTCTTGCTCGGTCCCCTTTTCTCTTCTAGAAAGATTTTGATGGGCCTGAATCAGGTAGCAACACCTTATTTGACTCAGGGTTATGAGGAGATAGGTCCAAGTCAGAACAACCCATTATAGAAGGACAAACTGGGCCCGTCAATGTTATCTGACCTTCCTCTGCAGCATCCTTCACCATTTCGTCTTCCACCTGCTTCCGAGATTCACTCCTATCATTAACCACATCTTCAACGGCCTCAACCTCCACCTTGTTAATGCCATTAACCCCCTCGTTTAACTGTTGCACTAGCTTCGCCGATAACAACTCCTTCATATTTAAATTCCTTTGAGTAACCGATGTATCTATTCCGGGAGACGGTTTAGGGAACATCTTCGACCTGCTACGTTGGCTCTCAACCCCACGATTAACCACCGTGGACGGTTGTTGGTGACCAATTGAAACTGGTACTGGACTGGCATGACCAAGATCCCGCAACAACTATCCATACAGCAATTGCCCATTTGACTCATCCCACTGGCCAACCTGCTCGCAATTCCCCTATACATGCCCAATTCGTCCACATATGTAACAGAACTCCGGCAGTCGTTCATACGAAAACCATACCCAGTAGGTCCCTAGCCCTCCGAGGCTGACTCTCTTCCCTCATAGAAGAGGCTTACAGACATCAATACAAATTCGCACCCTCATAAACTCCCCCCATTCGCACTCCCCATCATGCAAATCCACCTCCAAAACTTTTCTCAAAGTTTCACCAATTTTACATCCAATCCGCTGCCATAAGTGGAAGATCATGGATACACACTCAGATCTTAGAAACTTGAAGGAAAAGAACATGTACCAATATCCAACAGAAATTTTGTGCAATCTCTTCGTTCACTTTCTATGTTGTTTTCAATTTTTACTGTTATTTTGTTTATGGGGTTTTAACCTGAATAGCCATCTGTTTTTCTTTCCGTATCTCAGGGAGTATCTTTGACCTTTATTGCTCAAGTTGGTGCATTCGAGCTGGTAAATCATGTTGCTTTACTTTTCTTGACTCAATTAATTTGTTTTTCTTGGTAATTTGACTCACACATCCAGCTGGATGAAGACAACCATTTGTAACTAATCCCAACGTTTGAGTTACCATTTCAACTTGTCGTTTTAGATTGCTTTCCAAAAGTATTATTTCATTTCATGAAATCTAGACTCGATAGTGGATCTGTTTTATCAAAGTTGCATTCTAATGTATCTAAAACAGTGAAGTCGAAAAGAGGTGATGGCCAGCTGAGCTGACTGCCTGTGAGGTGTTGCTCTTCCATCATGAACATATGGGTATCCCATGGGAAATTGCAGAACTTGGAGTGCGGAAAGGAATGTGGGGAACTGTCAAGAAGATAGAGCCAAAAGCAAGAGCATCAGGTGTACCTCTCTCTCGGCCAGCCTTTATGGCCCGGATCAACTCCAAAATTAGTTCAGAGGACCTAAGATCCTTTGGTGGGGCTGACGATTTGGCAGACACACAAATAACTTCTGCATTGAACAAATCACCAGGGAGGATTATATCAAAGCTCCTCATTTTTTGGTGGGGTGGTTGTACTTGCTTGTAGTCTTGATCGAGGACTCTTGACTAATGCATTTATATTTGGTGTAGCCAGAAGGTTTGCAAATGTAGGAAGTGGAAAGTGAAGTCTAGCTCTTATCTGAGAATGTGAAAATGTTACTCATCTTGTAAGAGTTGCCATGTCATTCTGTTCAAGTGAGAGAGTTTATCAGAATTCTGTCTGGCAAACACTTTATATAGAGAGGGGATAAAAGGTTGTATCTTTTAGGGGTTTTTTTCTAATATTTTAGAAATTTGGCCACATGTACCACTGTATATATGAAAGCAGGATTTTTGTTTAAAAGAACAGGCTTCCCATTGCAGGTAGTTTGGGGTTTTACCAATGTTGGTTTCAGTGATTTCATTGCTTATGTTCATATATCTCCATCTTCCTGTGAGCATTTTCATAAATAAATATGATATTGTATTGCATGAAATGCTTTCTATGTTATTCATTAGGAATTATTACCCCCTCATTTAAACCAAAAGGTAATCTATTAAAATTATTGAATTTGATACAGTATCTGATCTGAAGCAACCTGAGGATCATGCTTGTATCTGTCTTGTCCCACATTAAAGTATCCAAACATCTCAGTTTTGGCTTTGAATCTACCTCAAATCTTGCTTTCCTCATCTTGATTGATGATAGAATTATATTAATATTGGGATAAATTCAACAAACTTGATGTTATGTTAAATAGAACACAATGCTCGTATGACACTGAAATTTGAGATCTATCCTTTTTCAGTATCATTTGGATTAATGCTCTGGAGGTTCTAGCACTAAGCTTTCCATCTCACTCATAAATTCTCTGTGAAATAACAAAATGTGCCATTCAATACCTTGCAGAAATTATACTGATCCCACTCGTTAACAACACATTTTATTTTTGGGTATGTAATTTTTAGTAAGCATTCTGTAAGTATCTCAAAACGCAACAAAAAAATGAAATAGAACTTTTCATTCTGTGATTTAAGGGCAACTGTTTTCCGGAGCAATATGAGAAGAACCAGATTAACAACACATTGAAAAACCAGTACTCTGTTCTTTTGGTTGGAAAAAGATTTTCTACCTTATTTCTTCATTAATTTTTCTTTCTTTTTAGGACATCCACTACTTCAAGAATAAGGTAGACGAATCTTAGATGACTTAACAAATAATCTTTGCTCAACAGTTGTGACAGAAACTAAAGAATTGTGATGTGCAGCACTAGTTTTCACACAGCAGAACTACCGACCCACCAAAGTTTCAAAGCAGTGCAATCCATCGAACTGTGGTGCTAACTTTGGCATCCTTGAGGTCTTCACCTCTTCATTTGCTTCTGTTACCATATTTCTGATATATGCCCCAATCCCACCTCCATGTTCCTGGATGTAAAACAAGCACAGTACAGTTTTAAAACTCCCAAGAAAAGGAAGTTGGAGTTGTAGGATGATAAAAAAAAGCTTAGAGATGGCACTGGATAATTGTACGAGGATTTGTTACCTGTTGTTTAGAGGGTTTTCTATCCAAGAAATAAAGAGCAGCAGCAGCAACAAAAGCAGGCACGGTTGCATAAATAGTACCCAAAGCCATTGCACCTTGGAAGAGAGCTTCTTTGACCCTTAGAAGAGACAATCTGACCTTTAATGGCCACGTATATATAGGGAGGGAGGGAGAAAGTACAGCAAAGGTATTTAGGATGGATGCCTTGGTGGTGAAGTTAAGCAAGGAATGGTGTGAAAAGGAGGAAAATGGTGGAAGAAAGCGCAAGGAAGGAGGAGAAGATTAATGTTAGAAACTACAATACTACTACACCATTATCTACTTTGCTGATGTCGGTGTCTGTGTCTATAATCTTTGGATTTTAGTCTTTGCTAATGAGAATAAATCTAAGGAATATTGAGCATTGTCTCAACAATAGAATGAAATAATGCAACTTTGAATGGAATAAAAGGCTCGTTATTAGAATCCATTTTGCTTGTAAGGCCAAGAGTAACCTTCCTAATACTTCATTTAAATATGTTTTGATTTATCGATTGAGAAATTCTATTCTTCGTCCTAAATTTTATCAAATACAATTTAAAAAATTATGTTTTGACTAATTTTTCATTTAAATAATCGATCCGTAAAATCAAAGACGAAAGCAATCATTATCAGCACCATCTATTATCAAAATGCATTTGATCTAACCCCATTTGAAATTTCATGGCATGGCACAGACAAGAAGAGGATAACCTTATCTTGTGGAGTAACTTTACATATAATTAAAGTAAGCCACGTCATATAAAGTGCGCCGACCACAACCATTGCTAATATGTATTATTATTTCTTGAAGATTTTACCATCTTGTTGATACTTGTAGATTGGATAGCTCTTGGAATAGGGGCGGCTGGGAGTGGATGAGTTGGGAATTGGGAATATCTCTGTCATCCACTCATTGTTGTTTACAAAACTAAACAGTAAACATTGTCAATGAACGTCTTTTCCGAGCTATGCACTAGTTTAGTAATTCTTCGTAGAATATGCTAGAGTATAGTAATCACTTCAATAAAAAGTAAAATTTATTATTAAAAAATTAATTTTTTATATAAATTCTATATTTATTCACTTTCTTTTAAAAAATAATTCTATATTTTTTGGGGTTTCGGATTTGAGGCAATCGGGTGCACACAAGCCCTGTACCTAAAATTGGTCGAAATTCAACCGCCCGCATTCAACTTTCAGTTCAACATGCAATGATGTCACACGTTTATGTAAAACAATAATATGGTTTTACAAACCACAATTACAGTATATACAGGTGATTAAACAAAAAATAGATGATTAAAACCTAATATGTTATTTGTTCTAGGTTTCCATTCAAAAGAAAAACACGACATCCGAAAAAGAGTATAAAAACAAGCCCAAGATTCAAAATCTCATACTTGATTTGCAGGGAAAATGGTCAGCTTGGTAGAGAGAATTCAGTGGCCCAACCCCGAACCACACCCCCCCCCCCCCCCCCCCCCCCCCCCCTTCTCTTTCTCTGAATTTTACAAGTTCTACCATGGAGCTGTCTTTGCGCATATTTCAATGTGAAGTAAAATTTGATTTCATAGCTTAGAAGATTTGGGAAACAAACCCAAAAGTTAACAAAATCATAAAACTCCCGCTAGATTTGAATCAGAACTCCATAACCGTATTTAATTGTCATTTCAATTTGCACCACTCTAAGGATAACTACTAAAAACAGAGCAAAAAATCAACAAGGCCGCCACTCAGGTCTTAACCTGCCTAGCAGAATAGAAGAAAACAAATTGGTAGAACAACCTAATCAAACAAGCTGAATCCCATGTCGTCGTCCTCGCTCTCTTCCTTTGGCTCTTCCTGTTTACACCATTAAAAAACGAAACTAAATCAAAACCCGGATCAAATAAAAAGAAAACTTCTACCCAATTCCCTTTTTTTTAATAAGAGAATCAAATGTATCAATCTTTTCTGCTATTAGAGGTTATATTTTACTTTCAATACAAGACAAGACCAATGTGCAACGTCCAGAAGTGCACTTTTATAGCCATAAAATTTGGCATCCTTGCATAGCATAATGCAAGCCAGGCACCAAACTATCAAGACCCGATTAATGTATACCTTCTTTTCTTCGACTGCAGGAGCAGCAGCAGCGGCAGCACCACCAGCAGGAGCAGACAAAGCTACTGGAGCAGCAGCACCACCACCCGCAGCACCAGCATTCAGAATGAGGTCTTCAATGTTCCTCTTCTCGGCAAGCTTTGCAAAAAGGCTAGGCCAGTAAGACTCAACAGAGACGCCTGCAGCTTTTACCAACGTCGCAATCTTCTCTGCCTGTCAAAGAATTATTCCATAATCAAACAGTAATCAACAAAATTGCATTAAATTTGCATCGATGCATAGAAGACAAGAGTGAATTAAAATATGGGTTTCATCTTCCATATAAGATTTCATTTAAAAAAACGAATGACAAAAAATAAAAATAAGATCACATCAACTTGATAACGTACAGCATTCCTATATAATAAAGAATTAGTTTAACAACACTAATAAATGTCAGAACACAAATAATATAAAAGTATTCCAAAAAACTAATCGACCAAGACGTACAGCTTCCCAACAAAAAATACTCATCAACTTTTTTTTTTATAGGTAACAAAAAATACCAATCAACTTAATATACTATACAAAAAAATTTAATATAATAATGGTAAGCACGATAGAATACCAAGGAATCTTACATTTATCTGGCTCTGAAAAAAACTATCTTTGTTAGCAAAATAAGAGTCACCAAAAAACCACAACAGAATTTCGCAGAGTTTTTCAAAAGACAAAAAAAGAAGTGGACCACAATGAATCTAATCTAATCTCACATCCATAGCCCATATAAACAACATTTTAGAAATCTAGATCTAATGAACCTAAAATCCGACAACTTTGCACCAGGGCAAAGGAACAAAAAAATCCCTTTTCGGAATTAAAAGATGCGGGACTTACAGTGATTGCGATCCCATCGTCGTGGAGAATCAAGGAGGCGTAGGTACAAGCAAGCTCACTGGAAGACATTGTAGCAGCACTGAGATTCAATCACAACCTTCAAATAATAGAAGATCAAGAAAGCCAACATAAAATTAGTTCAAACTGATGATTAAAAACAAAAGAGACTTGAAGGAAGGTGAGGGCGAGAGAGAGAACCTAACAGAACAGAACAGGCGATTGAGGCGATTGAGGCGAAAGAGAGAGCCTTTGGGTGAAGATATCGCTACGGCTTAGAAGATGCATATATATTTGGTGAGGGTTAGGAACTTAGGGTTAGGGTTTTGATCTTAGCATGCCGGAGTGGGCTCTCAAAACTTGCTCAGATACTATAACGGGCCTTAGCTTCATAAGAAACACGAACACAAAAGCCCATACATTTGCCGTCTTCTTTTCTTTTTTTTCTTTTCTATCTTTTAATTAATTTATATAAATGTCTATATTAATTAAAAGAAAAACTTTAACAAAATTAAGTATATTAAAATAAAAACTTTAACAAAATTAAGTATCTTAAAATATCTTAAAATAAAAATTAAAGATTAAAATTTGGATAGAAACTTCAACTTAACTATTTTCTAAGCATGTTCAAAATCTACATCAAAAATGAAAATAAAATCATAAAGTGGAGGCAAATACATAAGAGAAAAGCTTCAATTCAGAACCGGTGTAAAGCTTAGAATTACACCAGTCAATAAATAATAGACACATAGAAGTCTCATTTAAAATATCATGAATCCGCATTTCAGAGTATTTGTTTTCATTCTACAAAAGGACTTCATTTTAGACATACATGTCGTCTCTCTCCCTCTCTCACACTCTCTCTCTTTTGTCTCTCATATCTAGTATTTCTCTTACACTCTATCTCTTGTCTAGATTTCTCTCCCTCTCTTGCACTCACTTTCTCTACCCAAATAGATCTCGTTCAAAAGTAGCATAGGCAGTTGACTTCTCTCACGAAGTATCTGGTAAGACTTCTCTCACACTCTCTCTCTCTCTATCCAATGGAAGTAGCAGGTCAATTTGTCTAGGTTGGATAGTTTGGGTTGAGATTTTGTCGATTTCGAATGTTATGTCGATTTTTTGATTGGGTAGTTTGGGTTGCGAATTCGTCAATTGGATTCTGATTTCATCGATTGGGTAGTTTGGATACAGACCAAAGAATTGTTTGTTATATTTTGTTTGATTTTGCATCAGTTTTCTATATTGGTCCAGAAGAAAATTCCATCTTAGGCTGGATCTAGATTGAATGACTCCATCTTCACGAGGCAAAGGTGAAATTGGCAGCAGGTTACCACCATTCATTTGTTTCATACAGAATGTTTTGCCCAGATGACTAACACAAGAGGGTGGGTGAATTGAGTTGTATTTAAAAAAAATAACAATTATAAATCAAATATACAATATAAAATATAAACAAAATATGAGACAGCAATAAATATAAAGAGTAAGGGTAAGAGAGAAGCAAACTCAGTATGTTAACGAGGTTCGGCCCCACTGCCTACGTCCTCGCCTCAAGCTACCCCTTGAGGATCCCCGAATTCACTATTCAATCTCCTTCAGGTGGAGATAGAAACCTATTACACCTTTGAACAACACCGCTACACTGGATCCGTGTAGAACACCCTCTACACTTGCAATCACCTTACACGTGGTGATTCAACGATTCCCTGTGTAGAACACTTTCTACACGCACAAGGGTTGTACACACCCTTTTACTGATACAAGAATTGATAGTGGGTAGGATATCAGAAAACACTCCTCAATGAGTGAAATAAGAACAATACAAGCACAAACTATATCTCTCAAAATGAACAAGGGTTAAGGCTCAATGCTTAGAGAAGAGAGAATGAAAGCTTTGAATGAGAGTTGTATGCTCTTGGTGTTGTGAATGTGAAGCTCTCAAATGATCTATTTATAGGCATATGAGACTTCATATTCAAATTTAAAAAGATTCACATGTCAAAAACATCATCATTCATTTTTCAAAAATTTCAAACCTAATCTTTTTACTTTTTGCATATGACAAAAGGAGCACACTTTGCTTTTCAAAAATTTCAAACCTAATTTTTTACTTTTTGCATATGACAAAAGGAGCACACTTTACTTTTCAAAATATTCAAACAAAGGCATCTTCCTTTTGCATAAGTCAAGAAAAGCATCAATCACTTTTGAAAATATTCAAATAAAACATGCACATGTGAAAGATGACAATCAATCATTTTTAATATTTTCAAAGTTCAAACCTTTAATCATGGCATGCACATGTGAAAGATGACAATCAATTATCTTTCAAAATTTTCAAATTTAATTTTCAAAATATTCATGCACATGTGGAAAATGTATTTTAATGTTTTATGATAAAATATTAATTTTTGAGCCTTAATCTTAATTTCGAATTTTAAGATATTTACAACATTTCTCTGTGACTTTAATGTGAACTTGTTTCCTTCTTACTCATGCTTGGTTCCTTGATGTGCTTGACTCCATTGTGTGGACAAATTGAGCTTGAGACTCCTTCATTCTTTGAATTCATTTGTTATCATCAAAATTCATGTGTAAATATATAATTACTCAAAACTTGAAACCTTAGGTTCAACAGAATGAATTCCTATGTTCTCAATCAAGAATTCCACCACTCCATTGTGGTCTATTCTCAATGATCCGCTGTTCATCTCTTGTTGCAAAAGAAAATCGTTTTCAACGATTTCAATCTAATCTGATATGCAGTTTCACCTGTGGTAATCTGGACCTGTGCTTCCTCATCCATTTCAGAATTATAATCCCTTCCAAGGGGACTCATAAGAGATTATAAGTCAGCAATTGCAAGTGCTGCAATTGCAACAAATATAGATACTCCAACTCCAATTGCTAGTCGTTGAGATCTCCTGTACCCCAAGTTTAGACCACAAGTGCGTATTGAGCAAAAAAATTTAGTGCATGTTTGGGATTGTGATGAAAAATATAACTTATAACTTTAGAATTTATAGCTTATAACTTAAGTAATAAGTTCTACTATTAAAACATTATTTACTGTTTAGTAACCATATGTTTAAAACACTTTCAAATATGTTACGTTTATTTGGAAACAAATTAAAAAAGTACTTTCTGATGTAGAAATGACGATTATTTGAATTTTTAAAGATTATGATCATATCCTTAAAAGTTTAAAAGTTGTAATTATCTTAAAGTTGTATAGATATTTTCATCCATTGATAGTCTTTTTAAAATTCGAATTACGTTCCGTATTATCTGGAAAAGCACATTTGAGAAAAAGCATTTTGATGCTTTTCCTCAAACGTATTTTTTAACTTATTTGAAATTAAAAGTGTTTTAATATGTAATACCCAAACGACCAATTTTTTTATTAAAGAACTTTTAAGAATATTTAAACACTTTTTAATACTCATACCGCAACCTCAAACAGGCATTTACATGGAGCAAAACAATAACAACCATCATGTGTGCCCATTCATGAGGCTTGTAGGTTCCATTCTTGCAGTAAATCTTTCTTAGTTTAGAAATATCTTTTAGTTTCCATCTGCATAAAAGTGCAATGTGACAAAACCGTTTGGATTACAATTTCTTATATATATTTATTCTTATGGTTTGAAACAGCAATGCAGGTGATCCACGCAAATCGACCCATGTTTTCTTGTATATATTTATTCTTATGGTTAATGTTTTAACCTTTAGTTACAAATTGGTTGGCAAGTTTGTTTGGAAGATACAATATTTTTTTCATTTATTTCTCTCTTTTGTTAGATCTTTCAATTTCATTTGGTTGTTTTGAATTTGGTTCCTGAATGGCTGTTCCAGATATGCTTTTACATTAATCACTTAGAGGTGTTTGGAGAATGTCGGGTCTTTCAATCTCTTTATATTTATAACTTGTTTATTAGATTTACTCATTTCTGATTCGCTGTTGTGATGTCTTTGGAAAATTTGATTATGTTTGCAGCTATATGGAAAATAGTGGTCTAGACACCATATCTAGTTCACGGTTTATACAATTAGAAGATGAAGTGATATCGGGATAAAGATCACTATGTTATTGACGACTTGAAATATTTCATGTTGCAGAATTTACAACTTCGCTCGAGCGGAGGCTTTTTGCCGTTCGAGCGAATTCAGGCAGATTCAAACGCTCGACAGTGAGCTCGAGCGGGATGCGGGAAAACAAGTTCGCTCGAGCGGAGACATTGGCCGCTCAAGCGAAATCAGGGAGATTTGAACGCTCGAGGTGCGCTCGACAAGTCGCTCGAGCGAAGTTAGGCAGAGTCGACCGCTCGATGTTCGCTCGACACCCCGCTCGAGCGAATATCGTATTTTGACAGATCTAGGGTTTTCCGCCGTCACATCATATAAAAAGTGATTTTTCACTTTATGGCCGTACTTTTTGACTGGAGAACACCTTTTGGGACTAAAAAACACATCTAGAAGGATTCAAATCATCCGTTTTGGAGAGGGGATTCCACATATTGCGCGTACGTTGGAATCATACACGAGCACAGACGGGAGAAAAGCCGTGAATCAATTCATTGAGTTTTTTACGACGAGTTGCGGCTGCAAGGAGTATTTTCAGCGTTTATTTTTTTCCAATTTTCTCAGAACAATTATGGTGAATTCGTTTATGTTGAATTCAATTTCTAGTATGAGCTAAATTTCTTTATTCTAGGAAAACGATGTAACCTAGTTCCAAACTATGCTTGATTGTCTATGCTAATTTAAGGCAATTCTCTCTTTGTTTATCTGAATTATTCTGAATTTATTGCTTCTAATTAACTGGCCATTGATTAGATGATTTTTAATCTTGTGATTTGCTATCGAAAGAGGGAATCATAGGGTAGATCTTGAATATTTCAGCATAGGTAAGTATAGAGATCGAAAGACTTGTATGAACCTATGTAGTAATTAAATCATTGGTCTTAATGTGTTCTTGATTATTTAATTTGCATATTCTTGTGTGAATTGATGAACAAGAATAATTTCCAATTGACTATCGAAAGAGGCTTTTGGATGAATTAGAGATTTGCTAATAGACAAAAGAATTAAATTAAATTAGCTGGATGATAAAAGCATAGTGACGAATTAGGTGAAATCGGTTTCCTAGAAGTTTTCTTTCCCATTAATCTGATCTTCAAACGTCAGTTTATTTCATTTGCTTATTAATCTTTGAGTCAATTTTAGTTTAAATTGCAACTCCAAAATCTTAGTGATTCCTCTAGATAAAATCGAGATTAGTATAATTTTGGTATTTGGCATAAGTAAGGTACCAATCCCTGAGGACGATACTCTTCTTACCATTTTTATTATAAAACTACGATACTGTGCACTTGCAGTTTTGCACCGATCAGTTATTGTGGCATTCCCTCCAAACTTAAGACATCTAGCAACCCAAAAAGTTTTGGTCAGCGGTTTTTCAACTGGATGGATCTTGAAATGGAACAACCAGATTGTTATAAGAGAACCTTGGAATTAGCACAATAAAGAAGAAATGGTAAACTTTGAACAGGCAAAGATTGAACATGTAAAGTTCCAATCAATGAAGATGAAGTATAAAAGTGTTTTTATTGCATCTTGGATTGTATTTATTACGATATTAGTTAGTTTGAAATTTTATGATAATGTAACTCGTTTAATGCTACAATAAGATGTATTTGGCTTATATTTGTCTTAAAATGAATTTGAAGTCAAGATCTTTGGTTATTAAGTAGGCTTGTATCTTTTATTAATTATTGTTATTAAATTATTTGATAAATGACATTTATAACAAGTGTAAATACAGACTTTATTATAAAAATTATTTTCACTTTTAAAAGGCCTATGAATACTTTGGTTGAAATTAAAGTAGTAGAACCTGTTAATAAAATAAATAACCAAGCAGACTTTATTGTCTACCAAGAAATAAAGTCACTATAGCATTAATATTGATAAATGCAACGGCTTCTCAAAAGTTGTCATTAACAATCCAAAATATGTCAAACATTTCAAAATATATCAAAATGGTTTCTCAAAATGTGTCATAATCCATGAAGCAACTCCAGTAAAAGCATTTCATCCAAAACTTGGACATGAATTAATGATTTTGTGATGCGTAAAAATTTCACGAAGCACCAAAGTCTTGATCCTGTGACATGGTCGAATCTTGAGACATATCAAAAGCAGTTGCATAACATTCCAGCATATTCCTACAAACAAAAAAAATGTTCATATTAAAAGATGAATAAATAAAAAATGAGAAATACAAAATACCAAGTGGTATAGTATTCAAACATGTCAAATGCAATTGAGATGGAGCCCGGATTTGAAGATATGTCAAATATAATTGAGCTTGATTCTCCCATATGCCTACAAAAAAGAAAAAAATAGATTCTTGATAAGGTAAAAAATTGGATTTAAGAAATGTAATTAATTAGAAACATAATTGTCACATTCTAAGTACTTATTTGATGTACAATTGGTTCTAACATGGCCCTCTTGTTTACAGATGCTACATCGTTGCTTCTTGGTTGGACCATTTTCCTTTGGGTTCTTTTGGCGTAATGATTTAAGCATTCCTTTAGGCACAATATGTGGAGGATTTTATAACGAAAAATTTGAGAGTACTTGCCTATTAACTGGTTGTGCCTCATCAACATTCCCGTCATCAACATTCATTAAAAGAAGTTCTTGATGGATATTCTCTATGCCCCTCGAGACATGCTCATTTATCTAGATAGATTGGGACCCCATTTCAGCAACTTCATAAAACTACCTTATTAAATGATGTGTCATGACAAATGTAGTTGGGATTGTGTCCACTGGCCCCCCATCGCCACATATGTCATGTATCACGTGACTCTTTCCATTGATTGTCCATCTCTCTAAGACATATAATTGCAGTATGATATTCATCATATAATTGCAGTATGTAGGCTGTGGTGGCATAAAAATTCAATAAATTCAAATTGACAACATGTACAAGAAACATTGAGTTTTTCCCTCCTAATTGTTACTTCATATGCCAGACTTTCTTTCCCATCAAGTGTCACCAAATATATTTTCCTCTCATCTTTCTCACGTGTTTTAAAGGCCTTGTATCATTGGTTTTGAAATAGCTCTTCTTGGAAATGAATAAATAACTTTCTTGTGTAAATCTTGGCTGCTTCCTCTTTTACTTTGGAACAAGTTCTCATAATTGGTTTCATAGTTTTTGTCCTCACATCTTTCTTTTTCTCACTGAGATAACGGGTGTTCAATGCAAATTGATGGACAAAATCACGAACCATTGTACTTGAACGAACAAAGTCTTTAAAAAACTTGTTCATACTCTCACTTGGCTGAGTTGTGAACATTCCAGTACAAAATATGCCTCTCAAATAAGCTGGCGCCCACTTTGCCCTCCTCGCATAAATACCCTACAACCAACTATTATCTTCCAATTTGTACTTTAATAATATTTCAGTTCACTCCAACTCAAATTCTTCAATTGTGAGTATTTCATAAATACAATGGTGAAAATCTTGTTGAAATTGTGGATACTTATTATAGACACGAGCTAGATGTTCAGAAACTTTTTATAATATATGCCATAAACACAATTTGTAAGTTGTATTGGGCAATACCTCCGCGATGGCCTTAGCTATTGCCTTGTCATCATCAGTGATTATTGTTGTTGGAGTACGACCAAACATCGCTTCTAGCCATGTTTTTAGCGGCCATGTATAAGACTCGGCTGTCTCATTTATGAGTAAGGCACATCCAAACATCACAGATTAATGGTGATGTTAACTCCAGTGAATGAAACAAAAGGCATCTTGTAGCGATTGGTGAGATACGTGGCATTAAAAGTCATAACATCCCAAAAATATTGATATGCAGTCCGTGATCTAGCATATGCCTAAAAGCAGTTTTCCATTGATCCATTTTCATCGATTTGGATTGAATACATAAATCCTGGATTATTATGTTCGCTTTCTAAAAAATAAGTGTACAGTCTTTGTGCATCTCCCTCTCCCAAAAATTGTCTCATTCGATTGCCCAAATAATTTTCAATGTCTTTATTAATGCAACCAATATTATAGTTACCACCAGACTCCTTACTCAAGACGGATATTATTTTTCGTGCTGGTATCCCCTACTCGTTTAGTGTGTCTATTAAATTTTTTTGCGCTGGTGCTATCCCGTCTATTTCCACGAAGAAAACTTGTACTCCTAGGTGTTAGCAGGTCATAATTATGCTCGAGTACAAACTTGGACACAACTCATTGTTCTCCATCCTTTCTTATTGTCATCATTGCTTTACATCCAATCTTTGTTTCTGCAGCGTTGGGTCTTACTCTATTTTTCGATTTCAAATTCTGGCGACGAAACCCTTCCCTCTAACAAACATATTCTACCCTAATTAATGATCTATCTTCCTTTGACAATCGGGTATGGTTTGTTCAAATACTAAAACCAGTTCGTCTAAAAAAGACTTTATAACAAGTATATTCATTTTCTACATCGTCAAATTGTAACCCGACATACGACTTCATATATGAAGATGATGCGGTATTTGGTTCCTTGGACAAGTTCTTATCTTCTTCAACCTCAATATTGAAATCTTTAATTATTTCAACTTCATTAGCACTAGAATTTGCAGAATCAAATACCTCAACATCATCCCTAGAAATACTCATCTTTCAAATTTTTACTCCACCTAATATCATGAAAAATGTGTCATTTAGAGAACAAAAATCGTTTGCACAATAGTTAATAATTTAATGGAAAAGTACCCAAAAATAAGATTGACTACAAATATTATTAATTAAAATAAGGTGGCACTACTGGGAACATACTTTTCGGTGACTAATCATTATCATAAAGGAAACAAATAAGGAAAATTTTTGGTGGTTCTGTACCTAAAAAGTAATCTAAACATCATTATCATAATGCACTTCTTCAACCTAAATATATTTTATTCAATCATGCAGGTAATCTAAAAAATATCTGGTTTGGGATCATGTACTTTACAGTTTTTTTAAATTTTTGGTGGGCCTTTATGTTGCAGGATAGGTAATTTGTAATAAAAAACATTTCATTTTTTTTCATGTTAGTGGATATGGCTCTAACAACAATCCAAAAAAGTCATTTTTAAATATAAAAATAAATAAATATTTTTGTTAAGTTTGTAGTGCTATGCTACATATTATTAAGTTTGCAGTGAGATTTTTTTTTTTTTAAAAAAAAAGACAGGTTATGATAAATAAAATAAATAAATAAAAACTTTTTTCTCAAACTTGACAAATTTCTTTGTGAGACAGGTTAATGCTACAAATTAAACAAATTATTTTGTAGTACTTATCAAAGTAGAAAAAAGAAGTTTAAAGCTTAAAAAAATAAAAAAAATCATAGTGAGCATGTAAAAAATATTAACGCGTAAAAAATATATCACTTTAATATGAGGAGAGTAGCAGCATGCAACAAACTGAGTAGGTCGAAAAAGAGAAAGAGAATGCAAAGTTGGGAGTTGTTTGTTATGTTGTTTACGTTTCTCGACTAAAAACCACAGAGAGATCAACGGTGAGAAAGAGAGGAGGAACGGACTCAAGCTTGAGAGACTAAACTAGAAGAGATAGGGAGGAAATGGCTCAAGGCAAAAGAACGATAATTGTAATGTGTAAGCAAACCCACATGTCACACTTTCATTAGAAGGTGTAAAATGCTCAAAAGCATTTCGTCTGGTTTGAAGATAAACTCTTGGCGTTAATATGATTAGAAATTATAGAATTTAGGATTAAAAAAAACGACATTCTTTTTTATTTAAATTAAAAAAAGCATGAAATTCGATAGTGTTGCCACCATATAGTGGCCAGAAAACTCTAGGCATCACAAGGTGGCCCATATTTTGCCACCAGGATTGGAGTATTCTGGTCACAGCTCAATTTGGGTGGCAGGTGGTGGCTAGGTGACCATGTTGTAGTAGTCAAGTAACGTGACTTTTTTAATTATTAATATTAAAAAAATGATAAATTTATTTTTTAATATGATTTTTTGAGTTTTTGCGTGCTTAAAAAATTTTGAAAAGTTTTAACATTTTATATATTGTATGTTTAGAAATGAGAAAAGTATCTATGACTTCTAAATTTGCTTTTGTATCTAAATTGTGTGTTGGAAATCAATGTGTTTTTATATAGGCTTTTGAATTGGGTAGCCCAACCCAACATTCATTTGCAAATCCTGTAGTAAACTTGAGACTACTCAACCTCAAAAGCTAATTGGCGTGTAGGCAGTGCTGTCTATTGATTGTATTTAACATTTTTTTTTATACAAAAACTTTATGTGTAGTCACTTTTGTATACTTCTTACGCACTCTACTAATGTGATTAACTGCATCACCTTTTTTAATATAAAATAACTGTTTTGATCAATTATATTAGTGGAGTGCACAAAAAATACGTAAAAGTGACTATACGTAGCATAACTCGACTCGCTCTTTCTTTTTCCTAGAATTCACACACCACCTTTTACTGTTAAGTATAAAAATAAAGACAAAGTTAAAATCAAATGTGATGATAAGGGTAGAGCAAAGTTGTTAGACTAGTTGTTATCTAATATACTAGTTGTTATCTCATATTTGAATCTGTATAGATAAAATCTTGTAACCATCGTAAAAGATATGTGTACATCTATATATATAAGTCAAATATACTCAAGCAGTAATCAAGCTGCATTTCCTTCAACACTGTTTTTTATTAAATCTTACATGGTACCTGAGACCTTCTTGGATTAACACCTCTTTCAATCCACTCATGGCTTCCTGAGATGCAACCCCCATCACAACTCCATTCACAGCACAAAACTTAGCCCCACTTATCTCCATAAAACTAAACCACACCAATTATCTTCTCTGGGTATCACAACTCACACTTGTCCTTCGTAGCCTTGATTTGTTTGGCATTGTTGATAGATTTGAATCTTGTCCTCCCAAGTTTCTACTTGATTCTGAGGGCAAGGAGACCACAACCATCAATCCAGGCTTTGCCTTGTAGCAAAGAAAAGATCAATATCTCCTTAGCTGGCTAAACGCCACTTTGACTGACACTGTGTTATCTTCTGTTTATGGTCTCATCACTTCAAAATAGGTCTAGACTCTTCTTGCCTCTCGATTTACTTCTCAATCTAAGTCTAGAGTGGCTCATCTCAAGAGGCAACTACAATCACTACATCAAGGATCAAAGACCTACAATGAATTTCTCCAGGTTGCCATATCATTATCTGATCAATTGGCTATTATTGGAAAACTAGTTGATGATGATGATCTGATATCTTACTTGATCAGTGGTTTAAACCCATCTTTTCATGCATTTGTTACTTCTTACTCTTTTGCAACTTGACAAACTTCACTATCTTTTAATAAATTTCAGATAGAGCTCTTAAATTATGAACTGATAGTTAACAGCTACAACTCTACTCTAGACTTAGGTGGATTTGCTTTATATTCTCATCAAAAGAAATACAGCTCCACCTCCAATAGAAGACATTCCTCTAGTGGTCCATTCAAGCCAAATCAGCAATTTTCTTAAAAGAAAAAAGATAAAAGAAACTCGATCTGAGTCCTCATCATTCTCTAATCAAAATATACCTCAATGTCAAATATATGGCAAGTTGGGTCACTAAGTCATTGATTGCTATCACATAATGGATTTTACATTCAAGGGGCATCGTCCTCTAGTTCAACTTGCTGCCATGGTTGCCACCAATTAAGATGTTGCTTCTGATAATTAAACTTGGTTAGCTAATAGTGGTGCCGACAATCACATTACTGCTGACTTAAGAAATCTTCAAATCAGTGAACCTTACCAAGGTGAAAATAAAGTTACAGTAGGTAATGGATCAAGTTTGCATATCTCACACACTAGTTTCACTAAGATTAAAACATCTTCTTTGCCCTTACACTTAAAAAAGATTTGCAGTAAAGAATATCCTTCACTGCCCTACTGTTACTGCAAATCTTCTTTCAATCCAAAAATTTTGTTAAGATAATCGATGCTAATTTAAACAAACTGCTAATTACTTTATTGTGAAGGACAACCTCACAAGGCATATTCTTTTACAAGGGCCAAATAAAGATGGACTCTATCCAATTCACCTTGCCACATCTCTCAATAAAACAATAAGCAATAAAGCCTATGCCTTCACTACCCAACTTGGTGTTGCAGCAGATTTCTCCACTTGGCATCTTTGTTTGGAGCATCCAGCATCTCAAGTAGTCAACTTCTTAAAGTCTAAGAATCAAATTTTTGTCAAAGGTCATTTACACAGTGGTTCCATTTGTGAACCCTGTCAATTGGCCAAAAATAAAAAGTTGTCTTTTCCTCTTTCTAAACGAATGTCTCATTGTCCTCTTGAAATAATACACAGTGATTTATGGTGTTCTCCTATTTTTTCCATCAATGGTTGTCATTACTATATCGTATTTATTGATGATTACTCTAGATTTTCTTGGCTCTACCTATTACATACTAAATCAGAAGCATTTACATGCTTTCTCAAATTTAAAGGCAATGCTGAGAACCTACTCAATAAGAAAATCAAGTGTCTACAATCTGATGGAGGTGGTGAATTCACCTCTCATCAGTTTCAAGACTTCCTTCAATCAAATGGTATACTTCATCATATGTCATGCCCACATACTCCTCAGCAAATGGTATTACTAAGAGAAAGTATCGACATGTGACTGAAACTAGTTTAGTCATGTTGGCTCATGCTCATCTTCCTCTCACCTACTAGGTGGAAGCATTTGATACTGCAGTTTTTCTTATTAACAAACTCTATTGCAGTACTCAACAACATGACTCCATATCAACTCTTGCTCAATAAATTTCTTGATTACTCATTTATCAAAGTTTTTGGATGCACATGTTACTCCTTACTTAGACCCTATAATTCTCACAAACTTCTTTATTGATCCAAGAAGTGCATTTTTCTTAGATATAGTTCTAATCATAAAGAGTATCGCTGCCTTGACCTTTCAACAAATCGTGAATATCTTAGTCGTCATGTTGTCTTTGATGAAGCTCAATTTCCAGCCAACTCCATAGTCTCATCTTTATCTCAGCCCAAAGAAAAGAATATTGTCTTGTTGCAGGGAACATCCTCACACAAACTATCAACAGTGGTTCAAGTATCTCCTCTACCTCCTTCTATTTTTTTCTTCCTTAGCATCTACTACTACTTTATCAGATATAAACACTACTACTACAACTCAACCATCTAGCTCCAGTATTGACATATCTGCAAATTCAACTCCATTATTAGATCATTCACCTGCATCTTCCCACCCACCAATAGTAGAATCATCAAACACTCATCCTATGCTCACATGTTCTAAAATAGGAATCTCTCGGCCCAAGGCCTTCCCTGATTTTCATCTATACTATTCCACCAAGTATCCCTTATGTGCACTTACCTCACATGCCATACCTACTGCACCTTCTACTTTTCACCAAGTTGTTAAGGTTCCTGCATGGTGAGCTGCCATGAGGAAAGAATTTCAGGCTCTACAAGCTAATGGGACATGGTCCTTTTGTCCAAGGCCAAGTAATGACAATGTGATTTGAAATAAATGGGTTTATAAAGTCAAGCGAGCGAAAGGTTGATGGATCAGTTTAAAGACTTAAAGCTCGGCTAAGGATTCTAGCAGTTAAATGGGTTGGATTATTTTGAAACTTTCAGTCCTATTATCAAACCTTTTACCATTAGAACTATTTTGCCACTTGCTGTCCACCATAACTGGTCCTAAGGCAGTTAGATGTCTCAAATGCTTTCTTACATGGGCATCTAGAGAAGGAAGTTTTTATAGAACAACCTCCTTGCTTTATTGATGCATCATTTCCCAACCATGTATGTAAACTGCATAAATCTCTTTATGGCTTGAAACAGGCACCTAGAGCTTGGTTCCATCGTCTTCTCAGACATTACTTCAGCTTGGCTCTTTGTGAATCTCGTGTAGACTACTCCTTGTTTACTTATCACAGACCTGGAGTGCATATCTTTATACTTCTATATGTAGATGATTTAATTGTGACAGGCACACATATCTCTTTGATTATGAATCTCATCTCCAGCTTAAAGAAAGACTTTGCAATGAAGGATTTAGGCCCACTAAATTACTTCCTAGGCATACAAGTTTTTAAGGATCAATCTAGCATTTATTTATCTCAATCCAAGTATATTACAGATGTACTCTACAGGGCCAAGATGGCAGGTGCTCAACCCTGCTCTACAACTTTAGCCGTAGGTACCAATCTCTCACTATCTATAGGTGATCATCTACAAGATGTCACCAACTATGGATAAGTTGTTGGTGCCCTTCAAATTATACACTTACACGACCTGAGCTTGCATTTGTGGTTAATCAACTCTGCCAGTTTATGCATGCACCTACCTCTTTACACTGGTCTGCAACAAAGCGTGTGTTGCGCTACTTAAAAGGAACTCTTCATCCCAGTCTTCATTTTGCCAAAAGATCTCAGTAACTTCAAGCCTTCAGTGACTCTGATTGGGCAGGTGATGTGATGTACCGTTGTTCAATAACAGGATATGCAATTTTCCTTAATCCCTACCTAGTGTCATGGAGTGCCAAAAAGAAACTTGTTATTTCTCGTTCTAGCACATTAGACGAAAGAGTGGTCTTTCAGGATTGGTCGTTGTGTGTCACCACCTCCCACCTATCCTACACATTCGATCAAGGTTGTCACTGCGAAACTATAGTTAAGGTGCACGGGGTCTTACCATCTAGCCGTTGGTACTCCGCATCTTCACGGAGAATTCAATTTCACCGGGTCCATGTCGGAGACAGCGGGGCAGTCGTTACACCATTCGTGCAGGTCGCTACTTATGCGACAAGGAATTTTGCTATCTTAGGACAGTTAGAGTTACTGCCGCCGTTTACCGGGGCTTCCATTCAAAGCTTATAACACTTCTCCTTCCGACCTTCCAGCACCGGGCAGGTGTCAGACTCTATACATCGTGTTACCACTTAGCAGAGTCCTGTGTTTTTAATAAACAGGGCCATGGCATTTACCACAGCAGAACTCTATTGGATTCGCATGCTTCTTTCTGATCTTCAAGTTCCCCTCACTTCTTCTCCTACTCTTTGGTGTAATAATCTTGGAGCTCTATCTCTTGCAGCAAATTCGTCTTCCACACAAGAACAAAACACATAGAAGTAGATTACCATTTCATCCATGAGAAGATTGCTTAGAAGGATATCATACTTCAATATTTATCTACCTATGTTCAGCTGGCTGACATATTCACTAAATACATCTTCCCACTTTATCTATTTTCAAGACAAGCTTTCAGTCTGTGAACTCCCTCTCAACTTGAAGGGGGATGTTAAGGATAATAATAAAGACAAAGTTAAAATCAACTGTGATGATAAAGGTAGAGCAGAGTTGTTAGACTAGTTGTTATCTAATATACTAGTTGTTATCTCATATTTGAATTTGTACACATAAAATCCTGTAACCATTGTAAACAATATGTGTACATCTATATATATATATATCAGTCAAATATACTTAAGCAGCAATTAAGCTGCATTTCCTTCCGTATTGTTTTTTATTAAATCTTATATTTACTTCATAGGGCCTTCTCTAATAGGCCCAAACCTTTCATTTTCGTTATATGACTCGACAGTGAATAGAAGTTGCATTCTACATAGTTGTTTAGGCCTTGCTTTCAGGTTAGTCCAGGCCTGGCCCACGGTAATTCGGTCATGGGCAAAGAAACAGAGGCCCTTAACTAATAGACTGGTTGAGAACATCAACACTTCACTTGTGTATCTAACACTAATTAATGTGTTTGCTTAATGAGAAAATCGCGTGAGAAAATATGTTTGGAGTAAATCATATCTTGAAATCCCAGTGAAATAAAAGTCCCATATCGGATGAAAATAACAATATCTTTATATGATATTGGAGAGTCTTTTATATTTATTCATAATCATGAACTAATTTTACACGTTAGACATTATCTAATTCTTTATATTGCTGAAAGTGTGGAGTCAATATTGCACGTGTTATAAACAGCAATCCTCCTCCTTTTAATTAATCTTTCTATTTTTAATTAAGAATAAGTAAAAAAATTTAAATTATTAATTAAAAATAAGTAAATAATAATAAATTAAATTTTAATTAAATTTTCAATTATCATCCTAATTTTAAATCATTAAAAAATTATTCATTATTTTTTCTTAGTTAGTAATCATTTAATGTCACCTCATATAAATAATTAAAAGAGTGATAAATTATTTTTTTATTTTTTAGACATTTAAATACTATCGAACAGTATTTAAAAGAAATAAAAGAAGTTGATAATTACATTAATTTTATATTCAAAAGAGAGATAAAGCTGTCAAACACGACCTTATCTTTAAGTTTCGGTTTTAGCCCGAGAAAATTGACTCGGCCCGTCGTGAGGAAAATAGTTTCAAAGAGATAAACGAGACCTCGTCATTCAAATATTTCAAAATTTGTATGTACCGTCACTTTTATATTTTTTATTATTATTTATTTTCTCATCATTTTATGATATAATATTAGATTATAAGTTTACAAATAAAATATAATAAATAATCTCTAATCATCTAATACTACATCACGGGATGATGAGAGGATGATGAGAATTGAGATAATGAGTAGGGTTACTCATTTTTTATACACTCTACTAATTTGATTAATTGTGTCACATTAGTATATACGTGATGGTGTAATTTATGAAAAATGATATTTGTAGTTGTGGTTGTGCAAGCGTCGCGCAGTTTCTTTAAAAAAAATGAATTAATACAAGACCCATATGAAAAAAAAAAAAACTAACTTTTTAATCGTAAATCTCACTCTTTTTCAAAATGATTGTATAGTATTTACATATTCTACAACTGTATATAACATTACTCGTAATTTATAATAATTAAGGTGTCTCATGTAGTGTAATACTCATAGAGAATACCATTCTATAGTAGTTAGTGTCCTTTCAACGATTGTATCTCATTACAACCATCTTATCAACGCGAATCCCACTTCAAGATAGACATCGTTGGTTGAAGTTCCTCGTTGATTATGATAGCCAGCTAATATTTCTGTCCCATGGTCCTAAACGGTGTGTTTCAGTTTGTTATAAAATTGGATGCCTGCTATCATTTTCTCGTTTATTGTATTTAATCTCATCATTAGTCATCCACCATTCTTTACTCACGTATTTATGCCCCACAATCACTATTGATAATTTGACTTCATTTACTAACCTTTTAATATATACATGATCTTTAAAAGTGGAGCCATAGGACCTCTCATTTTCAAAGGGATGCCCAAGAAAGTTTCAAAGCTGCCCATAAATAGCTTTTCACTGGAATCCATATAGAGTGCTAAAGGTGAGTTTTTGAGTTGACCAAAACATATATGGGAAATGCTACGCGTCTCGATAATGGGTTTCAATTATGAGTTTCGACATTTTTTTTTTTTAATTTAGTGATTAAGGAAATATTTTTTAATAATATTTTGATTTTTTTAAAAATAATTAAAAAATACATAAATAAAAAGAAAAATAATAAATAATTACACTCGGCATCCACTACTTTCTTTTCTATTTTTGGGTTTTTAATTTAAGAGTGGTAGGTTTTGAAAACTTCAGGCCCTGAGAGTATTGGGTAAAGTTTTAGGCCCAAATACTGCTAATGCAGAAGGACTGTCTGCAGCTGTGTCTTTCTTTTAAGCAACTTTGCTTTTGGAGTGAAACTTATCTTATACACCAAACCACGATTATAGCTTTAGCTTTAATGACAATTAATTACTCATTTACGGCTTGTTTGAGATTTACGTTGAGGAAACAAAGCTTTTTATATCAGCATTTTTAATTGTGGCGATGGAAACTCACGAATTGAATGGTGCCGTGTTACTAAATATCATATACTATTTAGTAAATATTCACTTAAGACGGATACTTTCTATAATCGTCGTGTGAAATCTGAATGATATATAAATAACTCTAATTCATTTTATTTAATTAAATCTAAATCTTAACTAATTAATTTCATGTCGATATCATATGGATGATGTTTAAATTTTGATCTAGATTTCAAAATAATGTCATGATCTCAAATTCCTTTTCTTTTAATCTCAAAGTTCAAAATTTTAATATTTAGAACTATTAGTCTATTAACACAAAAGGTATAGATTTTTTTCATAAATAAATTACTATGTCATCTTGAAAAAATTCATAAATCTAATTCATTTAATAAAACCGGTTAAAAAATAGAAGTTTGTTCAAATCTTATTCATCACGTGCATGGCAGTATTTTTTTCGATTCTTGTCATTTGATAAATAGTGTGGACCCATATTCATGCTCTAATACTCTTAAATAAAAATTATAAAATGCCCAATTCATCTTTAAATTATGATGTGCATGCCCTGCATTGTATGTTTGACAATTTATTCCCCAATAGCATCGCCCACCTAACAGACATATATAATTATATTATAGTATCAATTCACTGTCACCTAACACAGTTTGAACAGAAGGTAGTGCTTAAAATTTATTAAATAATAATAATAATAATAATAATAATCCCAATTTAATAATGCATGATTGGACTGGAATAGAATAGTTACTGTACATACTATAAAGAACAAAAATAAAAGATTCAATATTATTATTTTTTTGAACATGATAGTTGCAGTGACGTCACAAGCTTATGCAACGTGACTAATATCAGTACTTTAGTTTATTCTAATTTCTTTTGCTTCTTTGTCTATTATATAAACAAAACAACTCTTTCTTTTGCTTCTTTGTCTTTTATATAAACAAAACAACTCTCTAAATATAGTCGTAACGTGTGTTAATTGAGATTCATAGTTAAAAAATTAATTTTTTTATATGAGTTTAAGATTTTTCATTTTTTTTTAAAAAATGCATGGGATTTTCTCATTTTAAGATTGCTTTTTTATCACTATTTATGTGCTATAATTTAATTTTAAAAAAATAAATTTAAATTTTAAAATGTACTAATTAAATATTATAATTTAAGTGATATAAATAAAATTTACTAATTAAATATTATAATTTAAGTGATATAAATATTATGCTCTATATTTAAAAATAGAATAATTTTTAATTTTATGATATTTGAGGGGATAAGTGTTCAAAACAGTAGAATATTTGATCCATAAAGAGTATAAACAAAACCTCTTTTTCTTTAGTTCTTATGTGAAATAGTCAACCCAGTTCCTTTCTCTTAACCCCAGATTCAATTGAAAAAACATCATGGTATACGTGGCAAGAACATGTCCAATTGATCAATCAAAAATTCTATCTTAATTATTTTTATATATTTTTTATATACTTCATTAATATAATTAATTGTCTCATTTTTTTAATATAAAATAATTATTTTAATTAATTATATCAATAAATTACATAAAAATATATATAAAAATAATTATATATAAAAGAACTATCGTCAAAATTTGTCTCTGTTTAAGATCTTGAAAATGAGATACGTGATTTGTGGTCCATTGGTACCAACGGCTGAGGTGAAGTGATTGGTGGGGTTTACCAAATGATATGTCCACATTTTTGTGCATCAGGTTCACTGCCACTGTTTGACGAAAGCACCGCTAATTGATTACTGGAAGTTATAATCACAAAAAAAAATAAAAAAATAAAAAAAAATTATAAATTGACTTAATTAAATTTTATAATTTAGATATAGTTTACAGGATGACACGTGGAGGTCATCCTGGGCAAATTGCATACAAAAATCTTAAATCTACCGGATGTGAGTTCCAAATTTGTGTCTTGAATTTTTTTTTATTTAATAATTAAAGATGTATTT
The DNA here is from genome assembly GCA_011037825.1 of Carya cathayensis. Classification (NCBI taxonomy): domain Eukaryota; kingdom Viridiplantae; phylum Streptophyta; class Magnoliopsida; order Fagales; family Juglandaceae; genus Carya; species Carya cathayensis. The sequence goes on from QGSO01000274.1 coordinate 167,915, forward strand.
TTTAATAATATTATGAATTCTTTTATTTTTTAAAAAACTATTTAAAAATATAAAAAATAAAAATATTAAAAAAGTTTTTTTGACCTTTCCAGTGGGTTCTCCTGGGGATGTAGCACTGCTCAATTGCATAAAAGTATTGCTACTTATAAGTCCCATACATCACACACCTCACATTTTTTATTTTTTTATATTTTTTTTTAAATTTTTTTAGATTTTTTCTTTTTAAATTATTTCAATTTTTCTATTTATTATTTATATATCAAATATTTGATAAAAGAAAAAAATTAAAAATATTAAAATAATAAATAGTGTGTGGAGTAGGAGCTTATGCATTTCATAATAACAAGCAAATGCGGAATTATTGGGACCCATTCGGCATTGGTCCGTAACACTAAACAATGATGCCCTCCTCAAGGGAAAAAAAGGGAAACATCAATGACAGCCTTCGTGATTCCATCAGTTTGCAGACGTTATAAATGAGGAAAATACAGGATATTATTAAATTTAAGGAGTAATTCTCTTTATTTAAATTTAGTTTTACTACTCACCATCTTTATATATTACAAGGTTAAAGTAATATGCAAAATATATTTATCTAGTTAGATCAAACGTGATTTTTACGATATTATTTTGTAATTTTTAAATTGTAAAATTTAAATAATATATTTTCTTGATATTAATAATTATTTTTACATTTGAATTACACTCTAATTTAAATTATTTTATTGTTTGGGGTTTTGATTATTTTATTTTACTAATATTTAATTGTAATGTTTTTATTTGATTTTCTTGATTTTTTTTGTGCCTCTTTACCTTGTTGGATTTCTAATTTCGATGGGGCTTTGTTCTAGTGGGTTTTTTATTGTTTTTGGGCCAAATTCCTTCAGTTTTCAGGCCCAACCCGTGTGCATTAAGCCCAGCCCCCTTTTTCCCCCAAAACGATGCCGTTTGCTCTCCAGTCTTTAGGGCTTTGTTTCTTCTTTCTTTCCTTTTGTTGGCGCTGCTGCTTCCTCTTTCTTTTTCTTCTTCTTTCTCTGTTTTCTTTTATTCTCTCCCTATCCTTACCCATGAGGTTCCAACATTTGTTCCTTAATTGACCTAGGAGTTGTTCCTAGGCATCCTAAAAAAAAAGCAAAATGGGGTCACATAAAGGAAGGGAAGCATAGACACATATCATAGAAACAGCTTTTGCTCTTATGTTTGACAGCCACAACGGACCATAGCCAACTTCCCAATTTGTGTCCTTCAAGCAGCCATCAAAGTTCAAAGCCTATGGGGTTGTTCAAGACCATGTCGACTCGTTTTCCGAACGATCGCTGCTCACTTGCGGAATGGAAGACTTTGAAGACGATCCAGAATGGTCGTCAGCATCGAGGGAGGTTGAGCAACTCAAGCGAACCGCCCTACCTTAATACAACATAGGGAATCAGATTGAATAGGATTTGAAGACACGATCAGTTACATCAATTTTAGCGGGCAGGAAGGGCACAAAAGCTACCACAACTAAAAGGGTGTAGGTATACCACTTAGGAGAAAGAACCCCAAAGGAAATGGCCTTTAGCCGGCTTCGACCACTGGAAAGAGAGGAAGAAAATGATTGGGAATGTGGTGGGACATATGGCACTATATGATTCATGGGAGTGGGAGCCAAGGACACGGCCGGTACTACAGGAGGTTTTCACAGGGATGAGAAGGGAGAGATGGAATGCGGTGGGATTTGGGGCTTGTGGTTTTGCAAAGTAGAGATGAATCTTGCGACTGGCAATTTTTCGAGGATGTGCTTTTCTGATTAGGGGGATGAAATCGCATTCGTTTCGTTGTTGCTGCTTCTTCTTCCTCTTTCCATTTCCATGCATCCAAACCCATAAGTTGGGAATTCAAAGAAGGAAAAGGAACTGACCTGGGAGTGTTCATCTGGATCACAAGCTTCTCGTATTTGTCCACACAAGCGGGCCATTCCATCTCTATCCTTGCCTTCAATTACAAAGTGAAAATAGAAGGAAAACAAATAAAGCACTGGAAAATCAAAAGCCCCTAAATGGTTTGGCACTGTTTTTCTTGCAGATTTTAAGTTATAATTAGATAATGATATTACACAAATAGCCACAAACGGTGGCTTGACTGCTGCTTAACGGGAAGAATAAAACTAACGGGTAAAATAAAATTTTCCGTTAAAACAACAAATTTCGTTTCATAGACACTTTTTATATATAGAAGTTATATAATATTTTTATTTATTGATTTATTTATTTTTAATTTTATTCTTCTTAAATTAATTGAGTCCTTTTATTTATCATCCATATACGACATATTTGGTACAACAAAATAAAAAATTATGTATTGTATGTAACGTGAAGATGATGAGTAAAATTTTTCAATTTAATTATCACTAATCATATAAATTAACATGAGCTAATCACTTTCATTTATACACATGATTGTTTGAATTTATTATTATAAAAAATAATAATTTGTCTAAGAAGATAAAACCTAGAAGCTAGTCTGGCTGATCTTACTCAATAAATATCCCTCCAATAGCATTATTCCACGTTAGCCTTCCGTTTTACATATTGTAGAGTAGGGGTGGTATTATGTGATACGACTCGTTAACCCAGCCCAACACGAACACGACACTATAATAGCGGATTTAGGTTTAGTCTTAATGAGTTTGGGTCAAAACTAGTTGATAACGGGTCAACCCGTTTTGACACGTTATAACCCGTTATGACCCATTAAGAAAGTTCAAATTACAATTATACTTTTATACCTAAAAGTAACATTTTTAGAATTTTAATTTCAATATTTTTATTATTTGGATTGTAATTTTAAACTTGTAGTTAGTTCTACAATTTTTATAGATATTTTGATTTTAACATTTATATAAAACTATACTAAATTTGATCATGTCAAACCAATTAATTTCAGGTCTATTTATTTCATTGATATAAATGGGTTGACATGGGTTGACACAATATGACTTGTTATGTTAATGAGTCATGTTAATGTTTGATATTTTGACACGATAAACTTAATGGGTCGGGTTCAAGTTTACACATATGGTATAATATACATGTCTTGACACGACACGAACACGACTCGTTAACACGATTTGACACCCTTATTGTAAAGTTATCTATACATGATCAACTCATCATAACCCAACCCTCCCATGCCTCCATCATATTCGTATTCCACTCCATCCCAACTTGTAACTGAGATCTCAACCCCACGCTCATCCTCGACGACAACTCGACCCCCCGAGCCAGTGTATGACAGAGCTCGCCTTTCCACCATAAATGGAGCTCAACCCCCAAAGAAAAACTCACAACCCTCCCCTGCCCTCCTCCTCTTCCAAACTCACAACCCTCACAGGTATCATTCACCACAAAACAATATATAAAAAAAAAAGACACCACCATATAAATAAAGAAAAAGCAATAGAAAAAAGGAAAATAGAGGGCGGGGCATGCCAAAGTATTAGATCCACTTTTTTCTGTAAATATTATGCAGGGTGAAGGATGAACAGTTATACTCGTGCTTATTTCTCATTGGAGTCAAGGTTAGATGGGAGCAAACTAATTGCAGTTGAATTTACAAATAAGCTTGGAGCCTCTTTCCTTTTTCTCTTTTGCTTTTACCTTGAGATTGTCTTGGGTTCATTTATAATTGTTGTGCGTTCATTTATAATGTAATTAAGAATTATTCTCAAGGGTGGTGGGTTTGTGTAAGCTTTTAAGACTCTTGTTTTCAGATGGTACTATTCTACTTTTCATATTTTGTAATAGCAGTATTGTTTACTTTCGTATTTTGAAGTGCTTGTTCTCTTCCGATTTTAACTAGTGTATACTTGCTCTTTGATTAAGTTGAATGCATTCATCTCCTTGAACCTTTGGCCTCTCTTGCCTGCCTTTCATGGTTTCAATGTGTGACAACAAAAGATCATGCATGTTTGCCTCTCTCTCTCTCTCAAATTTGTATTATGCGAAAATTTCTCTGCAAGTTTGTAAATGATGCTACATTCACTCTATATGACTCTGCTTATGAATTTATCACATGCATTTTGCTTTTTTCCTGAATCAAGAGAATGACGGATCCTTTTCAAAAGATTGAGAAACTATGTAGCAGTTCGATATTTCATCCTCATTATTTAGCTGTTTCTTCCTAGTAATTTTGCAACTAGATGTTTTTGTCAAAAGCATTTTTATTATGGAAAAATATAGTTGCAAGCATAATTATGTACTAATCTGTTCACCAATGTGATGTGATTGTTCAAAAAGTAGATTTTATTGAAAATAGTGTTAATTTAAATTTTAAATATGAATAAATCAGTATTAGTACACAGATTAGTGCGCAACTATGTTTGTATGTGGCAAAACTCTTTTATTATTGTTTGTTAGTGGGGTCTTTGTTTGGTGGCAGGAGCTTGGTGGCGGCGACTACCGAACGTTTCTATGCCGTCATTCATGGAGCTATGAAGTGGAGAAGGGATTTCGGTAGAGAAGACTCAAAGGGATACAGGTTCGAGGGTAGATCGTGGGAGTCTTTTTCTCTTTTCGGTTTTAACCAACTGTGTGTTTGTGTATTGTGCAATTTTGCCACTTATGTGTCTAATGGTTATTGGAGGGTTGTTTTTCTTCTATAAACAGTTGGACTATTTCGAAGTTCTTCTGGTTTAAGAATTGATGGACCAATTTAAAATTTCACAAGAAAAATATAAGTGTAATGGAAAATAGGTTTACTCAAATTTTTGTTTGAACTTGAAAATCTAAATAAAAGAAGGATAAATCTATAAAATGCGTCATGCAATATTTATAATTTATTTAATACTGTCTTAAATATTTATACGAGATTAAATACTATAAGACCTATTTTATGCCTTTCACTTACTTGGTACCAACATGTTGATCGTGTAAAATGAGAGAAATAGATGAGTGCTACAACTACAAAATGATTACATAAAAATAATTTTACAAACTAACATGACTTCATATGACTCATCAAATCTGCTATAGGATAAAAATAATTTTACAATCTGATAAATCATATCAAGCTATATCATTTTGTGAAATTATTTTTGTGTAATTATTTTGTGATTAGAGTATTTCTTTAAAAATATTGCATGGCATAGTTTGGAAAATTAATCATGGACGTGCACACATGCCATTAATATTAGTCATACATTCATGTCCTCTACGATATACATGTGTATTCATACCATATATTGTAAACAAATTGTCATACGTGTATCTCCACAATGGTGCTTTGATTAGTTAGATTTACAAAATATTAGTAGATCCCCTATAGTTTCCCTAATATCTCTAATTATCTAAATGTATTTTCTCAATCATTAATATTCATTGTCACCCAATACTTTACCAAACCTTTAGAGCTAAACATGATAATGATTTTTTTTTAAGGGAAACTGTTATCATTCATTTATTAGAGAAACTTACATCTATGATCGGATACATTTTGTGATCTTTTCATATAAAACATGACATCATAAACTAAAATAATGTATTTGGAGCTCCACCAATATACTATTTTCTTTTATGATTGGTTTGGTTTTTACCATTGCTTATACTCTTTACAGACAAACGTCTATGAGACAACACTCTCTGCCTAAATAGAAACTCAATGTCATCCTTCATAGAAAGAGAAGACTCAATTTTTACAGACAAATATCAAAGAGATGAACTTTTTTTTTTAAATTTTAATTAACAATAAGGAAATAAAAAAGGAAAGTATTAACATAGATGCAAAAAAGGATAGATTACAGTTTTGACTAACTCCAATAGATTTCGGAATCTATGACGACCTACAAAGGCAACACACTTGTTTCTTTTCAGCTACAAATGTCATATCTAAAAGGTCTGGTGGTGGTGAGTCTCTTGATCTGGCGTGTGTGTCAAGAATTGTGTGCGGTGTTTTTCGCAAAATTGCCACTTTCCTCCAAACGATTTTGACTTGTGAATCTGCTTGTGCTGCGCGTCTCTCGGGAGTTACTAGAAAGCTGTATGTGAGGGGGTTTCTCCTTATGAAGAGCCTAGGCCTGGCAAGATCGAGCCACAAGGCACAAGAGGCCCTGGGCCCATTATGCAAGAATTGAGTCACGCCAGGGGCACGAAACATAAAGCTCGATTGCCAAGCCCATGACACACCAACCCATCTTGAGAGACTCGAGCGTCGGGCCCGACTCGACTGAATGGCCCACCATGGAAGGGGACCACCTGAGGCCCAAGTGGTTGACCGAGTTCTATGAGAAAGGATGAGGCAGATGCCTACCCCAGAGCCCAGGTGGCTAAGTATGTCCAGGAGTGGGCATGCCTAGCCAGAGGCATGCAGCATTAAATAGAAGGTGGAGGAGTGTACGACACCGCAATGGACCTCACTACATTCAATGTGTGTCAGAGGGACTGCACACGCAACAATGTGCTACTTGAGTGCCACAGGACGGCACGGCCTTAGCTTGACACATTCCCGCTTGACAGAGATGCTGGTGGCAGGTTTGACCTGAGTATGACCTGATGCCCCACAATTTCCCTCGGCGACTGGGCCCAAGCCAAGTATAAATACACCAATACCACCAAATGGGAAGATCTGATCTTTTCTTCTACTTTATCTTCTTATTTCCCCACAATGAGTTCTATTTGACTTTGGCATCGAAGGGATCCTAGACCACACCATAGCCTAATCTTATTCTTCATTGCAGGTTATGGTATTGGGCCATCATGGAGTTGTCCAGGCTTGGGCCATCATGGAGTTGTCCAGGCTGCTATGCACGACATCAATAATGTAGATTTGTCTTTTTCGATATTGAAGAAACCAAAATAAAATTAAGCAAAAAAAAAACATTGATATACAATGTGAGTGAATGGAAGGAGGGAAGGAGAGGGATGAGGAGGAAGCCTCGGCTCCTCCAGCGAAAATCAGATATGAAACCTTTGATTTTTTCTGAATGAGAGAGATGGAGAAGATAATGAATTGCATTATCATTAGAGGTTCCTACTTTTAATGTTCAAATAAAATCTAAGAATTATAAATAAATGTTCACTGATAGTAATGGATTTATTGTAACTGCATTTCCATATCTTTTTATTGTAATTGAAAGTTCCAAGTTCTTATTTCACTATATTTTACTCTATAATTTTTGTTTGTGCGAAAGCAACTTTATGGTAGGAAAAGAAAAATGTTTTGATAATGGGACTCGAGCATATTTTTTTATATTTTTTTGTACTTAATAATTAAGTAAATATTTTTTTATTGATATTGTAAATTTTAAAAATACATGAAAAAACAAAGTAATTAAGGACCCAAATTGGTCCCGAGTCGGTGCAGAGCTACTCGTAGGAAAATGTAAAGACTGCGGGTGGATTGTGGAATATGCCTCTATGATGTGATTCCCTTTAATATTTATGCCCTTTGATATATGACGCTGTGTTATCTCCATTTGTTATTTAACACATAACATAGTATTAGGTGCTTTATTAGAAAAAATATACAAAAAAAAAATTATATTCAAATTATAAGAATATTCGAAAGTATAAAAAGAGAAAGATTAAATTTTAATTTTTTAAATATTTTTTATATTTGGGTTTTAATTTTTTTAATAATCCACGTAATATTACATAGTGGTACCATTATCAGAGTAATAGGTTCGAATGATTAAAGTAAGGGTTTAAATAGTGATATGAGATGAGATAATTTTAAATAAAATTAAAAATAAAATAAAATATTATTAAAATATTATTTTTAATATTATTTTTAATATTATTATTATTTCAAAATTTAAAAAAGTTAAATTATTTATTATATTTTATATAAAAATGTAATAAAATTATAATAATAAAATGAGATAAAATGAAACATTTCCTCTATCCAAATGGTACTATCTCGTTTACTTTTATAAAATTTTTCATCTCATCTCATCTAATTATTATAATTTTTTTAATTTTTTTTTTAAAAAAATAAAAAATTTAACATTCTTAAATTTTAATATAAAAATATTATTAAAATAATATATATTAATAATATTTTATTTAACTTTATAATTTTAATCTCAATTTATCTCGTTTTTAAAAATAAACGAGGTTCGCAACTGCATCTGATGCATCCATCATTGATCATCCATGTATTCTGCATTGTTCTATGTATGGCATGGTAGATACATATACATGGACATTTTCGGAAATACAAATTTAGCTTGATTTTATGGGTCGTCCTCGGCTATAGCATTAGCCTATATGCGTCACCGTTGTGGGGCGTCGTGAAAGAGAAGGTCCAAAAAGGCACTGCAGCTTGAACGGACGATCCGAAGAATAAAACACCCATTTCCTCTCTCTTTTGCTTTGTCTCTCTCTGCGAAGAAACTCCTCCGTAAACACAATACTCCGTATATATTATTTAACAAAAAAAAAAAAAAAGTTGTGTTCTGTTCCTTTTCAACTACTTTCTTATAATTCTGCAGATTATTTTATTTCATTTTTTCTTGTTGGTTTTGGATTTCTAATCGCTTGAACTAAACGATCTTGAGGTGGGTTTCGTCTTATTTCAATGCAAATGCTTTAGATAAGCCAGGTACGTGTTCTTTGAGGACTATGTTATTCTGGGTCTATAAAATTTGTAAATTTTTTTTAATGTTTGTTCATTTCCAAGAGAATAGACCTGATCAGCTATACCCAATTATTACAGAGACATCTGAAAACAATTGAAAGGACAATTGTTGATACAATCGGTCTGCGTGATCATGGCGGTTGCTGAGAATGCTAGTCATGATTTTGAGAATACTACTGTAGTATCATCATCGGACTTGAATGCGCAGAATGATCTCGAAATATCAAAACCCAGAAATGATTCGATGGATATTAAGAATGATCAGAAAGAAAGATCAGCAGCAACGTCTTTCACAGTGGCGACGGACAATTACAAGTCTCAGATGGGTCAGATGGTGACTGGGTTTGACTCTAATGGGGTCAAGAGCCAGCAGATGATGGTGGTGAAGTCTGGTGGTGGGTATGGGAGTAATAATCAGAGGGCTAATGGGGTGATGGTGAGAAATGGAGAGGATGGGGGCGAGAGTTTCAATAGGGATATGAGGGATTTGGAAGAACTGTTATCCAAGTTGAATCCCATGGCTGAAGAATTTGTGCCTCCTTCACTAGCCAAGAATCATGCTTTCTTTGATGGTGGTGCTGGTGGGTTTGGGTATGCTAACAGTTTTATACTTCAAGCTAATTTCGGCAATGCTAATGCCAATGGATATACTGTTAGAAGGGTATGTATGTTTTTACTGTCTTTTTTATGCTATTTGGTTTCTTGTAAAATGGAGGATAAGTAGTGATGATAACGATATGAATATTCTTTTACTGAAGGAGAAAAGAGATGTTTAGTCTTGTGTTTTCATTTTCTTTGTTTTCTGAAAAAATGAAGGGCTCACTGAGGGTGTTGTATGGTAAAATACATAGAAGTGCTGCAACTTTTATGTCCTCTATTACACATTTTGTCGCAAGCAGGTTGATCTTGCAGTTATTTGCAGTTTATCTCATGGTTCTTGGTTCTTTTATTTTGGTAGTTTGGTTATTTTGCACTTTGCTTTTTAGTTGATTCTTCTTTTTTGTTCTATTGACATCTTGTAGAGGAGGAACGGCTATAGTCAGGGGAAGCGTAGGATGAACGGTAGAATGACTCCGGCACAGAGAGAGGCTATGGTTAGAAGAACTGTTTATGTGTCTGACATTGATCAACAGGTAAATAGTTATGTCATTTATGTAAAACTTACCTTTTAAGAAATTGCTAAAATATTAATTTTTAATACATTTTAGAAATTTTTGGGCCCCCTAGTAAAAGAGTAGTTCCCCCCTGCTTGTGATTATGTAAACTATATATCATTTCTTTATAATCATGCTTTTTTCTTCATTTCTGGGATTGATCCTCTATCTTTCTTGCACAGGTTACTGAAGAGCAGCTTGCAGCTTTGTTTCTTACTTGCGGACAGGTAATGAGTATTTTATTTTGCTCTTACGTATCATTTCCGAATTTATAATGATGCATTATAGTTATGATTGTCTTCTGTTTTTTTGTTTGGCCAAAGGTTGTTGATTGCCGTGTTTGTGGTGATCCTAATTCCATTCTCCATTTTGCCTTTATCGAGTTTACGGATGAAGGTATTGCCATAAATTTACGTATTTTTTCATATACATGTATGGTAAATGTTTTGTCCTATTGGATTGATATTGATATGCTTGCAGAGGGAGCGAGGGCTGCTTTGAATCTGTCAGGGACTATGCTTGGATATTACCCTGTTAGAGTGCTGCCTTCCAAAACAGCAATTTCACCAGTGAATCCAACATTTTTGCCAAGGGTGAGGACTTATATATGATATCACTTGTTGCTCTCTCTTTGAATGATGATCTTTCTTATTGTTGGTTCTAGAATCCAAATCATCAGTAGAGTGTTCTGGTTTTTTTAATTTCTTTTCTGTTTTGTGGCTTCCTGATGTTTTCTCAACGGTTAGTCTGAAGATGAACGTGAGATGTGCTCGAGGACTATTTACTGTACAAACATTGACAAGAAGGTAATTTGGACATATCTATCTTGATTCTTATGTAATTAAGGGCCAAAATAGCCTGTTATTTTGGCCTTAAATAATTGGCTTAGTTTGTCATAATTTGATTTTGGTCTTAAATAATTGGGTTTTCCTTCATTTGATGCAGGTTACCCAAGCAGATGTCAAATTTTTCTTTGAATCACTTTGTGGGGAGGTTTGTAATATTTCCTGTGCTAAAACCCCTAACTGTTTTTTCTTCATGAATTCTTATCCACATCTTGAATTATTTCCTTGCATAGGTGCAACGCTTGAGGTTACTCGGAGACTATCATCATTCAACTCGTATTGCTTTTGTCGAGTTCACAATGGTACTTACCTCCAAGCTCTTGATTTTTACATGCTGAGTATTTTGATTCTTGTGTGCGTTCTAACTATTTGAGACTAGATATGCATTTTTTTGATAAGTTATTTGAGACTAGATACACACATAACTGTCTCATATTATCTGAAGTTACATTATTTTCTCGATAAAAAACATATTATCTGAAGTTATATTGCCAGTTCTGGCTCAACAGTTTGGTCTCACTTGTGTGCATTCTCTTTTTGACTCACATCTCTTAGTAAGAGTGTTCAGCTTTTTTCTTTACATACTTGGAGAGTCCTTAAATACACTGTGAATGCTTATCTAGCATAATTAAGCCTCTAGTACTGCAAACCAATTAGCAGTTTCATGAATAGAAATTATCTTGTAAAGGAAAATAGACAAATCTTGTGTGTAAGCATGTGACTTTGCCAAGAACGGCATCTGTGCTATGCATCCTCGAAAATGTTATTAGAAGTCTTTGAGACATAAAGTGTGGTTAAATTAGTGAACTTGGAAAAGTATTTCTTAGTTTTTCTGAACGCTTTGAGGTGTCAATAGAGATGGTAACAAAATTTTGATTTTCACTGGTAAGAGAATTTTATGGATTTTGGTAATAAGTTACTTTTAAAATAATAGGTTTTTGGTAATAAATTAGAAAGCCTTAAGCTATCTAATTGTGGTTACACTGTGTGTGTGTTTTCGTGGGGTTTTATGTCAATGCAGTTGTCGAATGGGGCCATATGTGGGTGGGTTGTGGAAGTTGCAGTCGTCAAATGAGACCATATGTAGATGGGTATGTTCCATACAGATGGGCAACTTTTTTCTTCAGTTCTTTAAGAATTTGGGGGTTGGGTATGTTCCAACTTTCTCACCACAAAAACTGTAGTAGACCAGAAATAAGATCTGTTTGCATTATAAGAATTGTATTAAACATGTTAGTTTACTTAAAAAGTTCTCACCTTCCTAATTTAAGTTAATTCCACAAAGCCTATTTTAATAAGCTGTGGATGGAAGGATGCGTATGCTACACGCAAGTGTGTTGTTGACTCTAATAAACAGGATAATGGCATTATTGGAGATCTTAACTATAAGATCATTGCTTCAATGTTATTATGTAATCGTGCATAGGAAAGTACTCGAGTCAAAAAAACATATCTTACTAATTATTTTGGACGAGAGGGTTGTATACTTTATTGATTTGCTTTTCACTTGTAGATACTGTCTGCAATAATAGATGTGGGGGAATTAGAGTCGATAGAGAAAACATAATTTCCCCTTCTACATTGCCAAATTGAGTGGCAAGTGGATTTTGGAGGGGAGCTAAATCTGTAGATGGTGGGAGGGAAGGGTAAGATAGAGTATTGGTTCTTTGTCATTATTTCAAGTCTTGTCTTTTTCTTTATGGAAAACCAGCAAGTCCCTTTACTTTGGTTTGTATCAGTAAAGAGCATAGTGAACTGTAATTGTGAAAAGGTTGAAGGCTTTGTTGAGAAGGTTAAACAATGGTGGTCTTCTTACAATTGTCAAGGCATCCAAAGCTTTATTTTGGCCCACAAAATTAAGGCATTGAAAGTGGATACAAACTTTTGGCAATATAGTTCAGTAGGTAAAGTCCCTCATGGAAGAACTGCAAGCTATTGAGAGAGCGTGGATGAAGTGAGAGAATTATTTGTTGTAGAGAAGATGAGAAAAACCAAAGTGAGAAGTGACCTGGAGTGGGTTACACTATAGAGGAGACTAGGAGTCATATTGTTGGGCCATTCTCTACCAATCAAGAAGAGACTAGGATTCATATTGCATGGTTCTAATCTAAAGAGATTCAGAGGCCTAAGCTTGATGGCCTAGCTTTTGAATCCAATGGAGAGCAGGTCTTCTGTTTTTAAATGTTATCAAAGAAGATATTATGCTAGCGTTCAATGATCTTCATGCCAATTGCAAGTTTGAAAAAAGTATTAGTGCCTCTTACACCGCTCTCATACTGAAGAAAGCAGGTTCTGTGGATGTCAAAGATCACATACCCATTAGCTTAGTGAGTGGGGTTTAGAAGTTTGTCTTAAAATTTCTTGTTAATAGATTGCATATGCTGATAGAGGAAGACAAATGCTAGACTCCATTCTTATTGCTAATGAGAGCTTGGATAGTAAGCTGAGATCTGAGAGTTTGAATTGCTTTATATGGTAGACATTGAGAAGGCCTATGATCGTCTCAATTGGAAGTTCCTTCCATACATAATGTGGAGATGTGGTTTTGGGAGAATATGGCTACCTTGTATTGTGTATTGTATCTCTACAGTGTGCTTTTATATTTTGGTGAATGAAACTCCTTTCAGTATCTTCAGTAGCTCTTGCGGTTTACAGCAGAGTGATGCTTTGTCTCCTTTGCTTTTTATCATTGCCATGAGGATCTTAGCAAAATGATATTTGCTTTTGCTGACAAGTTTTCTATCTGGTTTTCTGTGGGATGTAGGAGTTCTGTAGTGCTTAACTCATGATGTCTTCTATACGCAGATGATATATTATTGTTCTTTGGGGCAAACCAATGCCAACTTGTGGAAAATTCTCCACTGTTACTTCCCATAGGAGTCTTGACTATGCCTTAGTCCCAATGTGGTTGATCATCCTCTTGGACCATTGGCAGACTTTGCTGTTTACTCATAGCATCTTTCCTAAAGTCAATAAGTAAAATATTTGTGTCAGTTTGCAACCTCTGGATGCTCTTTTCTAGCCTAGCTATTCCTGCATAAATTTTAATGGATTTTTATTTTTGTTATTTTCTTATAACATCTTTCGTGAGATAGATTTGAAACTTGGATAATGATCCACCCGTGGGTAGCCCAAGTGGTAAGGGTGAACTTTTGTGCATGAGCCCCAAGTCACAGGTTCGATTCCCCCTGGGATCAAACTGTGATTTAACTGGGAGGCCATGGTGGTGGGTAGTTGTGCTAGTCTCCTTGGGGGTTTAGGTTCCATGGGTGAGTCTTAAGGGCTTTGCCGTGGGTGGTTCAAAATAAAAAGGGATAATATATATATATATATATATATATATCTGTATTAGTATACTACACAGGATATTTTCATTTGTTTTGCGCCCTAATTTCATGACAGTACTCTCTCTCTCTCTCTCTCTCTCAAAGTTGATTAATACGGTTAGACTTTACGTCCACTGCAGCAAATTCCACAATACTTTACAGTGGATATTGTTCTTGTTTAGATCTAGTATTAGGAAATGTACATTTGTTTATAAGTGGAAATCTACTTTGCATATTGTCTGTCTTGGTTTGGTTTGGTTTGGTTTGGTTTTGTTGCCTTGTTTGAAACATTGATTTGACTTAGCTCAACAATGTTACATATCTTTTGATTGCTTAATTGATCTTATTGTTAGTTAGAAGGATTTAGGCTATGACCTTTTTAATTATTCATATTAAAACTATGACACTTTCTGATTGGATGTGCATAATTTCTAAGATTATTTGGTGTTTTCTTTGTTTTGTTGTCTCCTTTTTTTATTTTTTTTTATTTTATATTTTTTATAATAGTTAGATTCTCCTGTGTTTTTTAAACTAAATTGGAAGCAAGTACCTCCATCTCCCATGGGAACTGGGCTTGTAAATTGACCCTGTCGGTTTGGTTTGGGGGTCAAACCATGGACAGAACCGAGGAGGTCTGGATCTTGGTGTGTCAACTCGACTTCATCTAATGATGTGACTCCCACCAGCTGGAATCGATCCCGACCTCCTTTAGTTGATACCAGGCTACTAGCTCCTTTGGTTGGGTTGGGCTTGATCCAATAAAACAAAAAGAAAACTTAATTGCAAAAAAAAGTAGCTAATTATACCCTTTTTTGGCATTTTCTCGGCCACCAAACAGAAATGCATCAAACTCAATATTTTCTAGCTACAAAACAATTCCGCATACACATACACAAACATACACAAATACATTGAATCGCAGAGTACTTGACCAAAACAACGAAGACAGCAAAACCCAGATAGAGATTGGTGATCTACTGAAGAAATAACTTTCAGAGAGAGAGAGATCTGTGATGGAGAGAGAATGTGAGGTGACGGAGGTAGAGTTGGGATGATTGATGGCAACGAATAACAACAAAGAGAGGAAGGCAGACAATGGCACTAGGGGGGGAGGTAGACAGAGAGTGGAAGATTCCAATTTTGAAGCCCCAGGCTAGTTAATACATAGACACACGATCAAGGGTGGCAAAGGTTTTTTTTTTTTTTTTTCCCTCAAATAATTGGCTGGGGTAGGCATCATTTCAAGTACTTGGGTTTGATCCAGTGGGATTTTAAGTACCATATAAGGTTAATATTTTGGGCTGGGCTTACTCACCTATCAACTAAATATTTTGGTCTGGGCTTCGGAAGAGCTATAGATTTAGACATCCTGAGCTTGATTCTGCACTAGTTCCCTCAGATGACTTGATATATAATTATGGTTAGCGGGATCGTATATTCAAGGTTTACTGTCCAGAAATGGTTTGAAGGACATTATCTGGTAACTTTCCACGCCATCAAATTCAGTTTATTGGCAATTGTAGCGTAAATAATTATTAAAATAAGTAATAAATATATAGGGGTTGGTTTAGTTCAGTCTTGGTGAATAGGCTCCATCAAAACAGTTTGGTTCAGTCTTGGTGAATAGACTCGGTCAAACAGTTTGGTTCGGTCTTGGTTTGGTAATTGCGGTTCAGTTACTTGGTCATTTTAAACAGCCCTAAATTGGAAACTTGGAATCATATATGAAATTTATTCAAAATTACATATGTTCTCAGTTGTCCCAAGAGACATTCTAGAAAAAATTCTGCACATTGATTCTCTCTCGAGACATTGAAGATATAGCGTTTCACCTTCTATATTATGAATTTCTAGATTTTTCCTGGCAGTTAGATCATTCTGCCAACCTCCTAATTACCACTCCAGGGATTGAAAGTACCAAATCAAGTGGCTCA
The DNA here is from genome assembly GCA_011037825.1 of Carya cathayensis. Taxonomy (NCBI): domain Eukaryota; kingdom Viridiplantae; phylum Streptophyta; class Magnoliopsida; order Fagales; family Juglandaceae; genus Carya; species Carya cathayensis. The sequence continues at coordinate 183,787 of QGSO01000274.1, forward strand.
ACGCCAATCTCCATAGTCCATCAATGCTCTTCATTGCCATCTTTAACTTGGTAATCAATGTGAAGCAAGTCCTTGGAGGAGTCATCTGAATTAGAATCATGTGGAGAGATTCTCATATGTTTATTTTCATTGTTTTCCCTAATGGTTATATCGATCCTAATACAATCTTGCTTGATCCCCCTTCCCCCTTACAATGCCATGTAATTCTATCTTGTCTCTCATGCAATATGGATCACTTGTACATGTGTTTGCCATGTTATGACTTTTGTTATCTATATTAATTTAGATAACATATATAATTTTCGAAGTGGAAGCTTTGAGACTTCATCCATTTTTATGTTAAATGTCCATAACTTCGGTAATTTAAGTTTGAGGTTATTTGAAAGATCATGTTGATAAATATTATGCAAATTGGAATTTTAAAAACTTGGGACACTTCCACTTCTTACCTGTATAACTCTGTCTTCGTACCTCTATATTTAATATGGTACAACGAGTACCACACAAGGTCACGTTCAAGTTACTCCACAATCAGTCTCACAACTGGTTATTAAAATAATCATGTTCTATCCAAAGGGATTTATGATTAATGACTCGAGTTCTTGGACCGCTTAAGGGCAGGTTTGGGGAGTGAGATAAGAATTTTGTGAATAGTAGTAAGATAGTTTGTGAATAGTAGTGAGATAGTTTGAGTTGAGTATTTTTTGGGTTTTGGGAAAGGAGAGAGAAAAAGTTGAATAAAAGTATTTTAAAGTTAAAATATTGTTAGAATATAATTGAGAAATGATATTTGTAGTCATGGTTGTGCAAGCGCCACACAGTCTCTTTGAAAAAAGTAAATTAATACGGAATCCACATGAAAAAAAAATCAACTTTTTAATCGTGGACCCCACTCTTTTTCAAAGCGATTGCGTGGCGTTTGCATACTCCACGACTGTATGTAGCATTACTCTTTTATAATATTATTTTTGTTTGGAGATTTGAAAAAATTTAATTGTTTTATATTTTTTATTTGAAAGTTTGCAAAAGTTGTAATGATTAGTTTGAAAAACTTGTATTTGAATTATGTTTGAGAATAAGATGGAATGAGATGAGAATTTTGTGTCTCATTTGAGGCTCCAAACCTGCCCTTAAATCTCTAGCATTGTGCCTGGGTTCAGTTGCTGGCCTCTTGATGACATGCCATTAATCTTGTGTGTGTCCTTGGTTTTATTTTCCTTGCTAAATCAGTTGATATAAAATTTTGCTAGTTAACGTTCTTTTGCCTGCATAATTTGTATGTGGTGAAATTTTGCTTCTATGAATTGTGGATTGTGGAGGTGAGAACTTTGGATGTTCATGTTACAACTCGGTTGGTAGAAGTGTTAATCAGTTCTATGCATAAGAGTAATTGTTATTTTCGACTTTCAACTTGTGCAGGCGGAAAGTGCAATTGCAGCTCTTAACTGTAGTGGTGTGGTTTTGGGATCATTGCCGATAAGGTTGGTGTGGCGGACTGTATTTGTAATAACTGATTTTGTCTTTTACTATTTCGGTTTCTTTTACCCAGGTTTCTGAAACTATTTTTATGGCATGTGTATGCAGGGTAAGCCCATCAAAGACGCCTGTTCGACCCCGTTCTCCTCGCCTGCAGTTGCACTGAATCATACTCTAATGTTTTCCAGACTGATGTACTGCTGATAGTTATATTTACATATATGCATAGTGGCAGAAATGTTTTAAGGTACTTGCGGGTTTATATCCATCCTTTTGTTCTTTGCATTGCAATCGGGATCTTTTGTTATCTAGATTGGGTAATTTATGGGTTATTTGTTTAGCTTTGTAGAGTTGGATGGGATTTCGAGGCTATCAATGGTTTATTATGCTGCACAATGTGATGAATTCTGTTAAGGGTGGTCCTGAGAGGAAAGCTAATGCCCGTCGGTTGTGTCCAACAATCTGAAATTCTCTCTTACATATCTGTCCATGATCATTTGATGTTTCTTTTTTGTCGTTGTTGATAGTGTGAAAGTTTAGTCGGGGGCCCTGCTTGCTCCAATTTCAATTTGCGTTATTTGCCACCTGACTCTCTAGGTTCTAACAAAGATGTACGGTGGAGAGTGAGTTTGACTCTGAATTTTCCATTATCACCACCTGTATTGCTGCTCCGCCACTTGCCACCCCACTGAGTTGTCATCTAATCCTGTTGCTGCAACCAACTTCGACACAAAACTTCTGCCCCCGGTGGTCATCAACCGACGACTGTCAACACAGCTACCACCACTCCACACTTGTTCCAAATAATGCCTCCTCCTTTCAACCTCTCTGTGCTTTTGGTTGAAGGTAATCGTCCAATTTCTTATCAATATATCGAAAGAGGTTTTTATTTGTCATCGATTTCGTTCATTCTCTTGGAACTTAAATGTTTGAATCCATGAACACTGAATCTTTAGTATTGATTGGGGTTGTATAGGCTCAATAAATACTGATCTTGGGGTGGCACTCCAGATTGAAGTCCAATGTGTTTGAGTAGTATGCATCATTTCCAAGGAAAAGCTCCCAGCCGATCAGGTGAAAATCCAGTTTTAACACTGGCCGGTAGGATTTCGCCACGTAGGACATGCAACAAATCTTCATATACACTCACATGCACTAGATTCCTTCCTCATTTTCCATCTCTTAAAATCTAGATCTTAGAAAACAAAACAAAGCTGTTGCTAATTTAAAAAGTTGTTGCTAACTAGCTAGCAACAAACCTTCATTAAAGCTGGGGAAATGTCACCCGACCTTTTTTATTCTTTTTGTTTCATTAAAGTAATGGTAAACTAGGTTATATTGCTCGGCCTGCAGAGGAGAGTGACGATTGACGAGTGTATTTTAGTGTGAGAGAGAATTTATTTGAGAGAGATAGTATTTTAGAGAGAGAGAGAGAGGAGAGTTTAAGAGAGAGGGGGGAAGTTGCAGTGGGGTGGGGGGAGGGAGAAAGAGAGGAGGGGGAAGAGATGGAAAATAAAGAAGGAATTTAGTGCATGTGAGTGTAGATGGAGATTTGTTGCATATCCTATGTGGCAAAATTCTATTGGCTGATGTTAAAACTGGGTTTTCACCCAACAGGCCAGGAGATTTTCCCCATTTCCAATTAGAATTGGCATTATAGATTTCGTGGTAGAAAATACATTGTGCATGTTTGGGATTGTCATAGGTAATACAACTTTTATAGTAAAGTTCTTACTTGTAGAGCCTTATTAAAATAGCATGCTCAAATAGCACATTTTAAGCTTGCAAACTCAAAATCAAATTGACACTTAGAGATAGACTCATAATGGGTGTTGAGGTGAACTCTTGGGGCCATTTGGATACTTAGAATGTTCTCAGTATATTTGTGAATAGTAATGAAATGATTTAAGTTAAAAATGTTTTATTGAGTTTTGGAAAAGTAGAGACAAAATGTTGAATAAAAATATTATAAACTTAAAAAATTATTTGGCTATAATTTTTTAATATTATTTTGTTTTGAAATTTGAAAAAGTAGCATTGGTTTTTGTGTTTTGTTTGGGAGTATGAAAAAATTGTAATTATTAGGTAATAATTAGATGAAAATGTTGAAAATTTGAAATTCAAAGGATTTTGTGTTTTGAGTGAGAATATCTTAAAATACTTGAGAATAGTTGTGTTGCCATTACATGATTTGAAATATCTCATGTTAGGGGCTTTTGCAGCTAATATAGGGTGGTGGAGTTCATCTACTTGCAATTTAGTGTGGAGGATTGACATTAAATGATTTAATTTGTCAGATAAATTTAATATTAAATTTCCTTGCTAGAGCAAGAAAGCAAGAGAACTTACACTATTTTCTTTAATTCAATTATGTGAAGAAAGTGCTATAAAAAAAATATATATGTGAAGAATGTAAAAATATAATAAAGAAGTTAAATCTTAAACCAACCATAATTTCTTGCCGAAACTAGAGAGATCGTCTACTACTACTAAAGAATGAAAGAAGAAAGAATTAAGAAAAGGGATGAATGATCCAAGAATTAGAATGATATTTCTTGGAAGACAATTTCGAGGATTCTCCAACCTCCAATGAGTTCAACAAATATCACGAAGAAGATACAAGCATTTGAGTTCCAAAGGCTTAACTGCCAAAGAGACTCCCACGAGCTGTCTTCCATAGTTGCCCTCAACCACTTTACAAGGAACTCAGTTATAGCATGATTCGCTTGTTTCTTCATTCTTCTGTCCAATATTGCTTCCAACTTAGGTTGAATTTGTCCTTATGGGTCCAAAGGTAGTAGTGTAGGAAGTGGTATAATGTGTTGTCTCAATTTTTTCTTCAAGCAAGAGACATGGAAAACTGGATGAATTTTAGGTGTGTAATTGGTCCGGTTTGGAGGGAGTCACGAATCAAAAATTTTGGTCCATCATTTTTGTCAAATCGGACTGTTAACTATCGGTCTAGTTGGTCAATAATTTTTTTTTAATTGTATATATATATGCTTAACGAAATTAAAAGATCTCTTTAACATTTTATATATGGTTAATGAATATTAAATAATTTCATTATATATAAGGTTAATGGTGATCCTTTAGATGAAAATTACATAATACTTATACAAATATTAAATAAAATAAGATATTATACATATAAATATTTAAATATATATATATACATTCGGTTGGTCTCAGTCTAAAAAAACCACACCCCATGTGACGTCCCCAAATTCCGCTTGGGATTGAACAGACATTTGAAGCGTCGAGACATGCAACACAAGGTTACCTGCCCCCGTTCATGACATATAAGATGCAATGTTCCTAACATGCATCTAGTATTATGCAATATTCGCAGCGGATAATTTTTTTTTCTTTAGCAATACTATGCACCAAACTAAAAATTATCCCAAATACTTGAAACATAATTCATACATAAAGGCATACTAAAAAGCCGTGATCACCACACTAGTCCAAAATGGTTGTAATCAAAAGAATACTTGAAATACAACTCCAAAAGTACAAGTATTAACCTGAGTTAAATACTATACCATCATCAACATCGCACCGTGGCCTAGTTGACCGTATTCAGTTGGTCAGATTCTAATTTTCCTTCGGGTCCTGTAACAAGATCTACCATTCGGGGGGAATGGTAGTTGGGACTACCACAGTGAGATTTGATTACAAATCTCAGTAAGTTAACATAAAACTCACACACAGGTTAAAGATGCATGCATGGCAGTAAAAGCATAAATGCATAAGTAAAGTCGTACATAAGCATAGCATAACTTGACATATAACATGACATAACCAGAACTTAAACGTGAACTGAACTTGACTTAACATGACATGAACTTGAGTTTAAAACATAACATGGACTTGAAATGTAGCATGAACGTAAACATGCATAACATAAATATGAACTTGAAAATAACATAAACTTGAACATATCATGACATAAACGTGAACTTGAGACATACTGTAAACGTGAACTTAACATGATGTGAACATGAACTTGGAACATAACTTGATCATGAACATAACATGTACGTGTACATAACAAAACATGAACTTGATCTGAAACTTGACTTATCATGCACTTGATCTGAAACTTGACTTAATACGTACTCCACAGTTGTTGTGGCCCCACGTATTCTACGTGTCACAATTGCTGTGTCTCACGTAGTGTATGCTCCACAGTTGTTGTGGCCCCATACTTCATGCTCCACAGTTGTTGTGGCCCCATGAATACACGTAACATAAAATATAATACGTACTCCACAGTTGTTGTGGCCCCACGTATACACGTAACATAAAATATAATACGTACTCCACAGTTGTTGTGGCCCCACGTATACACGTAACATAAAATATAATACGTACTCCACAGTTGTTGTGGCCCCACGTATACACGTAACATAAAAAATAATACGTACTCCACAGTTGTTGTGGCCCCACGTATACACGTAACAAAAAAATATAATACGTACTCCACAGTTGTTGTGGCCCCACGTATATACGTAACATTAAATATAATACGTACTCCACAGTTGTTGTGGCCCCACGTATTCACGTAACATAAAATATAATACGTACTCCACAGTTGTTGTGGCCCCACGTATTATACGTAACATAACATGTCTTATCTTTCTTAATGCATGAGATATTAATTAATATCATATACTTTTCTAACATGGCGTATACTTGTAAATGGCACAATATGATTTAATCATAACATTTCATGGCATACTTAACATGGCATACTTATAACATACATCATTGTATGACAGAAAAGATTATGTAACAGATAATTATTCATGAGAGATTAAATCATACGTAACAGATAAACATGTAATGACATAGCATGACATGGCATATACGATAACATACATACATAAATTGTAGTTCTCTTACCCATCACACATACACAATAAACTGATAGTAAGTTAGAGGCTAACTTACCTCGATCGTCGCGTTCTATGAGAATAGAGCGCGAGACACGAGGAACTGCACAACAGCTGGAAGAGGAACACTCAAGTCCTTAAGATTTTCACTTCTGAACTCAATTGCCATATTGTAAGCACTTGCAACACCACGGCCAACTTGAGGTTTCACTATACTCGGAAGAGATAAATTGACTTCAGAAAGCCTTTGCACTAAAACAAGTTCATTAAAATTATCAATAACAACCAAACAAACAACTCATTTCTCAATCCATATACTCTTAGCCATAGTCAACCACAAGATGACACCAGTCACCCCGGACTATAATCCATATCATCACTGCTTCGGGACACTGTCATACAGTTTCCCAACACTACACCATACGCTCCACACTTCTCTGCTACGCCATCCAACCCTTCGTGACACGCCATCCGGTGTATCACGACTTAGTACAGAGTACACTCACGTGAACTCTCTTCCATTCACACTACAAAACCCATCACTGCGATACACGTCTCACGGTGCATCGCTACGCGACACGGAGTACGCGCTACGCGTACTTCCTTCGCTACAACACTCATCAACACGATGCACATCACACGATGCATCGCCATACAACACGGAGTACACTACATGCGTACTCCCTTCCTTCTACGACACACATCACTACAGCGCACGTCGCGCGGCGCGTCGCTGCATTACACAGAATACGCTACACGCGTATTCTCTTCACACAACCCGCCGTATCACATCTACGGCATCCATCTCACGCCTATACTTCACAGCACAGTCCACAAAATACACAATCAAACTCAACACTTCACAACCACACTTCGCTTCACAACTACGCAACGAACTCCACAAATACAACTACACAATTCACAAACCAACCAACTAACTATTTTAAACGTAAAATAACTAGAGATAGAGGGTTATACCATCGACGGGATAACACGTGCGTCGCTCGCTACTCGTCACGAACATGCGTCAGAAGAACGTACGTGGCGGTAACATCGCGTACGGTGGCTGTCCACCACACAAAGTGGTAGTTTGGGTTTGAGAAAGGCTAGGCGTGGTCTTGGAAGACTCACGGTCGCCTCGTGGTGGTCAAAGGTGACGGAGCACGGCGGCATCACGCCGTGAACAGTAAATCCGAACGGTGAGCGGAAACGCGAGGTAGCGAAAATTCATAGAACTTCATGGCAAGCTAGGGATAGGTAGATGAACATGTGGTGGAGCTGTGGTAGCGAGGTGGTGGTCGGACGGTGGCTAACGGCGGCGGATCGGCCGTTTGAAACCATTTTTGGCCTTGGAGAGTGTAGGAGAGTGAGGGCTCTACGAAGCTCCGTTGGTCATGAAATTTCTTGGGGAGGTTCATGAGGATGAGAGGAACAAGATGGTGGTGGTGAAACACCACGGGTGGCCGTGTACGGCGGCGCACGGTGGTGAAACCGAACGGGTGTTTTTAAGAAACCCATATGTGAAAAGTGAGAGTTTGGGAAAAAGAAAGACATGGGGAGGAAGCCCTTGATGAGGTGAGTCCAATGGTGGTGCTTGGTGGTTGATTTGGCCGTGTATGGTGGTCCAAAAATGAGAAAAACCCCTAGAGACCCATATCTTTGAAGGGAGAAAGAGAGAGAGTGAGAAGTCGGTTTAGTACACCACCGGCATGGTTGGACTCGCCGGAGGGAGAGGAAGAGGCCGGAGTGGGAGGTGGGGTCCGGCGGCCGGAGGTGGCGCCGGCTGGAGCTTCAACACGAACGGCTATGGAGGAGCTTCAATCCGTCGGCCACGAGAGAGAGAGGGAGAGAAAAAGAAAGAAAAAGAAAAAAGAAAAAAAGAAAAAGTGAAGAGAAAAAGGTAGGGCCAGAGTATAACGCTTCAATCCTACATTTCGGGATCCTCAAATAAACCAACAGTGAGTTAAAACACTGATTAAAAACGCTTAAATGTTTTATTTTAAATAAAACACTTTAAATAAAACACTACGATGAATTAAGGTAGAATATTATTTTATAAACTAAAATTTATAAAATAATATTTTCTTCATCATTATATAAAATGATAAAGTATCATTAATTAATCAAAGTGCATAAAACACTTAAATTTAAATAAGAATTTTCAACGTAAAATTAAACCTCTTAATATCTTAAAACAATTAAAATATTTAATCTAAATAAATATCCACAATTATAATATTTTCAGAGCTCATTAAATTATTATAATTGTGCTACTTTAAAAACAAGCTTATCTAATACTTTGAAATTCGATGGATAAGATCCGGAAAAACGCCATCGAGGTACAACGCTTAGGATAAAACTGTTCATGATTTTACAGCTGTCGGTGAAGAACAAATTACGTGATTTACGGAAAAGATAATCTATACGCGTGATTCCAGATGAGGGTAAAGACGAGAGAGATGTGATTGTTGTCGGGAAATAATCCAAAACTGATAATTTTAGCGGGCTGTTACACCCCAAGACCGACTAATAAGACTATCGGTTTGGACCAAACCATTCCGTTCGGTTGGTTTTTTCGGTCCGATCTGATCCTCTTACAACCCCATTAAATTTTGGAGGAAGCTAGTAAGTCCAATTTGTAAGCCACTACACCAATTTTCTCCAGCACCTGAAATGGGCCATAGAACTTTGGAGCAAGTTTAAAATTATGTTGCATAGAAACTGACCTGCATGTTAGGTTGAAGTCTTAAAGAAACCCAACCCCCTAATTGGAAACTCCTTTTAATGCTCTTTCTTTCTGCAAATTCTTTCATCATTTTCTGAGCTCTGTGCAAATTCTCTTTCAAAAGGCCCAAAAGTTGCTCCCTTGACCTCAGCTGCTGATCTACTGCATCATTAACAATAGTAGCTAGAACATAAGTAAGCAGCTTGGGTAGAGGATACCCATAAAGAGCTTTAAAGGGAGAGATGCCAATAAAAGAGTAACATGGGGTGTTATAACACCACTCAGCCAAATGAATCCACAAACTTCATTCCTTAGGCTTGTCACTGGTATAACATCAGGGATAGCCTTCCAAGTACTTGTTTAAAGCCTCAGTTTGCCCATCGGAATTGGGGATGATAGGCAGAACTAAAATTCAATGTAGTGCCTTATGACTGGAACAACTCCAAATAAAAAAATAAAAATGGTAAAGATACGATCCTATCTGATACTATGGATTTGGGCATACCATGCAATTTGAAAACCCTAGAAAAATATTTCAGCCACCTTACTTGCTTTGTAGGGATGGGAAAGAGGAAAAAAATGGCTAAGTTCTGTCAATCTATCCATAACTATGAACACTACACTTACTCCTCTCTAGGCTGAGGGATACTTAATCAAGTTTATGGAAATGTCTAACCATGGAGAACTTAGTATTGACAGGGGCGGCAGTAATCCAATAGGGTGTAAAGTTTCATGCTTATTAACTTGACACATCACATTCCTTCACCAACCTTTTAACATCCTTGCGCATTCCATCTAAGTAAAAAATTGCTTTAGCCCTCTATAATGTTTTATGATAGCCCAGATGACCTGCTTGTGGGCTGTGATGTATGTACTACAAGATCTTAGTCTTGAAAGGTGAACCAAGAACCACTACAAGTCTTCCTTTTCTTAAAAGCAAATCCTGCTGGATTGAGTAATGTTTGGGGCCACTCAAACCTTGTTGCAATTGAGAATAAATTTCACTTAGTTTGAGGGAGAGCAAATAGCTCTGCGTGAGTTCATCTATCCGTAAGGGGTTGGGAATGAAATAAGAGCCATTGTAGTTATTTCCTCTTAAACTTTTCTGGAAAGTGTATCAACCAATTTATTCTCTCTTCCCTTCTTATAGTTAATTGTAAAATCATACCCTAATAATTTCGATATCCAATTCTGCTAGGGCTCAGTACCTAGCTTTTCCTCCAACAGGTATTTCAAAGCCTCTTGGTCAGTTTTAATCTTGAAAAAATGGCCCAGCAAATAGAGCCTCCACTTTCTAACCATAGAAACCAATGCCAACAATTCTTTTTCATATGTTGACAACATCAAGACCTTATCTTTCAATGCCTTGCTGTAGAAAGTAATGTGATAACCCTCTTGCATGAGGACTGCCCTTAATCCCACTCCAGAGGAGTCACATTTAATAGTGAAACCTTCAGAAAAATCAGGTAACCTTAACACAGAAGCTTGAATGATAGCTTCTTTCAAATTGTTAAAAGCTATGGTTGCTTTTTCATTCCAAGTAAAATAATTCTTTTTTAACAACTGAGTCAGAGGAGTTGCTATGGTTCTATAGTTCCTTATGAACTTTCGATAGTAACCAGTGAGCCCCAAAAATCCCCCTTAGGATTTCAAGGTTGTTGGAGTAGGCCACTCAACCATGTATGTAATTTTAGTTGGATCTGCCTTCACATCATTTGTAGAAATTACATGTCCCAAATATTCAATTTCACCCACACCAAATTTACATTTTAGACATTTGCAAACAAGTTATCATGCCTCAAAACCTCCAACACAAATATGAGATGTTCTCGATCATCATCATGGTTCTTGCTATAAACCAAGATATCATTAAAGAAGACCAACGTAAAGCTTCTAAGAAAAGGTTTGAATACTTCATTCATCAACTTTGAGATGTAGCTTGGGCATTGGTAAGGCCAAAAGGCATTACCAAGAACTCATAATGTCCCTTATGAGTTCTAAAAGCTATATTTTGCATGTCTTCCTCCTTCACTCTAATTCGATGCTAGTTCGATCTCAAATTGAGCTTAGAAAACACATTGGCACCAAACAACTTATCAGCTAACTCATCAATGACAGGTATAGGAAATTTTTCCTTGATGGTCACTTGATTTAATACTCGATAATCCACACACATCCTCTAGCTGCCATATGAATTTTAACCAACAACACTAGAAAAGAAAAAAAAGCTATGACTAGGCCTCACTACCCCATATTTAAGCAAATCTTGAAAAATCTTTTCAATTTCTATTTTATGATAATGTGGATATCTGTAAGGCCTAACTGACACAGAAGCAATACCTTCTTTCAAAGTAATTCTATGGTCAAAAGATCTCATGGGTGGCAGTCCCACTGGCTCAGCAAAAACCTCATGTAACTCCTTAATTAGTTTTGTCACTCCATCCTGAGGACTTTCAACTTCCTTTTTCTGATCCACTTCTACCATTTGTAAAGACCAGTCTTGCCCTCCTCACAAAGGACGATTTCAAATAGTTCACTACATGTTGCACCTCAATGCCTTTAGAATCCAACCGTTGCAATATTATTATTACTTGCTTCTTCTTTACTTCAAAGCTCAGAGACATCTTAGTAAAATCCCCATTAATTGGGTCTAGAGTTTTCAACCATTAGACCCCAAGTAATATCACAGCCACCCAAAGTGAGGACATGAAAGGGCACCGAAAACTTGAAACCTTGGATGTTAATCACTTCCTCACAACTTCTCTTGCTTAAGACTTCATCCCCATTAGCCACTCTTACTTGCAAACTAGTGTCATTTCGAGTTTTCAGTTTAGCAGCTTGAACCATTAATGGATCCAGGAAGTTGTGAGTACTTCTTGAATCAACCAAAATTTGCACACAAAACGATCTTATTCTCCCAAACAATCTTATAGCATTGTTATTAGGACACCTTGAGATCGCATGGATAGAAATTTCCAAACTTTCCTGTTCATCTCCATGTCCTGTCTTCCCCCTCCACCCAATTCACAGTCATCTACATCCTTTGACTCTTCAGACACAGAATCTTCCAACTGTAACAAATAAACCTTGGGAATTATTGCACACGTGCTGGATTCTATTTTTCTTCACAATAGTAACAAAGCCATTTTCTTCTCTTCCCATCCATTTGTGAAAGATTTTTTTTTTTAATTGGTGCACCAGGCCTTTGCACCCTACCTATCTCCATAGGCACTTCAGAATTATCTCTACCTGCCATTCCTCCACCACTCCTCTAAGATTTTCTAGAAGACAACAAACACTCTTCTTGGATCTCGGCCAACCCACAACTGTTTTTGTAATCCAACTGTTTTTTTTTTTTTTACTAGGATTGAGCATTCTAGTTGGCAAACGAATCTTGTTTTTTAATCCACTAAAATTAGCTTAATTTGTCTCCCTGACAAGCCTTTCAATCTATTAGACAACCTCTCAAACTAAGCATTGTAGGCAACAACAGTAGAGGTTTGTTTCAATCGAGTTAAGGCTTCTATTGGATTATCATATGCCGATTACCCAAATCTTGTATTTAAACTCTCACAAAAAAGTCCCAACCCGTGAAAATTCCACAATATATAGCATCTTGATACCACATTAATGTCTCACCCTCAATATGGTAAGATGCCATTAAAAACCTTTAATTAAATGGTGTCTGGTGGTATTCAAAATACTGGGTGGTTTTAAAGATCCAAGAAATGGGGTTAGTTCCCTCATAATGGGGAAATTCAAGTCTTATTCCCCTTGGAACAGATGCTCTTTTCTCATTATTCAACAATCTTGGACGTTGGGAACCCCTCCCAGAAGATTTCCCTGCCTACCCTTCAACTAGTGTTCTAATCATGTCAGTAAGTTGATCTAACCTGTTTGTGATTCCGTGTATGGAATGATTGTGATCATCCAACTGTTTCTGTAATGCCTCTTGCTGTCTTTGAGAACCTTATTGCTGTAACTTTAGAGCTTCTAGTCATGTACCTTCTTCTACCATGAGAGGATTGTCTCTCTGATACCAATTGTTATGGGTCTGCTACTTCATCAAACAATTACTTAAGAATGAAAGAAGAAAGAATTAAGAAAACCAAAGAAGGATCCAAGAACTAGAATGATAGTTCTTAGAAGAGAATTTCGAGGATTCTCTATCCTCCAGTTGAGTTCAACAACAATCACAAAAAAGATACAAGTATTCTAGTTCCAGAGGCTTATATACAATGTCCCTATTCCTAACCTAATATGCAGCGGGGATTCAATGCCAAAATTAAGAGTAATTGAATTGCTTTTTTTTTCGCATTCTTTTTCACTCATCTTATTTTTTAACCAAACAATAGGACGCTTGGAAGTGTTTCCTTTTTTCTAGACCCCTGATGGTTTGTTTCTGAATATTGGTAAGTCATTATTGAGTATTTATCGAGTATGGATTCAAATGTGGCTTAAGCCATTTTTAGGTTGTTACTATTGATGTCAGAGCCAATTCCTACCAGAAGTCTAAAGAAGTACAAGTCCTTTAAAATGATTTGAAGGGTCTCTAATTATAACTTGAATAATTATTTTGGAGAACTAATCCAATTTTGGTCTGGCCTTCCTTGAGTTGTTAATCTAATTTTGGCTTGCCCTGGCCTCGCTCTTTCTTTTTCCAAGAACTCATGCACTCCCCTTTACTTCATAGGGCCTTATCTGCCAAATGACCAAGTGGTGAATCGTTGTCGCATTCCCGCATAGTTGTTTGTGTAAGGATTTTAATTCTATAAGGTGTCCCACATACTCCATATTTTAATGGGTTTACACTACCTCAAATTGAATCACTTAATTGATGAGTCGTAGTGGATACAAATACCTCTATGGTTTCCGTGCTAGCCAAGAAATCTATTTAAAGTATTGAGAGAATCAAGGATTTTCACCTACAACATAATTGCGCCTCTAACCATTAGGAGATACTTGGAGATAAAATTGTTAGGGTGATCATTCTCTTATGATCAAATTAACTGTTCATCCAATTACCAGAAGAGAAATATATTTTATATTTAATTGTCGAAGATCATTTTAGAAATTAAAGTTTCATGTTAAAATATTTAACATATTGTATCAAAGCTTATTGTTACAAAGAATCTATACTCTCTATGTTCAATCACGAATAAAAACATAATTTATGGTCCTATGGATTGATTAATGTGAGAACATATTGAATTTATTGTATTTTCTTGCGAGTAAACTTGTATTACCGAGCTCTGGTCGGTGTACGTAAAGTCCAAGTGAATGTGTTTGTCCAATTTTGTTTCCTGTCTTGCTTGTGATTTTGGTCTGATATATATATATATATATTTATGGATGGAGAGAGAGAGAGAGAGAGAGAGATCTTCTTTGTGATTATGGACTGATTAATGTGGACTAGCCAAATGGGCTTAGGCCCAGCCCAATTGCATAAAACAAAATAAAAAAAAGGTAGAAAGCTTGTGGGCCAGCATAGTAGCCTGGAAGTATGGCCCAACCCAACAACTATAAAACAAAATTAAAAATTAAAAATTAAAACCAGAAAGCTAGTGACTCGTGGCCCGACCCACGCACCAACTTGGGTTGCACATCGGGTTGACCAGCCGGATGCGATCAGATTATTTTAATATTTATTTTTCCAAAATCAGAAAAAAATAGCAATTTTTTTTATCATCTTTCTGTCTCAAAGCATATTCTTTATTGTTTAATAAACGTATTAATTATGGCTATTAATTATAAAATTCTTAATCATTATTTCTTATGAATTTTCTTGTATGTATTTATAATTTTTATTTGTAATTTTTCATTTTAAATGGAGTGAATAATTTGTATCAAAATCAGGGAAGCAGTTGGTTGTTAAAAAGTACAAAACCTTACTTGATTATGGATGATAAATAATTAACTTTATAATATCATGGGTAATGATGGAAAATGATTTGTACAAAATATGAGAAGGTGTTGTTTACCCAAAGGTGTTTTGGATAATTTGATCCATGATATAATTAGTGATGTGGAGAAAAAAATTTGTGTATCAGTCTATCAGAGTTCACTCCCAAATGAGATATTTTGATAACACTACTAGTTTATCTACTGAAGTTAATGCTAAAAGGAACAATTTGTGTGTCAGAATTTACTCACAAATGAGAATTCTAATGATACAGTTAGTTCATCCACAGAATCTAAAATTGGAAGAAACATTTTGTGTGTAGGTTCACTCTCGAATGAGGGTTCTCAATGACACTATTAGTTTATCTATAATGGTTTAGATTTTGTTATTGTTTTTGAAATATTAATGTGATCAAAATGTTTTTTCTTGCTGTAATTATATAAATATCATTACAAGGCTTCTTAAACATTAATTATACTATTTTCATTATACTAGTGTTAGAGCAAGATGAGCATGCCATATTTATCCTAAGAGTCCTAGACCCTAGTTTTATCAATTTTAAGTCTGAAATTTATTGTTATTGAAAATAGTGGTAAAGGACAGAAAAATACATTATTTAAGAAGATGAAATTTACTACACATCAAGTTTTGAACTCTAGGAATGAAAATGACGAAATCTTCTTATTCTTGTAATATATTTTGAATTCATTATCAATTCAGAATGGTATGTTCTATAGTTATTATTATTTCATCTAAATAATAAACTATAAACGAGTTGGTAGCATAGTTGTTAGATTGAGATGAATTTATTTTGCTAATTTTTCTTTCAAGAAGTTGTATCTTTTGGCAAGGGAAAGAAATGAGGGTCACCAAAGTGTAAGAAGAGCGTCACTTTTGAAAGAACAAGGACACATGAAAATATAGGTGTCCTAAACATAAGACTAGATTCAAAGGGAATGATTAGTTTTTAGTATGTATAAGTTTTGAATAAAATTTATAAATGTTTATATTTAATTTTTTTGAGATTAGAATCGAGTGAAAATGTTGATGCTTCAATTTGTTTTCTTCTTCTTCTTTTTTTTTTTTTTTTAAATTTCAAATCAAATCCTATAATGTTTGTACTTGTTTTTGGTGATTAGACTCGAGTGCAAATGGTCATGTTGATTCCATTTTTGTTTCCAATAAAAGTTGTATTCGTCATGCCTTCATAATGCTTTTGTGAAAAATCATTTACACTCATGAGGCATGTATTGGATCTAAAAAAAAAACAAAAATGATTTATGGAAAACTTTTACAACTTATGGCATAGAAGTTTAAAAAGTGGTTAAAGAAAAGCTTCCGTGACTTGTGGCATAAAACTTAGGAGAATATCTCCAAAGAAAAGTTATAGACATTAGTAAATAAAATATTTTTTGCATCTAAATTTTCCAATTTCAGCGTTTGTTTGAATTTGCACTAAAGGGAAGTAAATCAAACATATCAAGAAAATATATCACAAAGAATAAGGGGTTTCTTGAGATAACGCATATAGATATAAGTAGACATTTCTCCATGTAATATTTTGATGGATATATCTCATTATTTTCATAGATGAGTTCATGATATGAACATAACTATTTGCTATATGAGAAGTCTCAAGTCATTTTCAATTCTTGAGTTCCTTTTCATTGGGGAGGAAACACAACTAGAAAGAATGTGAAAATCATCAAATTGGATCGAAGTACTGAGTACCATGAAAAGTATTATAAGTTAGGATATAACCTTGGCACATTTTCTTAATTTCTTGAAAAATGTGTAGCAAGTCTCTTAAAAGACAATGATATATATCTTAAATCATGTTCCATTAAGGTAATCTCAAAGACTTATTTTTGAGTTGTAGATTGATAGGATACTCGATTTAAGACATACACATGTATGGATAGTCAAGCTAAAGTAGCCAAAGGCCTGTGGCCTAATTGACATAATTCTCAGCCTCCAAAATGGAAGTCGAAACTCCCCTCCCCCACATGTATCCCAAAAAAAAAAAAAAAAAAGAAGAGTCAAGTTAAAGTAAGAGTTTGCAACCATATTGAAAATAAGTTGGATCCTATAACAATTAATGAACACATTATTGATTACTCAGACAGATCCAAATGATATGTTGTATTGCTCTAATCATAGTCTAATTATTGAAATATCAAATTCCTTAAGTTTGGAAATGTTAGTGGGAACATAGATTCTAGAGATGTGATTGTCGAGCAAGTGCATTCTTGTATATTTAAAAATGCTCATTCTTCCTTTTACTAATTATCTCAGCAATAACACAAAAACACAAGTAAATGACCATATATCTCATAAGAGAAACACCATTAAAGAATTGACTATTGACTATGTTAACGAGATCATTGATATGCTCAGTATTTTCTTATTGGTCATTGAGACATATCTATTATGATTGTTTTTATTGTCTCGTCTTTCCAAATGTACATTGAATATTTGGATGAATAATGACAAGATAATGTCTAAAATAGAGATGAATTGGAAACCAAGATATACAGTATTTGTCTTAATTGTCTCGATTAAGAATCATGCTAAATTAAGTTACAAGTATTATGGTATATTGAAGGTGTACGTATATTCATGTCAAAATCCATATGAGTCATTCTAAAGAAAAGTGTTTTGAAAATCATTTTCAAGTTATAAATAAATATTTTGTTTTTGTTCTATATGTGGGCTAAGTTGGAGAATATAAGAATATTAATTTTATAAGGTGTCAAACATACTCCATACTTCTAATGGGTTTATACTAGCTCAAATTAAATCACTTTAAAACTGTTAGGGTGATCTTTTTCTCGTGATTAGATTAGCTCTTCGTCAAATTATCAGAAGAGAGATATGTTTCATATTTCATGTGATTTTATTATATTCAATATTGTGGAGCATAGATTGTCTAAGATCCTCTCTTTTTTTTTTTTTTTGTTTGTGAAATCAACATCAAGGCATTTTATTCATTGAGTAGGATCAATACAAAGTTTATCCTTAATCACATCATTAAGAATACAATCTGGTCCCTCCTCTATCCATATCGTCTCTTCTTCATCAAGAAGTACGTACAAACTAGGCTATTTTGCTAAATCTGTACATATTTTCCAGGAGGCATGAAAGTGAAGGATCCTCCAAGCCCAGCACTCATCACTTCCAGTTACAGCTTTGGCCACATCCTGTGCATCACCCTCAAACACCACATTCCTGAAACCAAGATCTGCACACACCTCCTTTTAGAAATTAAAATTTTATGTTAAAATATTTAACAGTTAGAGCCTAACTTTCATATTAGTCCAAACCACGATAAATTGGTCATGGACGAAGGAACAGGGGCCCTTGACTGATGGACAAGGTGGGAAGTGAGAACATCCACACTTCACTTGTTATACTAGTAGACATAATGCATGTTTGAGATTGCGGTAAAACATATAACTTATATAGTTTTACGGCTTATAATTTATGGTTTAAGTAATAAGTTCTATTATTAAAAAATATTTATTGTTTGATAACCATATATTTAAAACACTTTTAAATATGTTACATTTGTTTGGAAACAAATTAAAAAAGTGTTTTCAGAGATAGAAATGACAATCATTTGATTTTTTAAAAATTATGATCATATCCTTAAAAACTTAAAAGTTATAATTGTCTGAAAGTTATATATGTATTTTCATCAACTGACAGTCTTTTTAAAATTTGAATTACATTTCGGATTACTTGGAAAAGTATGCTTGAGGAAAATCATCAAACATCATCAAAATGGTGTTTTTAATTTTCTTTTTCCTCAAATGTATTTTTTAGCTTATTTGAAATTAAAATGTACTTTAATATGAAACACCCAAACAACCTATCTATTAAAGTGATTTTAAGACTATTTAAACATTTTTTAAAACTCTTAACGCAATCCCAAACAGACCCATAGCGTATCTAACACTAAAATATTGTTAGAATATTATTAGGTGTAGTTTGGATAGTGAGATGAGATAAGATAGTTTTAGATTAAAGTTGAAAGTTGAATAAAATATTGTTAGAATATTATTTTTTAATATTATAATTATTTTAAAATTTTAAAATGTTGATTTGTTTATTATATTTTATGTAAAAATTTAAAAAAATTGTAATGATGAGATGGAATGAACAGTATCTTTATACTTAACTTATGGGTTTGCTTAGCGAGAAAATCATGTGAGAAAATATGTCTCGAGGGAACATCGTATCTTGACAACCCACTAAAATAAGAGTCCCATATTGGATACAAATATATTAGAAAATGACATTATAATTATATAATATTGAAGTCTTTTTTGTATTTATCCTATAATACGTGATAAATATGAACGTTTACACGTAATACAATATGTAATCTTTATATTGCGGAAAGGGTGGAGTCAATATTGAGGTGTTATAAGCAACCTCCTCCTTTTAATTAATACAATACATGTATCAAAAAATAAGTAAAAATAATTTTTTTTATAATAAATGCTATATCCTAATTATTTATTATTTATTTATTTTAATGAATTATTTGATGTAATCTCAAATAATAATAAAAAATGATGATAAATTAATTTTTAATTTTTAATAATTTAATCTCAATCTCATTTAGATTTGTAAAAGAGATAAACACAAAGGAATAGTAATTTCATATTCAAAAGAAAGATAAAAAGAAAATATATTGTCAAACACATGACGCTTAGCACGATTTCATGGGAGGAAGAAGAGAGATTTGACTAACGATTGCGTAATGTTTAAAAATTTTGATTGATTAAGTCAAGTGTTGATATGACCTTAATTTGTAGTTAATTGCTCTATCAAGATTGAAGACTCTTGAGAAACCCACAAAACTTCCACCACAATTTCCTCCTTGATTAAGGTAATGATTGTAGAGTCACTTTAGCATCTATTAAACCGGCCTAATGGTACAGAGTAAGAAGTCCATGCAATAGGCCCAATTGGTTAGAAAGTTGTAGATGCATCATGCACTCATTACTATGGGATCATACCGCCTCCAACTGGATTAATATGGCAACTATTACTGATCAAAAATATTTACCTTTAAGGAAACGGCGAGATGTTGGAGATATTTATTCTCGATATCTTGATCCTTTCCTTCTAAAATCATATTCTGAGAATTTGGCAATTAAAACCCCGACATTTGAGGAAGGGTTCAACTATCCTTACCAGCAACAATTCGCCTTTATATAAAGGATCAATGCTAGCAGTCCTAGGTAATAGGTTCAGACTCCATGTTACCTAGCAATACACACATATTTTTTACTTAGGCATTCAAGGTGCACCAAGCACATTGGGCCATCAATGGGTCAATCCACTTTCTCACTAGAGTCTCTCTACATTGAATTGTGTTGTCGGGAGTCTCTAAACTTTCCATCTTTAGCAACTCTGCACTTTGAGCCTTTTCAGCATCTTTGGTTCTTTTCTTATGAACCCATAACCACACTTCTGAATCAATCATGGATGTGGAAAATCTGATACAACAAATAGAGGCCATTTCTTCGAAAGACCTTAATCTTATTCCAGAAACAAATATTTCAAATGAAAATTCTGAACTGTCTCTTATTGGAAGGATAGTGGCGTCTCGTCCTCTCAATTGAATATACATACATTCAACCTTCAAAGCAGCTTGAAGCTTTATAAAAAATTTCCACATTGAAGATTTGGATGTCAACCTCTTCTTATTCACCTTCCAATCAACAGGTGATAAACAAAGAGTTTAGAATTAGGCTCCTTGGAATATTAGATGCCACCTTCTCCTACTAAAACCATGGCCAACAAGCTCTACTTGGCAAGAGATAAGCCTTAAGTTCAAGTACATGGATTAAAAGGGGATCATATGACTAAAAAAAATGTTGAGAAAATAGGTAATGCACTGGGGATTTTTTTGGATGTGGAGGTGGACCCTCAGTTTGGTATTGCATGCAAAAAGTCACTCAGAATTAAGGTTGAGATAGACATCACAAAGCCTCTAAAGATAGGCTTTTGGCTCCCAAGGGATTACAGCATTGATACTTGGGTATCTTTAAAATTCGAATGCCTATCAGACTTTTGTTATGCTTGTGGCCGTATAGGTCATTCCCAAGTTTTCTGCACTTTCTTGAAAAATATTCCTAACCCGCTTCCATATGGACCATGGCTTAGAGTTGAGTTCCAAAACTCATCCCCATATATTCCACGCCATCAAAACCAAGCTATAATACCCTGTTTTCTAGAGTTGGAAAATTTAACAAAGAGTGAAAATCCCCCGCATCAATCGGGTATGAGTGAAAACATGATGTTAGACATTCCAAATCCTATCATGCCAAACCCACTCCTCACGGACCAGAATTGCTCTACGGGCGAAAACATTGAGGAATTTAACTTAAAATCCACGGGTAGCTTAGTCATCATCTTAGCCAACAATTACAAGGAAGGAAATGAAGGGGTGAAATCCAACTAAGGAAAAAGGCTGATGGTTGAAGAACAAAACCCAATAATGGCCGAAAATGAGAACTGGAAGCTGTCAAATGAATTTCTCAAAAAACCCATTTGAGTTTCATCTTCTTCGATGGCACCAATACGGGTCATCTCCTCTCATACACATAAAATGCAACAAGGAAAATGGGTGAAACACAAAAAAAAATCTTTAGATTAGAGAGAAGATGAACATTACAGGGAAAGAAATATCTTTAAATCCAGTGCTTTTGGATCTGAGTGGTGAGGGAAAAATAATCGGAAGCCATGAAACGGAAATGCTTTTCCTGTTGTCTCAAAAGTCGTTGTTTTATGGCAGGTGATGCTTTCTCCAATAGGATTCAATGTGCACCTCTGTGGGCGAGAGCTCCATCTACTGTAGCACACTGTAGTGTCAAGGACACTGTGAATAATAAAAGCACGGCACCTACCAGTATGTACTCTGCTTCTTTGAGTGTTTACTCCTTCCCACCTAATGTTGTTCCATTAATCATTCATTCGCATCAAAACCCTCAGTTGACGGCAACACAGCTCTTTTACTCCAATTTAATGGAGTTGGCACTTCAGAGTTTTCATACCCATCAATTTTGAACACAAATGCATGGGCAAGTCAATGGTTAAAGATACAAAAAGCAGTTATGGGTTTCAAAACTCTTTAAAGTCAACAGCAAATGATTGGCCCATTTCCTTTTTCTACTGAAGCCCATATCTCAGAAAGCCAAATTGAGTCCAAGGTGGAGGCTAAGAATGCAAATTTCTCTCTCAACCAAAATCAGCAGGCTGGATCATCGACATCTAATTTTATGGATCACCATTTGGAAGCCTCTTTTGAGCAAACGGTGGAGCCATTTTCAGTAAGACCAAAAATACTTCTCTCTCCCTTTCTAAGCCCAAGTCCCCAGAACCCTCTTTCTAAGAACCAAAGAAACTCATCTAACCCAAAGCCCAAAGCAACCAACTTTATCCCTACTATCTCCTATAGCCCGGTCCACCTCATTTCTCCCAACCCACCTATCGGCAACTCATAGAATAAATCTCATGGCAAAAGACTAGTCTTTCCTTCAAACTTTAACTTTAAAGACAAACCTCTTGGATCATCCCAAGTACATTTGGCAAGTCCTTCAACACCTTTGACCAAGCTGTTATACATGGATTGCACTCCAGTTTCTTCTGTAGCTGGTCCTCATCCTTTTGCTGGTCCACCTCTCTCCAATCACAAAATTTGCTAGTGCCAAAAAGAGAAAAATCCACAAGCATTAAAGCTGACGACCAACCAAGCCAGAAGTTACAAAAACTATCTTCGGGTAGTACTACCCAAGCTTTGCTATCAGGGAAAGAGATTAATATGGAGGACAAGCAAATGGCTCTCATGCTCTTATCAATGCAAGGAGAAAAATCAAGGAAAGTTAATAAGCAAAAAATAACTGTCAAAGGAAAACCATATAGCCGCATTGCAAAAAAGATGGGGGGTATTGTCCGCCCAAAGCAATCATGAGTATAAGGGCAAATATTAGACTATATAATCTTGATATTATCTTTTTGTCGAAAGTCATGGTGTCAGATGATCAAACTAGTACTATTGTAAATAGTTTAGGTTTCCACTATTTTGTAAACTTCCCTGCCCTGGGGAAAAAATGAGGCCTTTTGTTGTTATGGCGACCAGGTATTGATATAAAACCGGTTCAAATTATTACTAATGCAATATCTATTTTGGTTTACTCTGATCCTCCTAAAAATCCTTGGCTAGCTACTTTTGTTTATGCACCAGTTCAATGGCAAAGCAAAGCTCACTTCTAGAAGCTACTTGAATCAACTCATAATTCTTTCCCTGGACCTTGGCTCTATATTGGTGATTTTAATGATCTAATAAGCCAAACTGACAAATATGGGGGATGTCTAGTCACTTCAACATCAATAGGTGGCTTGAAACACTTCATGGACACACATGGACTCATCGACATTGGATTTTCTGGGCCTACTTTCACATGGACAAACAACTAAAATGGAACTGCAATGATCAGAGAAAGACTGGATCGTGGAATAGCAAGCTCAAAATGGTGATTGCTTTTTTCGGATGCAACTATACAGCACCTTACAAACTCAACCTTGGATCATCATCATTTATTACTAAATACAAAAAAAATGAGGAGAAGAGCTACATCTTTCAAATTTGAAGAATTCCAGACATGGGATCCACTTAGTAGTCTTATTATCCAAGAAGCGTGGTAGAAACATTTCAACGGCAACCCATCCTTTATACTCTACAGCAAGATTAAGGCTACTAAAGAAGCTCTTAAGCTTTGGAATAAAGTTCATTTTGGGAAAATTTAGGTAAATATTCAGCACATCGAAAGGGAGCTCAACCACTTAAAAAGTAAGCACTTGCGAAGGGAAGAAAATTTACAACTTAAGCTTCATGAGCAGCTTAAACGTGAAAAAACATTATGGAGGCAAAAATCAAGAATAAATTGGCTTTCGACGTTAGACCTGAACACAAAATTTTATCATCTCTCAACAACAATCTGAAGAAGAAGAAATGGAATTGACTTCATCAAAATAAGCCCAGGAAATTGGACAATGGACCAGGATATCATTGAATCAATTTTCATTAATCATTTTAGGACATTCTATTCTTTGTCGAATCCCACCGTCCTAGATGATCTTGAAAACCTTTTTGAGAAGAAAATTTTGGATCATGAGAATAAATTACTTACAGCCTTGCCTTTGGAAGTAGAAATATACAGAGCACTAAAGCAAATCCCGAATCACAATGCTCCGGGTCCAGATGGAATAACGGCCCTCTTCTACAAGCACTATTGGAAGATTGTTAAAAAAGAGGTCATTGCAGCTGTTCAAAATTTCTTTAGAAGTGGTAAATTGCTTAGGCAAATGAACCATACAAATATTGCTCTTATTCCAAAAATAGAAAATCCAAACTCTCCCCAGAATTACAGGTCGATTAGTTTGACAAACGTCATCTACAAAACCATCACAAAAATCATGGCCAATCATTTGAAGGGAACCCGCCCAAATATCATATATCCTCTCCAAACAGCCTTTGTTTCAGGCTGTAATATCAAAGAAAATTCTATCATTACTCATGAGATGTTTCAATACCTCAAGAAATCTTCAGGGAAAAGAGGGCAAGTGGCTTTGAAGCTGGGTATGGAGAAAGCTTTCGACTACATAGAATGAAATTTTTTGTTCACTATTATGAAAGCCCTGGGTTTTAGCTCAACATGGATCAATTTAATCAAGAAATGTATTACAGTGACTACTTGCTCTATCCTTATCAATGGCTCTCCAACATGTTTCTTTCAAGCCCAAAGAGGTCTTAGACAAGGGGACCCAATCTTTCATTTTTTATTTATTTTATGTACATAAGCGCTCTCAAGACTCATAGCCAGATCTGAAGCAACAGGACAAATAGAAGGTATCAAAATTAGTCGAAACAACCCTTCTATCTCTCATTTATTCTTTGCCGATGATCTAATAATTTTTGGAAAAGGAAAAGAGAGAACAATAAGATCGAGCAGAGAAAACCTGGAAAAATATCAATCTTGGTCAAGGCAAAGAGTCAACCAGCAAAAGTCATCAATCTTCATCACTCGAAATACCAACAGCTTGGCACGTGAGGTTAGTCTGGCCAATCTACCATACAAGGAAACTTCAGCTAGAATGAAATATTTAGGGATACAGACTTCTTTCAGTAAATCCAAGAAGAATGACTATAAAGAAATGATGGCAAAAATAAACAAAAAACTTGAAGGATGGAAAGCAAAGGTATTATCTTAAGTAGGAAGAATTATGCTTATCAGAACAGTGGCAAGCACTATACCAACATATCAAATGTAGACACATAGGCTCCCAAAGTTGGTATGTAAATCTCTTAATATTAGGTTTAAAAACTTTTGGTGGGGCACGAAGAAGGATCAAAAGCATAAGCTATATTTTAAATCCTGGAAGTCCATTTGTCAACCAAAAAAAGCAGGAGGTTTAGGCCTGCGCCTCATGGAAAATATGAATGCAGCTTTACTCGCAAAAAGGGGATGGGAAATGAATCAACCAAACACTAGTATTTGGAAAACACTCCTCTCAAAGAAATATTTGTAGAATAGTACTTTTGAACAAGCTACAATGAAGGCTTTAGACTCAAGCCTTTGGAAAGGCATTCTTTAGACGCGGAATCTCTTAAAAATAGGTACTTGCTTTCAAATTCTTAATGGTTCATCAGTAAGGGTTTCGCTGGATCCCTAGATACCAACTCTGGAAAATTTTAAATCCATCCCACTTAGCAATATTACTGAATTCCCATAAACTCTGAGAGTCTCAGACTTGATAAACCTAGTTTCTAAAACTTGGGATGCCTAGAAAATGGAAACCTTATCCCAGCGAGAATGCATCACAGAAATTCAAAGAATACCTTTGCCTTCCTCCAACCATAGAGAAGATAGCCAGATATGGACAAAAAACTAAAATGGAAAATTCTCTGTTAAAACAGTTTATCATCTTGCTACCGAGATTGAGAATTCAACAGTGAATATGTCCTCTAACTTCCCAATGAATAAAATTTGGAAACTGAAGATCCATGATCGTCACAAGCTCCTTCTTTAGAAAATAGCTTGGAATATTCTTCCCACGAAAGAGAGACTCAAAAGCGTTATCCCTCATATTTCAACAACTCAATGTCTGTTATGTGATGATAATGAAGAATCTCTAATCCATCTCTTCATTGAATGCCCAATCACTAGAATTCTATGGAGTCAAAGCAGTTGGCCTCTAAATCTCTCCTCTTTGAGGCTAAGTTCTATAAATGAATGGATCCTTCTCATTCTCAATCCAAAGAGGAAAGTTAGTTTAACCTCTCAAGAAGAACACCTATTCCAGATTTTTGCAACTTTGATCCTAGACTTTATATGGCAACTACGAAATGATATAACTCACAACCAAGTGGGATTGTCTCTGCAAATAGCTTCTAAGCAACTGAACTTCTCCTACCAGGAAAATCTTGAAGCTTGGGCCAGAAAGAAAAAAGCAAAATTGACAACAGGATGACAGCGCCCCCTATAGATCATTTCAGCATTTCCTTTGATGCAGTGGTTAGAAATTCATTATCAATAGCATCGGTAATGTAGAAACTTTGAAAGAGAAATCATAGAGATTTGGACTGAGGAAATTCCTACAAACTTACTGATCCTAGCGGAAGCTCAAGCAGCAAAGTTGGCTACCAGTTTGGCAAAGCATCTAAATTATCCATCAATTTCTCTTGAAGGAGATGTTCAATTAGTAATTTCATCTATTGGGGAAGAACTCACTGAATGAAGAATTTCTACAATTATTGAAGATATTGTATCATCACTGATTTCTCACAAAGGCTGGTACTTCAAAAAAATCGATCGAACTCAAAATCAATTTGCACACTCGGTGGTGCAATGGGCCACAACCAACTTTATGTTTGGTTGCATTCCTTTAGCTATTCTTTCCTCTAGTTATCTGTATATTGATAGTGGAAAGGACTCATCTTAAAATGTCTCTTCTATATTTTTGTATTTCCTTCAATGAAGCTTGATTTAAAAAAAAAAAAGCACACCGGGCCATCCTTTTTCTCTGTGGTAAGTTTCGAATCGAGATCAGTTGGCAGTGAAACAAGTCTAAAATAGTGGCACTGTTTGTGGGATTGACATAGATTCTTTGAACACCTTTTAACGTGGTTTTCACATGCCTGCTACGACACAAACGTGGTTTTCACATGCCTGCTACGACACATTTCCAAACAACCTATAACCAAGAAACTACCTTTGCAAATATGGAGGTGCCACTAATAGAGATTAAAGAACAGTTAAAAAAGATGAGCGAAATGGTGGAGGCCCTCCAGCAAGAGAATGAGAGTCTAAAATGAAAAAACTAGGCCTACAGCAAGGGCGCGACGCCAAACCATAGTGAACAACCAGAAGGAGAAGCACACAGTGTAGGCGAAACAAACGCTGAGGAAGCAAAAAAAAAGAAAAAGATGCATGATGAATTGAGCAGCATTGTTAACAAATATGAGGAGATGGCTAGGAAAATGAGAGGATCATCCTTAGTCGATAGTTTGCTTAATTGCATAGACTTACCTTATAGCTAGGAGGTGATGGTTGTGCCACTCTCATCAAAGTTCAAGGTCCCATAAATAGAGCTGTATGATGGATCATGAGATCCAGTAGACCACTCGAAAAAATTTAAAGCACACATGACCCTTTTTGGGTTCTTCGAAGAAGTGGCTTGTCGAACTTTCCCATTAACTTTGAAAAGTGTGGTGAGAGGTTGGTTTGGGGCACTATGACCGGAATCAATCGATAGGTTTGAAAAATTGGCCAAACAAGTCCTAACACAATTCATAGCCAGCAAGAGGCACAACAAACCTCCTGACCATCAAACAAAAAGAGGAGAAACCTTGAAGGCATACCTCACCCAGTTCATTAAAGAGCGATTAACTACCAACAACCAAAATGAGAAAATTACACTAGCAGCCCTTTTTTTTTTGGGGGGGGGGGGGGGGGGGGGGGGGGGGGGGGGGTGTGGCCCTGAAGTCCATTCATGCCTCATGGAGGAACTTGCACGAAGGACTCCATCATCGCTAAGAGAATTCATAGATAGGGCTGATGACTTCGTCTTCTCTAAAGAATATGTACGTATCAGCAAGGCTTTTTAGGATGAGACTCAGACACCTCATTCGCCTAATAGCGCGGCCGTTTCCCTTATGGCTCAAGCAGGGTCGTGGCGAGTCTCTTCTTGTTGTAGAAAGCCTCAGGCTCCTTCGACAAGCGATAACGTTGATGTGAAATGGTCAGTCATCATCAAGAACTTGTTGATGTGGGCCCTGGTCAACAAGGCCTTCGTCCAAATAGATTCCTGGTTGTGCTTGATCGAGGAAGTAACTCTCTCCACACAGACTTGCTCCTACTGAGAGAGAGTAACAACTATGGTTTTTTCATCGAGGACTTTTTCCTGAGTAGTGCAAAACGGGAACTCAACCTTATTGGCCTCCCTATCAGGAAATTCCCATCCTTGGCTAGAAACAAAGAAAATTTTTTTTCGAGTGGCGGCCTTCGAATCAAGCAAGGCGATATCAAGGGCACGAGCGAAAATTGCAAATGTTGCCCTTCAATGCCTTGACCATGTGGGTAACCAAGAACTCATGGGTAGTCAAGTACGGATACCCCTCTCCTACGGGTTCCAGAACCATCCTCCACTCAGAACAATACATGAGGATTCTCCAGCGTTGGAATGAAGTTGGGTCGGCGCTAGTTTCAAATAGTCGAGAATGTTGCGCATCATGAGAGCCATCTTCTCTGCAAAACCCTTAGCATCGACTACCCCTTGAGGAGGACCCTCAAGCATTATGGAGTTTGGGATTCTATATGAATCTCTCAACTTCCTAATGTCAACCATAGTAAGATTCGACGACCAGTCGTAGCCTTCATAATAGGGTACATCACGAGTAAATGAGGACTCTGAAGGAGGAGATCCATGAGAAGAAGGGCGAGGAGTATTCTAACAAGCCATGAAGACAAATAAGGGATTCTGGAGAAAAGAAACTAAGTTTTGATGAAAAGCACAAGCAATTAAGAAGAGGAATAAGCGAGAGTGAAAAAGGTAGTAGGGAAAAGGAGGGGGCTACTTATAACAAGCAACATGACGGTTGAAATGCCCCAAGAAGAATGCAAGCAGTCTAACAACATAGTCGCTTGGTGCAAACCCCACGATCTCGTGAAGTGACTAGGTGCAGACGTAGTCGTTGCAACCCCCTCGGGCTTGAAAGCACAAACAGTCAATCACAATTAATGACACGATGGGCAAGAACCACTCATAATCTTTAAATTCCCATCACGCCAACGTGGCAGGAATTTGTTGAGTAACTGGAGAGTCACTTTAGTCTCTATTAGATGGGCCTAATGGTATAGAGTAAGAAGCCCATGCAATTGGCCCAACCGGGTTAGAAAGCTGTAGGTGCACCATGCGCTTGTTACTATGGGATCATGCCGCCTCTAACTGGATTAATATGGTAACTACCATTGATTGAAGATATTGTCCCCTAAGGAAACGGTGAGATGTTCAGGATTTTTATTCTCAATATGTCGATCCTTCCTTCTAAAATTATATCTTGAGAATCTGGCGATCAAGACCTCGAGATTTGGAGAAGAGTTTAACTATCCTCATCAACGACAATTTTCCCTTATATAAAGGATCAACGATAGCAGCCCTAGGTGATAGGCTCCGAATCCTTGTTACCTAGTGATACACACTTATTTCTAACTTGGACATTGGAGGTCACCGGGCACACCGGACCAGCCTTTTTCTCTGTTGCAAGTTTACAATCAAGATCAGTTGGCGGTCAAACATGTCTGAAATAATGACCATTAAGTCTAATTTAATAGTCTGTTAAAGTTTGTATAACTGATTTACATATTATCACTGTCGATAATTTGGCTTAATCCTGACTCCAGTTACTCACACTTCAATAGATGTGATCTGTAAAAGTGGAGCTATAGGACGCTCTGTATTTCAATTGAGAATAATGACTATCCATTTAGTATAAAAACAATCGGGATTTTGATAGTCTCACATTATGTTGACGAGTGAAATGATTAAAATATCATTAAATAAATACAATCTATTTCATTGAAAATGGAGAGAATCATTGTCTAATTTGAGTATATTTTTTACTCGTGAACTCTTTACTCATCCAAAATCTTTGACAGACCGAATTCTCACTTTTCAAAACAGCAATATTACTTATTTGGGAGGGTTTCAATTTCAAAGGGAGGTAAAAAAAAAAAATTGATAGTTGTAGTCGTGAATTTGTAAGTACCGTGCAATTATTTTGAAAAAATGAATAAATATGATATTCATATTAAAAGAAATTAATTTTTTAATACTAGACCTTACTGTTTTTCAAAATAACTATACAATATCTGCGCACTTTACAACTAGACCTAACATTACTAAATAAAAAATAAAAAAAAAAATGATCTGAAATCTTTGGTGTTTAAGTTTGAAACCTGCCCATAAATAGTTTTTTAGTGCATCGATATATATATATATATATATATGGAAAATTCTTCTTATCATTCTTATACTTCACACACCACACTTATTTTAATTTTTTTTTTCATTTTTTCTATAATAAATATATAGTGTATAGATGATAAATAGAATAATTCAATTAGTTTAACAAGAATAAAATAAAATAAAAAATAATAAAAATAATAAATAATATTTTAATATATAAAGTGTGTGGTGTGGGATGATGTGTAACATTCCTCTATATATATATATTTATTTATTTTTGGATGGTTTAGTGCATCGATATTGATTACTAAGGGTGAGTTTTTGAGTTGCCCAAAACATACGGGATTGTTAGGGCCAGCGAGAGGTTATTTCGAGAGTTTCTACCGAAAAGTATCAAATATATATATATATTATATTTTGTGTGTTTTTTAATCATTTTTTAAATCACTTTGAAAATTTTTAAAAAAAGAAAAAATTCATAAAATTATTTAAAAATACTTCTTTAAACATTAAAAAAAAAAATCGATAGATTTTATCGAAATGCATCCTTAACGTATGCATCATTTCACAAACATATATACAAGTGATTCATTTACTTTTGAGTACAAGCCTATTTGGACAGTGAAATAATCTCATTTCATCACATCTTATCATTATAAAATTTTAAAATTTTTATACAAAATATAATAAATAATTTAATTTTTTTAATTTTTAAAATAATAATAATATTAAAAAATAATATTTTAATAATATTTTATTTAATTTTTAAACTTTTATCCAAAACTAAATCTTCTCATCTCATTGGCTAAATTTCACCTAAATGATCTGCATGTGCCATCTACTACTTTCTTTTCCTTTTTTGGGTATTTAATTTAAGAGCGGTAAGATTGCTGGGGTCAACCAGTACCGAATGAGAAGTCCAGATTTTGTAGAATCAGGTTCCCTATGAAAGCCCCACTAATTATTGCATTGTGCTGAGCTTTGCAATTTCCGGCCACTTATTCTAATTCGGATTCTACACTAACAACAAAACAATATATATAAAAACATCACAAAATATCAAGCAATGCTTAGATGCATGTTTCAGCATATGAAAAAGTTATATACGTGTTGTCTTTCGACTGGTGTTAATGGGGTCATCAACAGCCACGTTAGTATTTTCTATTATGATTCTAACTGAGTGCTGACAAAATTATTAATTTAAAAGAATACATAATTTTATATATTAATACAATGTTAAGAAAAATCTAATTGCAAGCACAACTACGTATTAATATATGTATCAATCTAATGTGATTGATTAAAAAATAGATTTTATCAAAAACAATGCTAATTTAAATTTTAAATATGAAAGAATCAGTATTGGTATATAGATTAGTACGCAACTTTTCTTGTACATAACAAAAATCATAATGTTATGTTGTGCAAATTTTCAAAATATGTGAAATTTTTACATGTAAATTTTAGATTTATTTTTTTAAAAAAAATTATGCAAAATTTATATATCTTAAAATTGTAAATATTATTTCTAAATTTAAAATTTAGTCATAATTCCAAATTTTTTAAATCAGATATCTTGATTTAAAAAAAAAAAAAAAACAAAAAAAGAGAGAGAAATCACAACGAATCTTCCAATATTCATCACTGTTTGTATTACTATTATGCAAATATTTGGAATTAATATGACCATAATCTATCCCTGCATGATTAATAAATCTTGTAACTTGTGCCAAAAAAATCATAATTTTATGTATACTTTAAGAAATGCCATGATGATCCTAACGACAAAGATATCCTTCTTCGCAAGACTTTTATGGGAAGTTGCTTATTTTGTTTAACAAAGCAACAACAAAATGTTTGAGTACGACAGATACTCATGAGTAGTCACTCATGATCTTGATTACTCATGTTTGAGTACAACAAAATGTTTTTGCTACTAAAAATTAAAACTTTGAAAACTTTTGAAAAAAATTTCTTAGTGTGAGATCTTTTATAAATACAAATACATATTTTGATCTACCAGTTTTCATTTCAAAAGATTTCAAATTTCTTCTTAAATTTTTATCTCATCTCATCTTACCTTATTTCAATATTATTTCCTCCAATAATATATTTTAAATAAATAGTATATTGACATGAATACACACTACAAAAAAAGTAAAAGCTGTACCAAATGTGCAACAAAATATTTGATTAAAAATAAAAATATTTACACATAAGGTAAATAAATAAAGGAAGCAGCGAAAAAAAAAATTATACCATTGGTAAATAAATAAACAAAGTTAAAATTGATTGAATAGTACATTGCAATTATTTCAAAATAAATAGTACATTGCAATTTGAGGCTTCACTCTGTTGAGGGAAAAATGAGTTGATTGGCATATTCTTGTGAAAACCTATGTAAAATAATGTTGTAACAAGTGTTGAAGTGAAAAGGCTTGAAGTGTGCTCATTATTGGTCAAAATAGATGTCTTCGCTCGACACTCGCTCAACATGACGCTCGATACTCACTCAACACTGAGCTCGAGTGAACTCAGACAGAATGTGTCGCTCGATCTTCACTCCTTTGAAGCATTGGTAAATAAATAAATAAATAAGCAGAAAAACAAAAACAAAAAAAAAATTGACAAAATAGTTTTTTTTTGGTCAAAAAAAAGGAAGTAGCAAAAAAAATTACACCATTGATAAATAAATAAACAAAAGAAGCAGCGAAAAAAAAAAGTTTTGACCAAAGGTTTTTATGTTAAAAAAACGAAGCAGCAAAAATAAAAGGGTGCACCATTGGTAAATAAATAAACAAATAAAATAGAGTAAAAAGTACTACAAGCACATGCGGGTCCCATCATATTACTAACTATCCTCCATTCAAACTAATCTCATCTCATCTCATCTTTTAAAACAAACACATATTTCATTTAATCTCATCTCATCTAATCTTAACATATTTCAAAGGTTTTTATTTTATCTTATCTCATCTCTGAAAACAAATGAGGCCTTAGACTATCGAGATTGGAGGATTTTAGGTTGGAATAATAATGTATAAAAATTAAAAAGTAATGTTATATATTATTCTATTATTTTACTTTTATCTTATTATGTAAGATATGATATATTTATCACTATCTGATTCTTTATCATCCAATGATGATATAAATATGTCACATTTTATATATTAGGATGAAAGTAAGATGATGATATAGTATATATAATTTTTCATATATAAAAATCTCAAATAAATAAGTTTCATACATGTAAGTTTTTTTATAAAAATATATGTCACGCTTTTAAAAAAATAATTTTTTTTTACGCTTTTTTTATATGGGGTCTACTACAAATTCTTGTATGAGATTTATACAAATAATTTCTTTTTAAGCTATTGTACAACAACAATTACAAAATTATATTAATATAGTATATTTAAAGAGTAATGATAAGCACAATTTTAAGATATATAAATCTCACTTACTCTCTTTGAAAAATATGAAGTTTATTATTAAAAAATAATTTTTTATGTAGATTAAGTATTTTTTTACTTTTTAAAAAAAGAATATGTAGGGTTTGCACATTCTAAAATTATAAATATCATTAACTGTTATGACTGTAAATTATAAAAATATATATATTATATTATTTTTAGATGTCATTGCGGAAGATAACATAATTTCATATTGTTGATATAAAAAAACCTAATTTATATTGAATATACCAACTTACAATTAAAATAATATATAATAAAATTTAAAATTTAAAATATAATTTCTCTTCGTATTTTTTTTTTTTTAAGAATGAATACAATTGTCTGAACACGTGTACGTGAAAGTTGGGGGTTGGTAGTTGGGGATAATTAGCTTTGCCAACCAATTGCACACGCACTTGTACAATCAAACTACCCTATCCATCCAACAAACTCAGCATTGACTTTGCTTGCTTGTATACGTGAACCCCATAGAACCCTATCTCCACACCAAACCAAACTGTTCGGTTTCCCATGCAACACTTTCTCTCGTTTTCGATAACGAAAATGTTGTTTTCTTGATTTTGATGGTTTATATATTTTAAATTTTTTTTTTATCTATCAATATAATTTTAATTTTTAAAATATTTAAAATAAATAATATAATTATTCTAGGAACACGTTCAATAATAAATAGACAGAGTATCAACATCATTTCAAGAAATACTTAATTAAAAAATAATCTTGTGAAAAATTAGACTTATAAATTAATATATTTTGATATGATACGTCAGATTATAAAATTGAACATACTGTTAAATAGATATAAAATTTCACATCATATTACATCAGTTTATAAATTTATTTGTGTAAGATCTCATTATAGATATAACATCTCTCTTTATTTTTAGTAGTTCAAAATTATCAGGGATGAAACCAAATGTATGATGATTTTGNTACCCTATCCATCCAGCAAACTCAGCATTGACTTTGCTTGCTTGTATACGTGAACCCCATAGAACCCTGTCTCCACCCCAATATAATTTTAATTTTTAAAATATTTAAAATAAATAATATAATTATTCTAGGAACACGTTCAATAATAAATAGACAGAGTATCAACATCATTTCAAGAAATACTTAATTAAAAAATAATCTTGTGAAAAATTAGACTTATAAATTAATATATTTTGATATGATACGTCAGATTATAAAATTGAACATACTGTTAAATAGATATAAAATTTCACATCATATTACATCAGTTTATAAATTTATTTGTGTAAGATCTCATTATAGATATAACATCTCTCTTTATTTTTAGTAGTTCAAAATTATCAGGGATGAAACCAAATGTATGATGATTTTGAGCTCCCAACATTTTATTCATATTCGTCTTTTCATAATCCCGTTGTTGTCGTTCACTTTTAACATAGGATATATACAACATGATAAATATATATTGGAGCGATAAATCTCTTATAAATTTTAATTATCTGAATTGATAAAAATTTGATGCCTTAAACAATCTTAACAGTAGATAATGATCAATGATACAAACTCTCACTCGGTGACTGTAATTTGAAATGTAAATTAAAAAATGGAAATTCTACCAAAAAAATTATATTTTAACTAACTCATGAATGAGTAATTATATATACAATTTTAGAGTGTGTAAATTCTACTTATTTCATTTTAAAAAAATATAGTCTATTATTAAAAAAATAATTTTTTTATATGAATTCCAAATAAAGAAGTGTACAAGATTTGTACACGATAAAATTGTAAATATCATATTTTATAAATGAGTAGTGCTGCTATTCTCCCTCAATTTGCCCACTTGTTGTGCCACCTAATGTAAATTGTACTTTTCTTTTCATTTAATTTTTATTTCAAACATTTTTTAAACATGTTTAAACATTTTTAAAAAATAAAAAAAAAGTATCAATATACTAATAGTCACTTTTTTAATCAATAAAAAAAAATTAAATACTAGTATTATTATTTTATAAATCAAAAATTCTGTGTGCAGTCACTTTTATGTACTCTTTGTATATTTTTACTAATATAATTAGTTGTATTATTTTTTTAATATAAAATAATTGTTTTGGCTAATCACGTCAACAGAGTATATAAAAAATACGTAAAAGTGACTTTATGTTACAAAACTCTATATAAATATGGACCAAATATTATCTCTAGTATAAGTAATTATCGCTGAGAATTACAAATCCAAATTGATAATGTACTCTTACTTTTGAAGTCTATCCAATTTTGTTGTTTATCCAAAGATGTCAAGGAGTTGGCAAATATGTATGTTTGAATGGTCTAATAATAATACGACAGCGCTTTTGAGACGGAATCTTCAAGGTTGTCCACTGCTCCACCAAATCAAAAGGACACGTGGAGGTCATCCTGGGCAAGTTGTACAATAACAATTAGACGAGGAATTAGTGGGACCCATTTCGGCACTGGTCCGGAACACCGGACAATGATGCCCTTCTCAAGGAAAAGAATGGGGGACGCAGATGTCTGTTACTGCAGTGGATAATGCCAGCCGTTGTGACTCTATCAGTTTGCAGACGTGGTAAATTAGGAAAATATTGGATATGAGCGGTGCAGCATCAAGATGTGTAGCCCGAATTTCCACTTAATGAAGTTTTATTTATTTATTTATATTCTTAAATAAATTTACAACATCACTTAAAAAATTTTACATAATCATTAAATAAATAAAAAAATTTACTAATTCAGGATCCTAAGCATTTCTGATGGGATATTATTAAGTTTCATGAGTAATATTCTTTATTTTAAATTTAATTATCACTAATCATATAAATTAATGTGACCTAATCAATTTCATTTATAGAATATTGCACATGATTGTTTGAATTTATTGTTATAAAAAAATAATAATTAGTTTAATTTAAAGTCTTATGAAAAATTATAAAAGTAAAATGAAAAAAAGTTCTCATATTAAATTCTTGTATGAACTTAAAGATCTGACTTGAGAGAAAGATAAACATATAAAGTGATCCATATAATTTTATTATCTAGTAATGATAAATGTGTCACATCTTATATAATAAAATAAAAATCAGATGGTAGTATGGTTTATATAATTTTTTAATTTTCACAATCCATTTAATGCTGTCTAAAATATGTGTACGACATTAAATACCATAAGACCCACCTCATACATTAATCTCTCTAGTTTAATAGCTCGATGCTAATCTTGTAAAATGATAGATATATTACATCGCATAGTTGGGAAAATTAATCATGCTATGAATGTTAGTTAATTCTACCTCCATGCATAATTATACATCCATGCCCTCTATGATACGCATGTCGGCATGTGCATTCATACCATATATTGTAAAGAAATTGTCGGATAAGTCCCCATGAAATTTCATGAAGCCTACGCATCTTCACAAAGGTGCTACGATTAGTTATATTTAGAAAATATTAGTAGATACCAAATACTTTCCCTAATATCTCTAATTATTGAAATGGATTTTCCCAATCTTTGATGTTCATTGTCACCCAATAATTTACCAAACCTTGAGGGCTAAATATGAGAGGATAATGAATTACATTACCATTATAGTTTATTTTATTTTATTTTATTTTATTTTTTATAAAATGGGTGGGGGGTTTTGAACCCAAGTTTTTCATTTGGAAAACTGGTCATGTGCTATCAGGTCATTAGGCTCTTGGCACCATTAGAGTTTCTTACTTTTGGCCCCCGTTTGTAACTTGGATTGAATTGATTTAGTCAATCTAATTTTATGCTGAGTTTAACATCCATCGACTCTTACATTACTGAACTCATTTCAACTCAAAACTTCTTTATAAGTAAGACTCATAATTTTTTTTAACTCAACACCTCTTTATACGTGAGACCTACAATCATTTTCAATTCAACACCATTTTACACGTGGAACTCACAACCTGTTTTCAACTTTTTGTAAATACATTTAAACTCAACTTAGGTGGGTCTCACAAAACTTACTCTACCATCTCAACTTACTATTATTCATAAAGAACTCAACTTAATTCAATATTGGTAATATTTCAATAAAATCTAAGAATTATAAATAAATGTTCTTTAATGGGTTTCTTCATATCATTAAATACATGTATTAAGCTTT
This sequence comes from Carya cathayensis, assembly GCA_011037825.1. Taxonomy (NCBI): domain Eukaryota; kingdom Viridiplantae; phylum Streptophyta; class Magnoliopsida; order Fagales; family Juglandaceae; genus Carya; species Carya cathayensis. Next base: position 221,940 of record QGSO01000274.1, read on the forward strand.
TTATTAAATAATAAAAAAATCAAAAATCATTTTTCATTATATCATGACTTTAATAGAATAAGTATTTATAAGTATTTTATACATAGGAATTCAGTTCCATGATCATCAATTCTAATGAGTGATAGAATTGAGGATTTAGGCGGAGTATTTATCTTAAATGAGAAACGAATCAGAAATATTAAATGAAAAATGAAATTTACAGTTCTGAGTATATAAGTTTCGTATAATTATTTTAAAAAAAAAATATAACATTTATATAAAAAATAATTTTTTTAATAGTAGATTCTATTTTTTTTAATAGTAGCATTACTCACTGAATAATCTCCCATTATTATCTAATATTTAATCAAAGAAAATTGATTTATGCCCTGAAAAAATAGAAAAAACGAAAAAAAAGGGAGAAAACAAAAAATTATTTGTTTTCCCACGTACGCAGTACGCAAGATCAATGATCCATTGTCTATGTATTATGCATTATGTTATGTATGGCATGAGCCATGAGGCCTATTGGCCGGATTCCCGTACCCGACGTCCAGGTGATTGTACAAATTTGATATTGAATTGAAAATACAACCGAATACAACCGATAACAGATAAGCCAGTTAGGATAATGAAAGTCTTTCTCTGAATTTTATCTTATTATTATATATTTTTTTTAAATTTTTATATAAAATATAATAATAAATTCAATTAGTTTAATCTTAAAATAATAATTATGATATTAAAAAAATAATATTTTATTTAACTTTCACCTTAACTCATTATTTAAACAGAACCTAAGAGACGAGCACGCTGTCCCTAATGGTGGGATACTAACTACCTGGCTACCCGCCCACATTGGACTGGTAGCATTGTAGCAGGCCTAGACTAATATGAAAGATATATATTATATGTAAGGACTTTACATGTAATACAAAAGAATCAGTATTGATACGAAAATTAATATGCGGCTTTATTTATATATAATAAAATCCTATATGTAATGTCATGAAATATACATATATGGGCATTTTCGGAAAGACAACTTTAGCTTTATTTTATGGGTCGGCCTCGGCTATTGCCTATATGCATCAGCGTTTTGGGACGTTGGGAAAGAGAAGGTCCAAAAAGGCACTGCAGCTCGAACGGACGATCCGGAGAATAAAAACACCCATTTCCTCTCTCTCTGTCTCCTATGCGATTGAGCCCGTAAACGCAAAACTCCGTATATATTATTTAACAAAAGAAAAAAAAAGTTGTGTTCTGTTTCGCTTCAACCACTTTCTTATAATTCTGCAGATTATTTTATTTCATTTTTTTCTTGTTGGTTTTGGGTTTCTAATCGCTTGAACTAAACGATCTCGAGGTGGGTTCCGTCTTATTTCAATGCACATGCTTTAGATAAGCCAGGTACGTGCTCTTTAAGGACTATATTCTTCTCGGTCTATAAAATTTTTAATTTTTTTTTGTTTGTTTATTTCCAAGATTATGGACCTGATCAGCTATACCGAATTATTACAGACAAATCTGAAAACAATTGAAAGGACAATTGTTGATACAAGCGGCCTGCGTGATCATGGCGGTTGCCGAGAATGCTAGTCAAAATTTTGAGAATACTACCACTGTAGTATCATCATCGGACTTGAATGCCCAGAATGATCTCGAAATATCAAAACCCAGAAATGATTCGATGGATATTAAGAATGATCAGAAAGAAAGATCAGCAGCAACGACTTTCACAGTGGCGTCGGACAATTACAAGCCTCAGATGGGTCAGATGGTAAATGGGTTCGACTCTAATGGGGTCAAGAGCCAGCAGATGAGGGCGGTGAAATCTGGTGGTGGGTATGGGAGTAATAATCAGAGGGCTAATGGGGTGATGGTGAGAAATGGAGGGGATGGGGGCGAGAGTTTCAATAGGGATATGAGGGATTTGGAAGAATTGTTGTCCAAGTTGAATCCCATGGCTGAGGAATTTGTGCCTCCTTCACTAGCCAAGAATCATGCTTTCTTTGATGGTGGTGCTGGTGGTTTTGGGTATGCTAACAGTTTTATACTTCAAGCTAATTTTGGCAATGCTAATGCCAACGGATATACTGGTAGAAGGGTATGTATGTTTTTACTGTCTTTTTTATGCTGTTTGGTTGCTTGTAAAATGGAGGATATGATGATAACGATTTGAATATTATTTTACTATAGGAGAAAAGAGATTTTTAGGCTTTTGTTTTCATTTTCTTTGTTTTCTGAAAAATGAAGGGCTCACGGAGGGTGCTGTATAGTGAAATACATAGAAGTGCTGAAACTTTTATGTCTTCTCTCTTACACATTTTGTCGTAAGCAAGTTGAGCTTGCTGTTATTTGCAGTTTATCTTATGGTTCTTGGTTCTTTTATTTTGGTAGTTTGGTTATATTGCACTTTGCTTTTTAGTTGATTCTTTTTATTTGTTCTATTGAAATTTTGTAGAGGAGGAACGGCTATAGTCAGGGGAAGCGTAAGATGAACGGTAGAATGACTCCGGCACAGAGAGAGGCTATGATTAGGAGAACTGTTTATGTGTCTGATATTGATCAACAGGTAAATAGTTATCTCTGGTTTGTGAAGGTGCGGTACTATAAAATTTAGTTTGGTGGGCAAAGCTATAATTCTCTCTCTCTCTCTCCCTCTCTCTCTTTTTGGTGTTTGGGGGGGGGGGGGGGGGGGNNNGGACATAAATAATTTATGTAAAATTTACCTTATAAGAAAATCTAAAAATATTAGTTTTTGATACCTTTTCGAAATTTTCGGGCCCCCTAGCAAAAGATTAGTTCCGCCCTGCTTGTGATTGTGTAAACTCATATCATTTGTATATAATCATGTTTTGTTTACTTCATTTTCTGGGATTGATTCTCTTTGTTTTTTTCACAGGTTACCGAAGAGCAGCTTGCAGCTCTGTTTCTTACTTGTGGACAGGTAATGAGTATTTTATTATGAGCATTTTGCTCATATGTATCATTTTCGAATTTATAACAATGCATTATACTTAGTCTTCTGTTTTCTTTTTTGGCCAAAGGTGGTTGATTGCCGTGTTTGTGGTGATCCTAACTCTATTCTCCATTTTGCCTTTGTCGAGTTTACGGATGAAGGTATTGCCATAAATTTACCTACTTCACATGCATGTTAAATGTCTTATCATATTGGGCTGATATTAATATGCTTTCAGAGGGAGCAAGGGCTGCTTTGAATCTGTCAGGGACTATGCTTGGATATTATCCTGTTAGAGTGCTGCCTTCCAAAACAGCCATTTCACCAGTGAATCCAACATTTTTGCCAAGGGTGAGGATTATATATGATAGCTCTTGTTCCTCTTTTCTTTGGATGATGATCTTTCTTATTTTCGGTTCTAGAATAATCATCAGTAGAGTGTTCTTATTATTATTTTTATTTCTTTCCTGTTTTGTGGCTTCCTGATGTTTTCACAACGGTTAGTCTGAAGACGAACGTGAGATGTGCTCGAGGACTATTTACTGTACAAACATTGACAAGAAGGTAATTTTGGACATATCTATCATGATTCTTATGTAATTAAGGGCCAAAATGGTCCATTATCTTGGCCTTAAATAATTGGCTTAGTTTGTCATCATTTCTTTCTTCATTTGGTGCAGGTTACCCAAGCAGATGTCAAATTTTTCTTTGAATCACTTTGTGGAGAGGTATGTAATATTCCCTGTGTGGAAACCTCAAACTGTTTCTTGTTCTTGAATTCTTATCCACATATTGAATTATTTCCTTGCATAGGTGCAACGCCTGAGGCTACTTGGAGACTATCATCATTCAACTCGTATTGCTTTCGTCGAGTTCACAATTGTAATGACCTCTGAGCTCTTGATTTTTATATGCTGCATATTTTGATTCTTGTGTGCGTTCTAACTGTTTGAGACTAGATACAGACATAACTGTCTCATATTATCTGAAGTTATTTTAGCAGTTCTGGCTTGACAGTTTGGTCTCACTTGTGTGCATTCTTGTTTTGAGTCACATCTCTTTGTTAGAGTGATCAGCTTTTTACTTTACATACTTGGAAAGTTCTTAAATATGCCGTGCATGCTTATCTAGCATAATTAAGCTTTTAGTACTGCAAACCAATTAGCAGTTTCATGAATAGAAAATTATCTTGTAAAGGAAGATAGATAAGCCTTGTGTGTAAGCATGTGACTTTGCAAAGAATGACCCTTGCTATGCATACTCGAAGATGTTATTAGAAGTATTTGAGACATAATGTGTGATTAACTTAGTGAACTTGGAAACATATTCCTTAGTTTGTCAAGAGTATAGACTGTTACCAGTTCTCATTGGTCAACGTTTTGAGGTGTCAATAGAGATGTACACATAAGTTAATTCCATGCACAGTCTATTAAGTTAATTCCACAAAGCTTCTCTTAATAGACTCTGCATGGAAGGATGCGTAGGCTACACATAAGTGTGTTGTCAACTCTAATACACACAGATAATGGCATTATTGAAGATCTTAACCATAAGACCACTACTTCAATGTTATTATGTAATTCCACATAGGAAAGTACTCGATTCAAGAAAACATATCGTACTAGTTATTTTGGACAAGATGGTTGTATGCTTTATTGCTTTTCTTTTCACTTGTAGATGCTGTCTGCAATAATATATATGGGGGAATTAGAGTCGTTAGAGAAAACATCATTTCCCCTTCTACATTGCCAAATTGAGTGGCAAGTGGATTTTGGCAGGGAGCCAAATCTGCAGATGGTGGGATAAGATACATCATTGGTTCTTTCTCATGATTTCAAATCTTGACTTTTTCATGATGGAAAATCAGCAAGTCCCTCTACTTTTGATTATATCAGTAAAGAGCACAGTGAGCTGTAATTGTGAAAAGGTCGGAAGATCTGACCAAATAAGGGCATTGGCTTTCATTTAAGTGGAGATAAGGCAATTGCCATAATTTTCAACAATTGCATCTGTCTGAATGACGGAAGAGATCGGCTCTATGGCCTCCTCTTAAACTTCAGCCCTCTTGTATCTCTCTTCCAGGGCATTTGCTTGGTCTGGTAACTACTCTCGGAAAGCTTTGGCAATCAGGCAATTTGTAAGAAAAGACATCATATCGACTGTCTTTCATACTGCTTGGGAACTGAATTAGTTCCCATAACTTTCAGTTCTGAGGGTTTCACTACTTAATTGATGATGTATAAGTTTTTTGAGAAGTTTGGGATGGTGATTTGGCTTCACCAGTTGGGATGGTGCCAAATTGTTTTGTCCTATTAATTGCAGCAATGAATTAACTACTGCTTTTTTAGATGTTTTATTATCCATTTCTTCGATAGGTAATTGATAATCGTGCATTTTTCAATCAAGCCTCAATCTTATGGATTTTTGGCTATCTCTTCCATTATTCTTATTTGTATATAGTATGCATCTTTAACAGATTTTGAGGATGGAAACTAAAGCAGCTTGGGCTGCATGTCCTAAACCACTTGAAATTTTTGGATAATTCCCTTTTCATTGTGAGTTCTTAAAAGTGTAGTTTAGGTGGGAGAATAAGAGAAATGGAGATCAATCATAGAAAAGACGATTTAAGAGTCTGGGTAACCTCTTTTGACTCAGACTTCAGCTCTACTACTGATATGCTAATGCTATGCTACAAGTTTGCCTACATTTACAAGCAAGGAGCTATGCTAATGCTAAAGTGCATTATGGTGTATCAAATATTTCAAATTCAAGAATACATATTGAAGGCTGAAGGCTTGGTTGAGAAGCTTAGAAAATGGTCTTCTTACAATTTTCATGGCATCCCAAGCTTCATTTTGGCCTACTAAATTAAGGCATAAAAGTGGATTTAAAAGATCGGAATGAACAGACTTTTGGCAATTTATTTGAGCAGATAAAATCCCTCATCGAAGAATTGCAAACTATTGAGAGAGCGTGGAAAAAGTGAGAGAATTGTTTGTTGAAGAGAAGATGAGAAAAAACTAAAGTGAGGAGTGATCTCGAGTGGGTTACACCATAGAGGAGACTAGGAATCATATTGTTGAGTCATTCTCCACCAATCAAGAAGAGACTAGGAGTCATATTGCACGGTTCTAATCTAAAGAGATTTGGAAGCTTAAGCTTGATGGCATAGCTTTTGAATCCATTGGGGAGGAGGTCTTCTGGTTTGAAACGCCTTCTGAGGAGATGGAGGTTCTTAAAGTACTAAACTTTTTGAAGGATGAAAAGGCTTGGGGGCCCGAATTGCTTTTCTATGGATTTCTTTCAAGTCTATTAGGATGTGATCAACGAAGATGATATTGTGCTAGTGTTTAACGATGTTCATGCCAATTGCAAATTTGAAAAGTACCATTGCCTCTTACACCATCCTCATACTGAAGAAAACTGGGGCTGTGGATGTCAAAGATTACATACCTATTAGCTTAGTGAGTGGGGCTTAGAAGTTCATCTTAAAATTTCTTGTTAATAGATTGCATATGGTGATAGATGTAGACAAATACTAGACTCCATTCTTATTGCTAATGACAGCTTGGATGGTAGGCTGAGATCTGGAGAGCTTGGACTGCTTTATATGGTAGACATTGAGAAAGCCTATGATCATATCAAATGGAAGTTCCTTCTTTACATTATTTGCAGATGTGGTTTTGGGAGAATATGGTAACCTTGTATTGTGCATTGTATCGCTACAGTGCGCTTTTATATTTTGGTGAGCAGAACTCCTTGCAGTTTCTTCAGTAGCTCTTGTGGTTTACAACAGAGAGATCCTTTGTCTCCTTTGCTTTTTATCATTGTCATGATGCTCTTATCAAAATGGTATTTGCTTTTGCTGACAAGTTTTCTATCTGGTTTTTCTAAGGGGTGTAGGAATTCTGTAGTGCTTAACTTACACGTCTTCTGTACTCAAATGATATATTATCGTTCTCTGGGGCAAACCCAAGCCAACTTATGGAAAATTCTCCACTGCTACCTCCATAGGAGTCTTGACTATGTCTCAGTCCCAACAATGTTACATATCTTTTGATTGCTTAATTGATTTTTTTAGTAGTTAGAAGGATTTAGGCTATGACTTTCTCAATTATTGATATTAAAACTATGGCACTTTCTGATTGGGCGTGCATAATTTCGAAGATTAAGTGATGTTTTCTTTGTTTTGTTTATTATTATTATTATTTTTTTGTGTTTTATGATGATAGCTAGATTCTCCTGTGGTTTTTTAAATTAAATTGGAAGCAAGGACCTCCATCTCCCATGGGAAGTAGGCCTGTAAATTGATCCTGTTGGTTTGTTTTGGGGGATTAAACCACGGACAGAACCGAGGAGGTCTGGATCTTGGTGTGTCAACTTGACTTCATCTAATGGGGCGATTCCCACCAGCCGGAATCGATCCTGATCTCCTTTAGTTGATATGGGACGCTTTGGTCGGTTTGGGCTTGATCCAATAAAACAAAAAGAAAACATAATTGCAGAAGATTAGCTAATTATATTCTTTTCCCACATTTTCTCGGCCACCAAACAGAAATGCATCAAACTCAATATTTTCTAGCTACAAAACAATGCCTCATACACATACCCAAACATACACAAATACGTTGATTTGCGGAGTACTTGACCAAAGCAACGAAGACAGCAATACCCAGATAGAGATTGGTGATCTGCTGAAGAATATGATACGAGTTAAGATTTCGTAAGTTTGAGAGAGAGAGAGAGAGAGAGAGAGAGAGATATGCAACGCCTTAATGGAAGGCCCAAACCATATGGCTTATACTCCAAAAGTACTAATCAATGATACAATTGGAGCCCATTAAAACATTATAAAGAGCAAGAACTTCTCCTTCACAAACAATATGGGATATTGCACACCACCTACCTTTATCCTTATCATATGGGGTATCACAAGATGTGGGATGATGGAGAGAGAATGCGAGGTCAGGGAGGTAGAGTTGGGATGATTGATGGCAACAAAAAACAACAAAGAGAGGAAGGCAGACAACGTCAGTTCAAATAATTGGGTTTGATCCATTGGGATTTTAAGTGCCATATAAGGTAAATATTTTGGGCTGGGCTTACTCATCAAGGTGCTGCAACCTAGTGGTCAAAGAGGAGGCTTCGGAAGAGCTATAGATTTAGACATTCCGAGTTTGATTCTGCACTAGTTCTAGGATTGCTTGATACATAATTATGGTTAGTGGGGTTGTGCGTTCAAGGTTTACTGTCCAGAAATGGGTTTGAAGGACACTATTTGGGTAACTTCCCATGTCATCAAACTCGGTTGATTGATAATGAGTAAATAATTATGAGTAATGCTACTATACTCCCTAATTTATAGCACTCACGTTGCTTATTAAAAAAATTTAAAAAATATAGATTCAAAACAAAATGGTGCATGAAAATACAAAAAAATGAATCCTAAAACTCCAGATTCCCTCTACCCTTTTATGTTTGTGTTTTCAAGTTTTTTAATTTTTTTTAATAAGCCACGTGTTACCACAATGTGGTGCCACGTCAAGGGGGCAAAGTGAGTGGTATAAATTAGGAGGCATAGTAGCATTTCTCAATAATTGTTTATTTTTAAGTAATAAATATATAGGGGATGGTTTAGTTCAGTCTTGGTGAATAGACTCCGCCAAACAGTTTGATTTGGTCTTGGTGAACCAACCCCCCCAAACTGAAAACTGAATTGATGTCTCAACTTGCGAAAATCCATAGTAATGACCCAACCAGTCCTTTTGAAGACCGGCCAGAACCAACTGGTTTGGTCAGTGCTGTTCACTTGGTCATTTTGAGCAGCCCTAAATTGGAAACTTGGTATCAAATAAGAAATTTCTTTAAAATTACCTATGTTCTCCGTTGTCTGAAGAGACCTTCTAGAAATATTCTGGACGTTGATTCTCTCTTGAGACATTAGAAGATATAGCATTTCCCCTTCTAGTGTTTGTAGAAAGGAGAGATGGTTGGCATCTCTCCTGACAGGGACTGGAACAGCCTTCAGGCTTACCTGTTAACACACATACGGTTAAGGCTTCCCACCTTCTATGGTGCTTAAACCCATTTTTACTTTTAAAAAAAAGAACATTTCACCTTCTATATTACGAATCTCTAGATTTGTCTTGGTAGTTAGATCATTCTGCCAACCTCCTAATAACCACTCCAGTGATTCAAAGTACCAAATCAACTGGCCCAACGCCAATGTCCATAGTCCATCAATGCTCTTCATTGCCATCTTTAACTTGGCAATCAATGTGAAGCAAGTCCTTAGAGGAGTCATCTGAATTAGAATCATGAGGAGAGATTCTCATGTGTTTATTTTCATTGTTCTCCTTAATGGTTATAGAATCTTCTTGATCCCCCTTCCCCCATTACAATGCCACGTAATTCTATCTTGACTCTAATGCAATATAGATAACTTATACGTGTTTGCTGTGTTATGGATTTTACACTGGGTTATCTATATTATTTTAGATAACATATATAATTTTTGAAGTGGAAGCTTTGCAAAATCATCCATTTTTATGTTAAATGTTCATAACTTTGGTAATTTGGGTTTTAGGTTATTTGAAAGATCATGTTAATAAATGTTATACAAATTGGAATTTCAAAGATTCGAGACACTTCCACTTCTTTCCTATTTAACTCTGTCTTCGTACCTCTATAATTAATCTGGTACAATTAGTTACCACAAAAAGTCTTTCAAATTACTCCACAATCAGTCGCACGACTGGTTATTAGAATAAGAGTAATGCTACATACAGTTGTGGAGTGTGCAAATGCCACGCAATCGCTTTGAAAAAGAATGGGGTCCACGATTAAAAAGTTAGTTTTTTTTTTCATGTGGGTTCTATATTAATTTACTTTTTTTAAACAGACTGTGCGCCGCTAGCATATTCACGACTGCAAATATAATTTCTCATTAGAATAATCATGTTTTGTAAAAAGGAAACTATGATTAATGACTCGAGAGTTCTTGGACCACTTAAAATCTCTATCATTGTGCCCGGGTTCAGTTGCTGGCCTCCTGATGAATCTGCTGATATAAATTGATGCTAGTGAACATGCTTTTGTCTTCATAATTTATATATGGGGAAACTTTGCTACTATGAATAGTGGATTGTGGAGGTGATGACTTTGGATGTTCATGTTACAACTCGAATGGTAGAAGTCTTCATCAGTTCTATGCATAAGAGTGATTGTTGTGTTGGACTTAAAACTCGTGCAGGCGGAAAGCGCAATTGCAGCGCTAAACTGTAGTGGTGTGGTTTTAGGATCATTGCCAATAAGGTTGGTGAGGCGGACTGTATTTGTAAAAGCTGATTTTGTCTTTTACTATGTCAGTTCCTTTTTCCAAGGTTTCTGAAACTATTTTTATGGCATTTGTATGCAGGGTAAGCCCTTCGAAGACACCTGTTCGACCCCGTGCTCCTCGCCCGCAGTTGCACTGAATCATCCTTTAATGTTTCCTGGACTGATGTACTGCTGATAGTTTTATATTTACATATATGCATAGTGGCAGAAATGTTTCAAGGTACTTGCGGGTTTATATCCATCCTTTTGTTCTTTGCATTGCAGTCGGGATCTTTGTTACCTAGATTGGGTAATTTATGGGTTATTTGTTTAGCTTTTTAGAGTTGGATGGGATTTCGAGGCTCTCAATGATTTATTATACTGCACAATGTGATGAATTCTGTAAGGGTGGTCCTGAGGAAATCTAATGCCCGTCGGTTGTGTCCAACAATCTGAAATTCTCTCTTCCATCTCTGTTCATGATCATTTAATGTTTTTTTTTTGTCGTCCTTGTTGGTTTTGTGGAGGTTTAGTTGGGTGCCCGCTTGCTCCAATTTCAATTTGCAATATTTGCTACCTGACTCTCCGTCTATGTTATAACAAGATGTGCGCCGGAGAGTGAGTTTGACTGAATTTTCCCTGCAACAAACATAACTGCTGTCCCAACCATAATAGCCACCCGTACTGCTCCTCCGCCACTTACCACCCTGCTGAATTGCCATTAAATCCTGCTGCTGCAGCCAACTTGAACACTTAAAACTTCTGACCAACCCCACACCACACCCCCCCACACCCCCCCCTTCTTCTCTCCCTCTCACTGATCTTTTGATTGAAGGCAATTGTCCAATTTCATTTGTTATCTATTAAATTTGCTTTGTTTCAAGTATGGTATTTTGTTCATTCTTTCATATCTTCAAATGTTTGCATCCATGAACACGCTGAATCTTTTAGTGTTGATTTGGGGTTGTATTGGCTCAATAAATATTGATCTCGGGGTGGCACTCCAGATTGAAGTCGCCAGTCGGGGTTGCTGTAGGTAACAGAGCTTTTCATTGTAGAGCTTTGTTATAAGGAAAGAGAAGCCGAAGTTTAGAAGCCCCTGGCCTTCCTGGCCTGGTGGGGTTGATGAATTTCCAATTTCTCACTCAGCAATGGAACTCTACTAATATATATCCTTTTGGGGATCTGCAAATCAAATGATCATATCTTTGTTCCAATTTTTCCTGTCTCACACTTTTTCTTGCCATAATGATTCAGTTTTCCCCTCTACATTGAAAGAAATGATATTCTCTAGGATATATAACACATAAAAATACATACTTAGATGGTATTTCGTGAATAATCAACTGAGCCATATCCTAACATAAGAAGTCAAATGGGAGTGCGCTGGGTTTGCATGGAATAAGAAATGAGAGGATAATGAATTAATGTATGGCTAGAATGTCAGTGATTAGTCTTCAAGTCGAAATCAACATGCCCCACTACGCAATGCCCAGTCACCTTTTTCCCAAGATCCCAGAACACGCTCCCAGCGGCGCACACAATTGTTTTGTTCTTATTATTTTACTTCATAACTAAAGAAGTATGTTTTGAATGAAATCTTTTTTAAAAAAAATATTTAAAAATATATATAAAAAAACTAAAAAAAAATTTACAATTAACTAACGATAGCTCTCAGCGGTGTACACCGTCCTTATTTATGTAAATAACTGAAATGACCTGATGAATGCATGAATTGTGTTCAAGACTTTAGAGGCTGTTCCTGCTCCTCCTGCTCCCGCAATAGGTGTTGTGTATGGTATAATTCGTCTTGTTCATCCGATTTTAGATTTATTTTAAAATCAAATTGATATATACATGATTTGAGATTTAAAGAATCATATCGCAAGAGCCACATGTCTAAATCGGTACTTTCGATTTTATTAGTTTCGATTCAATTTATATAATAATATATTGTAGCATATTATAATATATATTATAATTGTATTATAGATTATAGTAATATATTATAATATCTCTATGCCGGATTATGCTTCAAAGAAGGATGATTCAAAGAAAGCTTTAAATGTTTTAAAGTCAAATTTTATTAAAGAAGAAGGCAGGACTGTTGTTAAAACCAGCCACCCTCCCTTGGAAACTATCCTGATTTCTCAACAAGGAGTAGAAATAAAAGTTTCTCCTTTTAAGATTTCAAAACCAGGTGAAAATGTTTTGTTTGAAACAAAAAAGATTATTGAACAAAACAATTTTGTTAACCAATCTCTCCATACAATAGGACAACAATTAGACCGTATAGAGAACTTGGTTGAAACACCTATTTTCCAAAAACCTGCCAAAATGGTTGAAAAGCCTTTGGTTATCTTACCAGAGAGAAGGCCAAAAATTGCTTTCACTCCGGCTGATAGCACTCTCGATAAGATTGATCGAATGCTTGCTAATATTAAGCAAGAAGGACCCTCTGTCAGTACCTTGGACAAAGACAGCAAATGGGTTAATTTTGATGATTCTTTTTCTGTGAAAACTTTGGATGATGATGGTTTGTCTGATGACACTTTGTCGATAATTCCTTAGTACAGAAAATAAATTTGATACAAAGTAGTTTTCAGGATCTTTCTCTGGAAAGACCTACTGTTGCCAGACTTTATTCAAAAGGACCTACTCCCATTGGTCTTACGAAAAACTGGTATTCTAGACCCACACCCCCTGACTTGCAATTCAAGGAAAGAGGTTTCCAATCTCAATTCTCAGTATCTGCTGACCAAATTTATGAATGGAATATTGATGGATTATCTGAGCAAGAAATCCTCAATACTGTCCAGCGTATGTCTATGGTTGCTAATGCTCCATATAAAGAATATTCAAGACCTCAGAGGCCGTTCCTGCTCTTCATGCTCCAGCAATAGGTGTTGTGTATGGTATAATCCGTCTTGTTCATCCGATTTTAGATATATTTTAAAATCAAATTGATATATACATGATTTGAGATTTAAAGAATCATATCGCAAGAGCCACATGTCTAAATCGGTACTTTCGATTTTATTAGTTTCGATTCAATTTATATTATAATATATTGTAGCATATTATAATATATATTATAATTATATTATAGATTATAGTAATATATTATAATATATAATATGAGGATATATTATAGTATATTATAATATATAGTGATATAGTATTAATATAACTATTAATACAATAGATTATAGTGATATAAGTTTTTAAAATTTAATATTATATTAATTAATAATTTATCATATAATATAAAATTATTTTATATATAATATAAAAATTATATAAAAAAATCATTTATACAATCTAAAAAATTAACACCAAATTGCTGAGTTGAATAATAAGGAGAGTATACGTACAATTATTCATTCCATTGCAGCCATTTAAAAAACAAAATCCATGTAGAGATTCTCTTCGCATATTTCCTCCCTTTCGACCCTTCCTATAGTCTTGTCGTGAGTACCGACCAAATCAACTAACTCTTTTATTTATTTATTTTTTTTTTTTTTAAGATACGTAATATGAGTAAAATAGTTCACAATTTTTAAAATCAACCCAAAAATATTATTAATAAATATAATATATAGTTAATTATTTTAAAAATATTTCCAACAAATCTTTTGGCATATTGCTAGTCCTCCGTTGGCTTTGGCTTATTATAAATTCATTATTGGTCACAACTTTAGATTTAGTATTCTAACTGTCATCCAAATTTGATTTTCTAGTTGTTACTCGCTTCATCACCAACACCACTTTCATCATTTACTGGCGATCAATCAACGAATTAATTTAATTGATTTTTATAATTATGCCGTCAAGAGATTTGATTTTCATAATAACAAAAATACTTATTTTATCTTATCTCCGTATAATTTTTCATAAAAATGGGGATCAATGCTTTCTATTCAATCACAATCTCATTATGTCTTCTTCATCTCAATTTCAATTATATTTTTATATTTTTATATAAAATCAAATCAAGAAAATTATTGATTTGATATTATTTTTAACAAAAATTAAAAAAATGATATAAGATAAATAAAGGAGAAATCTAATTATAGAGTCATTCCGAGTCTTTAGTTTGTGACTTTGAGGTCGGCTTCATTGCCGAGAAAAAGACTGATTTTTGTAGGTTTGAGGTGTAATCGACAAGGAGGACCATCAAGTTGGTTTAGGAACAAGGTAATTTTGATGTGGTTGCAACTTGCAAGGGTACTTTTTTATTGATTGACGTCAACATCCAATTTTTTCATCCCAATTTTAATGGACAAAATTATATTAGGAAAATGTTAGGTTGTCCCATTCACTTATCTTTTTTTCTCTTTTCAAATTTTGTATTAATAAAAATCAACTATATAATATTTTATTAATTAAAAAAATTAGAAAAAAAAATAGAAAGAAAGACATTAGGTCAAATTCAAGGGCTCCACGTTCGAGCAAAATGAGTTTTATATGATGAATCATATTAAATTAAGAAATTGTTTTAATAGTGAGATGAGATGAATTGAGATGGTTTGTTAGATTGTTGAGTTGAGATGAAATGAGATGGTTTTTGAAAATTTTGTGTGTTTGGATTAGAAAGTGATATGAGATGGTTTTAACTTTTTTGAGATTTGATAGATGTGGATCCCACCAATTATTGGATAGTATTTGTAAAGATTTTGTTTTATTTATAAATATAAGTAATAGCAATTTATAAATTATCTACCCAAATGTAATTTTTTTATAATATATTTCATAATAATATTATAAGATGACAATATTTTTATTAAATTAAATTATTTTTATAAAATATCAAATAAAAATATTTTTTCCAAGAAAATAATTAAATAATTAAGAAGATATTTATAAAATATTTTTTTAATAAAAATATTTTGCTTAAAAAATATATATATATTTTTTTATATTTGATTAAGAAAACTGTGGGTGGAGTCAAGGGCCTTGAGGTAAACGAACTGTAGGTGACAGCCCAGGAAGCTTCCTATAAAAAACACATTGGATGTATCGAGAAGTTGTTTGTCGTTACGTAAAAATAATTTCAAACCAACTTTCAGATCTCACATTGATTGTTTGGATATGAGATGGTTTTCCCGTATAGAGCGACTAAGTCATCTCATCTCTATATCCAAACGCGCAACTTAGTGCATAAACTTCTTACGTAAGATTTGTAAGTAGACCAGACATTTCTCACTTATTAATGAACCGCTAGAAATAGACAAGATGGTCTACATTTATAATGATCTAAACCAACCGATGCAGAATTTATTGTATGAAAACATCTTAAATCAGACTAATGGTAGAAAAAGAAGTGTATAAATGGGACAAAGAGGTGCAAGTAGGTATAAATTAAATGTTAAGAAAATGATGGTAGGTGGGAAAAGAGGAAAAAACAGAAAAAGAAAATCCCCCCACCTATCTTGTAGAGGAGGTGGAGGGGAGGAGGAGGAGGGTGGTCCTTCCTAGAGAAGCTCAATAATAGAGTTTCTCCATATAGAAAGAGAGAGTGGTGAATGAAGATTATTCGTGCTAAAACATTATAGAGAGAGAGTCATTTTGAAAATATTTTTGTTTTTTGTTAGATGTTTCAAGTATCCAAAGTTAAATAGGAAATCGAGGGATCACCTATCATGATTAGTTTTAGGGTTTTAATTAAGGTTCGAAACATCGAAATTTGAATTTGCAATCGAAAAATGGCTACTTCAATAAATTGGGTGAATCATGAAAATTTTGAATATATTATTTAAATGTTAATAAAAATATAAAAATCATATATAATAAACCATTCAAGCATTTATAATGAAGTATGAATGACTTTAAAAGAGGGATTCATCATCAATATTCAATATGGATATAATATGGATCTAAATGATATTAAAAGCACAAACATAAAATGAATGGAGGAAACCTAGAGTTTTAGTTTCCATCTTTTAGTATTTTTCGAATGCTATTTTATCTTAAATAAAAAATATATATATATTGTAATAAACCAGTGGTACCATATGGTAGTGTCAAGTCAATGGAACAAAGTGAACGGTATAATTAGAACGGCATAGTAACAATACTCTTCTCATAAATCTCAAATACATTTGTATAGTTCTCTCATATTTTCATACAAGAATAAAAATAATAAGACTTCGCCTCTAAAATTCAATGAATCGATTGAATAAGAAATACACAAAAATGGTTGATTTATGATAAATGGACTTAATCAAAACAATCTTGGGTCCGGAGGAACATTTCGAGAATCCTAATTTTATTTGTTCGGATATTGAAATATTCCTAATTTTTTGCTGTTTACATTTTCATGAATGTGTGCCAAGACAAGACCACCAAAAAATGTGTGTACATGGTGAGGTGAAATTTATTACATATATAATTTTTAATCATCTTCTTTGATTTCTATTAAGTCACCTCACCATTCCTCTTATTAATTTTATCATTTAACATTATCTTAAAACTCTTATATATCTTTTTTTTAATTGCAAGAATTTTATTACTTTTGGCTTTTCATTTTTATCACTCAATTTAGAAAAATATTTTAGTCATAAAAAGATTTCACAAAAATAAACTTACAAATTGACGTGACTTGATGTGGTATATTATGTTGTAAACTAGTTTTTATTATAAAATAGATTTAATATATCATATGAATTCATATTGATTTGTGAGTTGTTTTTATAGAATCTCTTTAGGGGATGTTTTGAAAAAGTTTTTATCTCACCCATCACATTTTTATCATATTTCATTTTCTTCCCAAACATCATTCAAATACAAACACTTTCAAACAAAAAATAAAAAATAATTTAATTTTTTTAAATCTCAAAACATAAATTATATTAATAAATTATATTCTAACTATTTTAACTTTATAATATTTTTTATTCAACTTTTTTTCTTTTATTTCTCAAAATATAATAAATACTTAATTCAAACCATCTCACCACTATTCATAAACCATCTTATTACTATGCACAAAATTATGGGCTCATCTCATCTCTTTCCTTGTAAGGTCCCGTTAGATAGTAAAAATATTTTATCTCATCTCATTGTTATACCTTTCTCAAATTTTCATACAAAATATATTAATAAATTCAACTTTTTCAATTTCTAAAATAATTATAATATAAAAATTAATATTTTATTTAACTATTAATTTTGATTTTAACTTATCATCTTATCTCAACTCTAGCTATCTAAACGCAACTAACACTTCTAAATTCTTATTTTTTTTCCTTCCCTCATAATGAATTCAAGGACTTTTCAGACATAGCCCAGGCGTGCGAGCAATTTTCTTTAACCAACCCATTGAATTCAAACCCATATAGGCACCCTCCCCTACACAATAGGATAATAGGACTAGCATTCCTCAGACAACCCATAAGAAATCAACTCCAAAAGCTTACTAGCTAGGGAGGGCCCAAAGAAGCCGCAAAGGGTAAAGAAAAACAGGACAAAACGTGTAGGGTTGTTCCTCTTTAAGGAAGGAAATATAATAATACTTGAATAAAGACTCATTGACCCAAAAAGAAAGGGGTAAAAAATAAACAGTCAAATGTCACCCAAGTTCCCAACAACCAATTAAAGTTTAAAGTTTTGGGTTTCTGTAGAGAAAGGTAGCTAAAAAAGAAAAAAAAAGACAGTTTCAACCTGAGACTACGAACCCTGAAGATTCATTGCACTTATAATTGTGATTCATGAGCTAGTGAATTGAAAATGTAGAGGTAGATGCCTCTAGATGGAGGCTCTCACCACAATGGCGGCTGGGTGCACCACCATCAGGCCTTTCTACAGGCAGAAAGGTCCCCACATTATGTTGTTTTGCACTTGTGAATTCTAAACTGATGATAACATATTAGATATTATAATCTTTGTGAAAAATCTATTTGCAAACTTGTTTATTGTTATACCAAACACATCACTTATATGAAACTTTGTGACATCAATTTGAATTTTGCAACAAAAAATATGTTTTGATTTTTTATTTTACAAATGTAATTAATCTTATAATACACTGTGTTTACACACTGACCTTTAAGCCATAGAATTATGAAGTTTTACAAATATTTAGGAGTTGAACCATTTTTGTAAAAAGAAATGATATTTACAGTTGTAGAGTGTGCAACTGTCACGTAATTCATTTAAAAAAATGAATAAATACAAGACACATATAAAAAAAAAGACGAACTTTTTAATAATGGACTCCACTTTTTTTAAAAATTATGCAGCGTTTATGAATTTCACGATATATGTAGTATTAGTCGTTTGTAAATGTGCCATTTGAGAAGTAAGAGGTGCTGATTTTTTTGGTTTTATTTTATTTTTTTAAAGAAAAAGAAAGAAAGAAAAAATGCCCTCCCATTTAGGGCTAGAATGAGGGTTAGGTTCGTTAGATTTGGATGTGTTCTAGCTCAGTTTGGATTCAAAAATACTCTCAACACATCTCATCTTATCATTACAATTTTTACAAATTTTCACATAAAATACAATAAACAATTCAACTTTTTCAAATCCCAGAATAATAATAATATTAAAAAATAATATTCTAACAATATTTTATTTAACTTTTAACTTTCATTTCAACTCATTCTATCTCATCTCATCTCATCTCATCTCAACTCACTATACAAACCTAACCTAAAACGTAATAGGCAAGTCAACAGTTCCTATAAACTTAAACATAGAGTTTTACTTTTGTCGAGTTGGGAAATCTTTGTGTTACGATTTGACCCTTCTTTTCCCTACATGTGATAAAGACATCCTCTTAGTGGAGGACCCAACAATGCTTACGCACTTCAACAAGTTGATTCCTTCTTTATGAAGTGAAGATTTAGTGGGTTGGCAATGAACTTTATATAATAATTAAATCCTGGCCTGCATAATGGTTTTGTACATGCAAAATCTCAAAAAGGCTAGTCACGATCTTCTTTTATATATGTACTATATGACCCACCATTGGTTTATCAGATTGTCTATGCCAACTTGATCAATCTTCTCTAATCAATTAGAAATTGTTTTCATTTGATTGTTTATGCATGCCAATTTGAATCTGTTTAGTTGTTTCCCTAGCAAAACTGGTTTTGTTTTGGTGAAGAAATAGATCCACTTGTGTCTCCAGTTTACAACTCGTTTGGAATTTTGCTTCATCAGAACCTGCCAAGCTCTTTCACCCACAATTCCAATTTAAAAATCATATTATAATTTATACTGTTAAAAGCAATTTAAGAGGCACTGTTCAACCACCAAGCTCTGATGAAAACCTAAACCACTTTTGTGTCAACTGCACCTCATCTGCATAATGAATGAAATGCAAAGACCTTATCCTACAACCCAAAACCAATCAGTACTTAAGGAATATTCTGCAAAGAAAATTATTAGAATTGTGGAAAGAGTTAAACAAGAGGGTTTACTCAGAGTGTATTAAGGCCACCCCCACTATAAACATATTGTCATATTTTTCTACCTCTTCATTTTAGGACTGAGTCAAAAACAAAGTTCAGTTATGCTTCCTTGACATCAAGGATATGATGATCCAAGTACAGAGATCGTATTAGACAGGCCAGTAAAAAGATATATATATATATATATATAAATATTGAAAAAATATAGTTGCAAGCACAATTATGCACTAATCTGTATACCAATTTAATGTGGTTGGTCAAAAAATAGATTTTATTAAAAATAGTGTTAATTTAAATTTTAAATATGAAAGAATCAGTATTGATATGCAAATTAATACGTAACTTTATTTATACGTAACAAAACTCTATATATATTCTATCAACCTACTTTCTGTTCATGAAGATATTCATTGGCCCATGCCCCATTAGGATAAACTTTAGTTTAGTCTAAAGAAGCGTCTAACTTGTAATGCTGTGCCACATGTACAGTCACCAAGTCAACGTACAGCAGATTGGCTGTTTCTGTATGTGAGCTTGAGACAGACAAATAGGGCTTCTGCTTACTTGTTTTTAAAAAGAGCTAAAGGCACAGGCTAGATGGGCGATGCCAATGCGCCACCTTCCACTAACCGACCTCTGTTGCATGCGTGTTGACAATTTACTTTTCTTTTCATTCTTCGACAGAATTTACTCAAAATTCCCTTCGGCTCCAAGTTCACAATACTTTTTATTTGTCACAGAAAGAAAGTTTTCTACCGCTCCGCTCCACTCGAAAGAAAACTCATCATTTCTTGGGCACCGGCCACTTCAATATATATACCCTTTTAGCTTTGCTCCAACTCATAAAGCCTCAACAACTCTTCCTCTCTCTCTCTCTCTCTCTCTCTCTCTCACATACAATTGCAGTCTAATTTTATTACACTTCTTTCAATCACTTCAGTTTCCAATTCTTTTCTCGTCTCTTTGAAGTAAAATGGGCAATTGCTATGCTCTTTGCAAACCCAGTATGGGCTTGCATGTCAAACTTGTTGCGGCAAAGCATGGGAGAGTATTACAAGTCGTGAAGATGGATGGAAAGGTTTTAGAATTCAGCACGCCAATTCTTGTTAAAGATATCATGGTGAACTTTCCCGGCTCGGGTATTGGTTTATCCAGGGAAGCCTCAGATCAGAATCTCCCACCAAATTATGAATTGAAGAAAGGCAAAATTTACTATATGCTGCCTTCTCTGAGTTCTGGGAGTTCCGCTAGTACTGCAGAAATTTCCTCAATAGCAGACAAGGACAAAGCCAATGGTGTAAAGAGGATTAAGATTGTTATAACAAAGCAACAGCTCCAGGAGTTATTGACAAAGCAAATATCAGTGGAAGACTTCATGTCAGGGCTCGAGAAACCAACGTCTGTTTCTGTTGATTCTTCAACAAATTGGAAGCCGAAGCTTGAATCTATCCCTGAAGGGAGCGAGTAGCATTAATTGCAGCAGTGATTAGATAGATGTTCTAGTACTTTTTGTTTAACCATGAAAGAGAAACTAAAAAATAGAGAGGCCTGCACACATAATGAATGGGTTACTGTTATAGGACAGAAGGAAATCTTAGAATTATTCTCGTCCTCTTTGGCTCAACATGTTTCCTTCCCAGTTAAATCTTGTATATAAAAAAAAAGGGGAGTGGTTTGCTGTGATCTTCAATTTTGGAGCTGTTAGTTTCATGATTATTGTTCGTGGCTAAAGAGTCATATTCTAGAATCCTGTAACTGTAGCACATCCCTTGCTGTCCCTCTGCCTTTCTGGCAAGTTCAAGTACCTTAAGAACCTATCATTCATGAAGTTGATCAGTCGATCAAGATCCTCTTAGGTCTTAAGTGGAGAGAGATAGACACGAAGAATGGCAATACAACATGCGTTAAATGCTTAATAAATGATGTAGAACCCATTTCACATGTTTATCTATCTCCCACTTGAGACTCTCAATCAGGTTCGGGTAAGAACTTAAAAGAAATTTTTTCCCATGAAGTCTACCATTTTTTGCATGATTTTTGGGGTGCTAGACCATGTAGTTCCCCCTCCAAAATGCTTGTAACTGTATTGCATGCAGCAACATGATGAAGAAAAAGAATGCTAAAGCTACCAGTCAGTTTTGTCAAAATACTGTTCCTTAAAGATTTGGAAGGGCTTTGATTTACCTTTCTAAACGATACTACACTTTGGGCATCTTATCCTTCAAACGCGCTAATTGAACTAAATATCCCATAGCAGATCAAGAGAAACACTAGGGAAACACTAGGCTGAAACAGTGAACATCGCTTGGAATAATATTGTTTGGATAGTGATATGAGATGGTTTTAGATGAAAGTTAAATAAAATATTGTTAGAATATTATTACTGTTTTGGAATTTGAAAGAGTTGAGTTGTTTAATAAATTTTGTGTGGAAATTTGAAAAAGTTATAATGATAAAATGAGAAGAGAGTATTTCTTAATCCAAACGACTTCTAAGTCTGTACAACTAATCCTGCAATAATAATAATTTGTTAGGGACTAAAAGGCAGAAGGTGACCACTTCCAAACTTTCAGCAACCCCTAGATCTCAAATTGTGTCTCTACCCACCCATCAACTTGCTTCTCAATGCATCCAGGACTTTGTTTCCGAGCAAATAAACACTAGGCCCCGTCTGGATGTTGAGTTGAGTTGAGTTCTTTTTTTAATAGTAGTGAGATGGTGGAGTGAGTTTTATGGGGTCCACATAAAATGAGTTTATATATATTTATGGAAAGTTGAAAAATGTTGTGGGTCTCGCGTGTAAAGAGATGTTAAGTTGAAAAACATTGTGGGTCTCACATGTAAAGAGATTTTGAGTTGAGGTGAGTTTAGTGATTTGAAAATTGAGGGTTTGGATGTTAGACTTAGTTTAAAATTAGATTGAAAAGAGTTGATCTTGGTTTAGTCAAAGCTCCAAATGATAAAAAAATACATTGAGTTGTTTCAGTAACCTCATAATCACTTTAAGTTACAAGCAGTTGTTGTGCCAAACTACTCTTTAATGTAAATATTTTGAATGTAAAAACCTCACTTCGAGGGTGAGAGACATTTAGAAGAAGACAAGGAAGAAAAATGAGAATGTTCTATTATGAAAATTCTGCAAAGCAATACTACTCAGTACATATAGTTGGTAGTAAGTACCAGATTCTTCCTAACTTGGGCTTAAATAGACTACCAAGTAGACCTAACAAAACAGAACATAAAGACCAATTGACATCAAAGCAAACCTAGTCTATGGGCCCCAACACGTTAATTCAATCCAACTAATTACAATAACATAAAAAGGAAATAAAATTGAAAGCCCATGAGCCCAAGGCCCATGGGAACTGACAGTACTACAGTTTCCTTGTACTTCCTCATCTCCTCTTTAGATCTTGAACTCTCCTTCATCTACTCCCTATGATCTTCATGTGCTAAACAATTACATATCTCAACCCTGGGTTGATTTTGGTGATCTGTGAGTTGAATGTTCAAGATCTCTCTGAGTTTAGGCTTTAGAACGCCTTGAAAGTCTACCAGAGGGAGCATTGGCACCAAGGGTGTAATCGGTTCGGTTCGTCCAATTCGGTCCATGAACATTTTTTTCCTCTCTTTTTATTTTTATTTTTTTAAATAGAAAAATTAATACAAAAAATTAATTAAACTAGTAAAATTAAAATTAAGTGATCTCTTTAACATTTTATATATGGTTAATGAATATTGAATAATCTCATTGTATATATGGTCAATGGTGATCCCTTAGATGAAAATTACATAATTAGCTTATACAACTACTATATAAAGTAATATATTTTATATTTAAAAAATATTATATAAAATATATTTAAAAAAACTATATATGTACATTCGGTTGGTCTTGGTTCAGTCTGGTCCAAAAAAACCACATGCCAAGACCGACCAATAAGACTATCAGTCTAGTCTAGTCCAAGACCAAATCATTTGGTTTGGTTGGTTTTTCTGATCTAGACCAATAGTCTTACAGCCTTAATCGGCACAATTGTTACCCTCTTTCCCATTTTCTTCTTGAGTTGGGAAATGCAGAATATGGAGTGGATTCAGGCCGTGGTTGGAAGATTAAGTCGATATGCCACTGGACCGATTCTCTGGAAAACCTTAAAGGGGTCAGAATACCTGGGGGTTAGCTTGAAATCTCGCCAGTGGGTCATCGAGATATGGCATTCTTTCTTGTACCCTATGCAGGTTATGGCATAAGATTTGTAAAATTTAATCCTCATTTATGAGACTAGCCTCGATAGCCTCTAGATGAGCCATCCTTGGCATATAGTTGGTGAATCATGGAGGAGGGTACTCATAGACGGCTTCAAACGGGGCGAGCTTTGTTGAATGATGTAGAGTAGAATTATACCACCACTCAGCTAAGGAAACCCATAAAGACCTGTCCTTAGGCTGATCTCGAGTGAAACACCTTAGATAGTTTTCAATAGCTTTGTTAACTGTCTCTATTTGCTCGTTAGTTTGGAGGTGATAGGTAGTGCTCATGTCCATCTACACCCCCTAAAAAGTAAAAAACTTTTGCCAAAACTTGCTAGTGAAAGTAGTGCCTCTATGCGTTACTATGGAGTTAGGTAGGCCATGGTATTTGAAGACATTATTTAAGAATAGCTCAGCTACTGTGTTGGTTGTGTAGGGATACCTTAGAGGTGTGAAATGACTATACTTAGTAAGTATGTCAACCACCATCCATAAACAGTTACAGTCGTGTGAATGTGGAAGCCTTTCAATGAAGTTCATAAAGATGTGAGTCTAGGGCTGGTGAGACACAGGTAGAGGTTGCAATAATCCACTAGGCAAAGTGTTTTCTACCTTCACTCTTTGGCATTTCACAACTCCTAATGAGTTGTTTCACATATTTCTTAAGGCTTAGCTAGTAACACTCCTTTCTCACTCTATGTATAGTCTTTTCATAACCCGAGTGTCCCCCTACCATGCATTAATTCTAGTAGTTTGGCCTGCAATGTTTTTGTTAAATTTTTCTACCAAATTAGTTGCAATGCCCACATACCCTTTTATAAACCTTATATAATAGCCAATCAACCCTAAAAATCCTCTCAAAGCCTTCAAGTTATTGGGTAGGGGTCACTATTTCATATCCAACAGGTTCATTAGGTCAACCCTCACTTCTTGAGTTGAAACTAGATATAGCCAAGATATGCCACCTCAATGCACCTAAATCTACTCTTTGTCTGTTTTGCTAAAGTTGGTGTTGCCTCAGTGTCTCCAAGTTCACTCTTAGTTGCTTCATGTGTTTTTGCTCGCTTTTACTGTAAATCAAGATATCATAAAAAAAAACACAAGGATAAACTTTATTAGATATGGTTTAAACACCTCTTTCATGAGGTTTTGGAATTTGGAAGGGGTATTGATTAGCTCAAAGAGCATTACCATAAGTTCATAAGGCCCTTCATGTGTCCTAAAGGTTGTCTTTGGGACTTCTTCTAGTTTCACTTGGATCTGGTGGTAACAAGACCATAAATCTAATTTGGAAAACATCACAACACTATTTAATTCATCCATCAACTCTTCAACAACTGGTTGAGACCCTTATAATCAACACAAAGTCTCCATGTACCATTAGCCTTTCTCACTAGGAGTACATGGGAAGAATAAGGGATTTGGTTAGGCTGGATAACCCTTAGTTTTAGAAGTTCTTTTACTATTCTTTCATATCTCATTTTTTTGGAAATAGGGGTAACAATAGGGTCTAATGGAGATATGTTTAGTTCCAAGAATGAAGTTGACTGTATGATCCTTACATTTGGAAGGTTGCAAGCCTTTAGGCTCCTGAAACACATCATTTTAGGATTCCAATAAAAACTGTACTGCTACTGATTGCCCCTTGTTATGTTAACTCACTGCTCCTTTCCCCTTCTAGCACTTGAAGAATCACCCTTTTATTTCAAACTCATTGCACTAGTTTAAAGACCATTCCTCAATCATTTGGGCTACTGTCAACTCCTTTAGTTCCACTAGTTTCCCTAGATAGGAAAATTTCATAATTAACTCTTTAAAGTTTCAAAGTACAGATCCTAGCTCCTTGAGCCACTGTATTCTCATAACCATGTCACAACCAACTAACACTAGGACATGAACATCTAGTGAAAAAATGTTGTTTTATATTTTCACCTTTACTCCTTCAATCTTCCCTTCACTGGGCAATAGTTCCCCACTAGCTACCCTCTTAACCATTTCCTCCAAGTTTACAGGTAGTCCATTTTTCTTGACCATTGTTGGATCTAGGAATTTGTATGGATCTTATGTCAATAAGGACTATAACCCAAGCAGAGCCTATGATTCCCTTAACCTTCATAGTTTTAGGATTATGTGACCTTGTTAGAGCATGTAAAGAAATTTCTAGGGGTTTCTTAACAATGCTCAACTTAGCTAACTCTCATTCTCTTTCCCATTTAGGTGATGCTAACTCTTGCTCAGGTTCAAGTTCTATTATAGACATTACTTCCTCCAACATGTATAACTTGGGATTTGGACACTTGTGGCCTGGATTCTATTTAGTATCACAATGGTAACATCACCCCCTTTCCCTCATCTTTTTCATTTGATTTTGGTTGATTTTTTGAACAGTAAGTGGGGATTTTTGTTGGTTGGGACTTTTGAGTATCTCAAGTTCCAATGAATAGGGTAGGGTAAGTTTGTGGTGCCTTTTGGACAGGTTTAAGTTTTTTTCATAAATCTTGACTAAGCTATAGGCAATGGTCAAATTGGAGGGATTGAACATCCCTACAGGGAGTCTTATCTCATCTTTTAGGTGTAGTTTGAATAGTGAGATGAGATGAAATGGTTTTAGATGAACCTTGAAAGTTGAATAAATTGTTGGAATATTATTTTTTAATATTATTATTGTTTTGGGATTTGAAAAGGTTGAATTGTTTATTATATTTTGTGTGAAAATTTAAGAAAGTTGTAATGATAATATGAGATGAGATGAAACTATTTCTGTACTAAACTATGCCCAAGTCCCCTGAAGAAAAAGCAACTTAGTTTATAGGAATTCAAGAGACTCCTCAGTTTATTGGAAAAAGTCTCAAACCTATCTTTATAGCCTTCCACTGAACCAGCTTGCCTGCATTTGGTTAGGGATACCATGGGTTCATCATAGGCATTTGGGCCAAATTTGACCAAAGTGCCTTAACAAATGCATTCTAACCAGTGAGTTGTC
This sequence comes from Carya cathayensis, assembly GCA_011037825.1. Taxonomy (NCBI): domain Eukaryota; kingdom Viridiplantae; phylum Streptophyta; class Magnoliopsida; order Fagales; family Juglandaceae; genus Carya; species Carya cathayensis. The sequence continues at coordinate 248,845 of QGSO01000274.1, forward strand.
CAAACTCTTCCAAATCTTGGAACCAAACAAGTGCTTCTCCTTCCATATGAAAGGATGATAGTCTAATATAGTGTTGGTGTAAAGTATTGTGAAAAGCAAAGAAATAGCATACCTTATATAGCCACCTTGTGGGGTCCTCCCCTTGAAACACATGAAAGTCTAATCTAACAGATCTGGTATGAACCTCACCTCCTTGGGAGTTGCTTTCTTCTTCACGATTCTGAATCCCTGAAAAAGACTCTGCATGGCTATGATTCTGATTTTTCTTTTGCACCTCTAAAGTTAAAGCTGACAGTTGCTACATCACTATTTCATTTTGCCTCTTAGGGGCAAGATCTTGGTTTCCAAATTTTGATATTGAGCATTTGTTTTTTTTTTCTTCAAGGCATTCAAGCCATCTTTTAGCTAATTCAAATGAGTACCTTCTGCCATGGTGATGGTATTGAGTGTACATAGACCGATGTTCCTCTTATACTAATGTAACAAACTACTGTACAATGTAAATATTTTGAATGTAAAAACCTTACTTCAAAGGTGAGAGAACTCCGGAAGAAGACAAGGAAGAAAAATGAGAATGTTCTATTACTTTTTGGATAAAAATTCTACAAAGCACTATTGGTCAATACATATAGTTGGCACTATTCAGGTTTGCTTGGCAATCAAGCAAACCTGAATAGGGGTGTAAATCAGTTTGGCCTGGTCAGGGAGGTGATGGACTAAAATTTTTGATCCATCAATGTCCCCCTACCCGATTGAACTAAACATCCATAGGGACTGGACCAGACCGGTAGCTATCGGTCCGGTCTGGTCCAATTATTTTTTTTTTCTTCTTTTTTTGCAAAGAAAATAATAAAATTTTTTATTGAAATTACTAAATTAAAATTAAGTGAATTATTAATGTAGATTATGTAATTAACTTATTAAAAAAATATTTTTTATGATTAATGATAGTAAACTAGATAAAAATTATATCATTAACTTATATAATTATTATATAAAAATCATATATTAAATTATTAAAAATATTTTAAAAAATATATATAGGGATTCAGTCAAGACTAATCCAAAATTTATAAATCTTGAAATCGAGATTGACCAGTTTAGAATTCGGTCCGATCTGAATGGGTCGGTCCAGTTAGCTTTTCCCGTCCAGACTACCGGCATACACCTCTGGACCTTAACAAAACATAACATAAAGTTGGCCGAATGACATCAAAGCAAACCTAGTCTATGGGCTCCAGCTAGTTAAATCAGTCCAAGTAATTACAATAACATAAAAAGGAAATAATAGTGAAAGCCCAATAGCCCAAGGCCCATGAGAACCGACAATACTTCAGCTTCCTTGTATTTCCTCTTCAGGTCTCAAACTGCCTATGATCTTCACATGCCGAACTGTTACAGTTGTATTCTATGGCGGTAGCTCCAAGAACAACACATTGATGTTGGGGGTTCGCCCCTTAGCCAAGCAATTAAATGAGTAACCCTTTAAAAATAACACGCACATCCAACTCCAAGCAGAACATAGAAAGAGATTGCAAGTAGCATCATAACACTATAACATGAACATAGCTTTATCAGTTAAAAAGACTAGTCATCCATCTTAAGCCCTCTGGTAATGGCAGAACCATAAGCTGTTTGAAGGCTCATGGTTGAAGAGGCCCAGGACATCTCTCCAGGAACCAAAGAACGAACGCAATAGTGTCTCATTAAAAATGAGGAAACAACAGAACAATAGTTTAGGAAATAGAAAAGAAAACAAAGTGGAATCCCTCCGTCTTGTGGTTCATTTGACAACACGTTGCTTTTTCAAACTAAGATCGAATCCCCCCATCCATGTATCAGAAAATTAAAAACAAACACAAACGTGGAATACATGCCATGTAAATTGAGTTCGGCTTCTCCCCAAATATAATTCGCACATTATTTAGACTTGAAATCAACTATAAAAAGATAGGTGTGTTTAGTCACATCAGCGATATTTCACCGATTTTACACTTTGAACGTCGGCGATAAATACATGCCCTGTTCTATAGATCAACAGCTAAAAACAGATGTTCAGATCTTGCAGAAAACTTCTAATTTTACAAAAAAACTATTCGACAGAACTAAATTATCCAGAACAACATCGTAATTAAAGAAACCAATGAACCCATCATGTTTTGATTCAATACGATCACGGTTCTAAATCGCTCTAATTCAACCAGGGCATAGCGATCTCGGGAGTCGCCCTCGAGCTCCCAAGGTTTGGGCTGCTATTACCACTACTATCAGACAATGAAGTGAATGTTTTCGGGAGAACCCCAGATGGCGACGACACCATGGTAGCATGAGACCTACTCGAATCACCCCTTGAATCACCATTTCCAGGGGTTGGAGATGACACATTCGATGCAGCTCCGGTAGCAATGGCGACCATGCTCGGCCTTAGAACCTCAGCTAAAGGCCCACCCGGTGTGGGAGCAGCTATCGACGAAGCAGGGGTATACCAGCTTGAGATATCAGATTTGCTACCACTTTCATTGTTTCGGTTCCTTCCAATCAAGCCCGATCCCATTTGGAGTTGACCCATTTCTTCATCAATGGAGTTACTGCCACCCATTGATAGAGTGAGTAAAGAGGGTGAGAGTCCATTTGATGAGACAGAGCACAAGGTGCTTGAGTTAGCTATGTTCTCCTCTGTTACTGCATTAGACCACGCATCAATGAAACCCCTTGTGGTTCCCGTGTGAGGCTCTTGTGTAGAAATCATATCTGAACTGAGGAACAAAGGACAGTCTTTGCTCTGTGTATCTTCACAGGTGCTGAAATACACATACGAGTTCAGATTCAAGGGCTCCTCGGGATAATTTTGTTTGAAGATAGAGGCATTGGGGTGACAGTGAGAGAACGTTTCAGAGGCGAATTCCATTTTATTTTGCATCAGAGGGTGCCATTGTTGGTCCGTTGCAGCCATGGGTACGGGATCTCCTTTTACAACCCAGTCCAAGCTCCTTCAAAATGTGAACACAACCACATCAGGCACCCAAGAATACCCACTAATTTACAATAATTTTTTTTCTTGAATTCTTACTTGGCCCCTGAGAATGCAGTTGGAAATTACAGGACAACCCAAGACCACCCGTTTGTTTAAATTTCTTGGCTCCTATAAACTAAGATCAAGCAAGCTCCTCTCACAATAAATAATCACCAAAAGCTTAAAAATTTCCCCTTTTCTTTGGAAAAATTACCGATCAACCCACCGGAGTCGAAAAATGGCAGAAACTATAAGACACCGAAAGAGAAATATGATACCAACCTCGGATCCTTGTGTGAAGGAAGTGAGACCTCATTCGGCCGGTGGAATGGAGAACCAGCAGTAGGTCCAAGAAACTGAGATGAAACACCGTTGTTGTTGATTGTGGGTCTAGGGATAGGAATGTTGACAGAAGTAGGAAGAGCACTATAATCTTCACGGCGGGTCCTCTTGTTGCTGTTGCTGCTGCTGTTGTTTGCTTGAATTTCCACAGGCTTTCTTGAACGGGGACGGCCTCTATGCAAGTGGCGCTCACAGTATTTGTGGTTGGGGGCCACATCTCTAGAGCACCTCCATTTCTTCCCATCTGTCCTCTTGCACCTCCCCGGCTCTGGATCCGAGCTGTTTGACAATCTGAGGTTCAAACCACTACTTCCCACTGCCCACCAGAACATAAAAACACAAACCAGAGATCGTTAAATTCGGAAGAATTGGTCAAGAAACAGCACAACGTGTAACCCGGCCACAAGAACTAGTGGGGAAAGATAAAATCCCATCATGAAAAGTATGTCGGTGAATCACAAAAGACACAAAAATTAACACGATCACTTATGTAAGAAACTGCACTCTTGAAGGAAGGTGGGCATAAACTTTGTGCTTGTATGGGTTTGTTGGAGAAAGAAAGAGATGGAAAAAATCAAAGCGCGCACACATCAAATACAAAATAACCCACCATGGTAAATCTAAGACTGAACAAGGGACAGAAAAAGGGCAAAGTCTATTTTGTTTGTGTGTCTTGGGAGAGAGAGACAGGGACAGTGTCAAAAACCATATCAGATCAGTTAAAAGGAGAAGAATGGAGCTGCCCATCATGAAAGTAACCAGAGATTGAAGGGGGTAAAAAAAAAGTCAAAAAGAGAAGGACCGTTACAGTGAGCGTGGGCAGCAGCTGGGTCTGGGGGAGTTCTGCTAACAGAAACAAGGAGCTCAGGAGGAACAGGAACGGAGGCCATCATATACTTGTAGATCATAGCTTGTCTTTCAAGCTCCTTCCACTGTGCATTTGTAAAAGGAAACCCCAGAGATGCTGCCATCCTGCCTGCTACAAACACCACCAAAAACACACGCACATCCTCAATGCTTTCAGACAAAACCACCTTTACTTTTTCTCTTTTCAATTTATATCAACAGCCAGGAGGTATATGTTTCACTTTTGCAAACTTGAAACAAAAATAAACCCAAACCTGGGAATTTGGAGACGGTGTGAGGAGTAGAATAGGTAGAAATGTCAAAAGGCTGCACAGTTCTTACAACTGCACCACTACCTGGAACAGCAGCATCAGAAACAGCAGCAGCAGCAGCAGCAGCAGCTACATCGTATGCACCACTAGTTATAGTGCTGTTGCTACATCTGGGACCATCGCCATCACCAACCTGAGTCTCGCATGATGGACATGGACGGTGGTGATTCTCATGATGAACCATAATCGCCTTGTCACTAACCGGTTCAATGCTTTCCAGCTTCACACCTAACTTTGGAACATCACCACCACTATTTTCTTTTGCTTCCTTGTCTGAAACGTCGAAGCTGTCCATACTCATAATAATGAAACCACTTTCCCCAAATAGAAAACCAAGTTTCCCATACAAAAGAACATCTACACACCCCACCAGACTCCAGAGTCCCCCAGACCAACCTTTTTATATATATATAATCTTTTTTTATTTTCTGCACAGGCTTTAACTTCTACGACCCATGTCTTAAGAAATCTGCCTCCAGCTGGGTATGATTTTTTTTTGAGTAGTGGTCTTGTGGGGTTGACGTGAGATTTATAACCGAGTAATGGGTTGCCGCCATTCTTGGCCTTGCTTCCATGCTTCCAACATTCGCACCATACTAGCTAGCAGACAAACTAGTAAAACAGGGTCCCTATTCTCCTCTCTTTATCTCTCTCATCATTATTGCGATATCCATCTTTTTCTGACTGTAAAGTCAAATTCCACACTAATCATCCATTAAAAAATATCATAGATATTTAAATTTAAAAAATATTATAAAAAAATCTTGCATTATATATTTTTATTTAATAAAAATATAATTTCTTATTTTTATTTTTTATTTAAATAGATATATTTAAATATTAAAATAAAATAACAAAAATAACATATTAGGAAAAATAAGTGCCTCCAAAACGGTGACACTTTACTTTTTTTTTATTTTTGGCGTTACGAGCACCGTTTATAACTTTAGTGCCTCGGGAGAAGCACTGAGACTGGGCCCACTTGGCCGCAGACGTGATGCGTTAACTAATCGTCTCGAGGATAGCTCGCCCTTTTATTATATCTATCATGTATGTATAAAAATCTTGCACACAATCTGCACTCTTAAGCACTCTCTATGTCAGCGCGTCGGATACAACAGCACAATCTAAGGCTCCATTCTGGAAACAACTTAGGTTGCCTCATCGGATCCGCGAGTATAAAAGTCAAGCACCTCGATACAGAGGGTGAGAGAGAGAGAGGATTTTGGATGCGTGGGAAATCAGGATGAGATGTGGACAAGACATGAGGTGGGTGCGACAAAGAGATGATAATGCTGGGTATCTTATAATATTTTTATAATAATATATGATGTTTTCTATGTATCAAGAGTATTGGAGTTGTTTGGGTGCAAAAAGCGAGACATGTTTCTAAGATATGGCCGCTTCGATCTCATTGGGTGGGTTTGATTATTTATTACAACTTTGGCACGGCACCATCGGAATACAACTTTTTTAACAAGTCTATGATCTGATCAGAGTCGATACTTACTAAAGGAGATCACAATGTTGTTTCGTGAACTCAAATATCACACAATAGGTCCAAATTGGAGAAAAAGTCATTCCTAGGTTGTGACTCGGGTATAGTTCGGTGTCTTATAAAGCCCCCGGTGGTAGTCTTGAGTGGTGGTATGGTACCATACGTATATTTATAGTAGTGAATAAAAAATAAATACGAGAAATAGAAATAGAAATCGAGACACATAAATATACATAGTTCAGCATAAAACCTACGTCTACGAGTCATTTGAAGAAAAAATTTATTATAATATGAATATTTTACAGTCTTTCATAATCTTTTGTCTCTCTATATAATGGAGGTCTGAGACCTCTTTTACTAGAAAAAATAATATCTCAAGAACTCTCCTCATGAGGTTTAAAATGATTTATCTTCTTGTACTCATTGCTAAGAAGTCTGAAAGTCCCTTTTCCTCATATCTCAAATCTCATTTTATTGTGGCCCTGTTAGTGGTAGGTGAGGTAGTCGGCTTTATGTCACTCCTCCTTTACGTGTCTGACTTGATTTCTTCTATTTTTTCATTTTTCTCTCGTTTTCATCTTTACATCTAACATTTGCTTTTCTTTATTCCCGTTTTGCCTCTTCCCAACTTGCATCTTGATGATGGCCTTTTGATGGGCTAGCCCTGATATATCTGGACCTACTATTTGTACCCCGTTCAATTACCCGCGATTGTTAAGGTTTATTTGCTTAACAAGAAGATCTTGAGAATCTTCAAGTCAACTGCAATAAAGATAATTTGTAGAAAACTATAGAAAAATAAATTCTAGGAGTAAGTCCCTGGATTTCTGTTTGTTTGTGTTAAGCGATGAAGATTTTCGAGTGCAGAGTTTAGCTTGGAGAGTCAGGTGGTAGATTTACTTGATCACGCTAGGTGCAAGCACGAAGCTCGACTTGGGTGGGAGATGTACTCAACTACACTAGTTGCAAGCACGGAGCTTGGTTTGGAAAGTTTGTCAGGAGATATACTCAAGCTCGGTAGGTGCAAGCGCAAAGCTCAGTTTGGAGAGCTAAGTGGGAGATGTATTCGACAGCACTAGGTGAGAGCTTGAACCTTGGTTTGGAGAGCTAAGCAGGAAATATATTCGACCGCACAAGGTGTGAGTGCAGAAATCTAGGCGGGAGATGTGTTCGACTGCACTAGTTACAAGCGTGGAGCTTAGCATGTAGTTTGTTTGTATAGACTTGGCTTTGAGCACAAAGGTCAAGTAGTCAAGGGACTACCACCGCCTGTTGTTTGTGGCGAGCCAAGGGACTTAATTTTGTACGTGAGGTCAGGCAGTCAAGGGACTGTCACTGCCCATAGGTCGCGGCGAGTCAAGGGACCTGTCTTAGTACACCAGGGTTGGGTAATCAAGGGACTTTCACTGCCCATAGTTTGAGGCGAGTCAAGGGACTCAATTTTGTTGAACATGTGGTTGAGGGTCGAAGCAGTCAAGGATCTATCATTGTCGTTGTTGGTCGCGAGTCAAAAAATTTGGCTTTGAGTTTGTTTGTATGAAAGTTTGCCTAATAGTTTTCACGAGACTATTTATCGTTAACAAATAGTGTATATTCTTCTGATTGTTTTTTTTTTCCCCGATGGTGTTAGTGGATTTTCACCCCTTGATGTGAATTTCTGTAGATGTTTTTATTTTGATATTGATGCTAGAGTTTATTTGTAGTAGCTCGCACTAGGTGATCGGGAGCCTGTCAATTCTCTGAATCTATCTCAGGCAGTTGCTGAGCCCGTCAACTCATTCCCGAAGGTAAACTGTGTGAGGCGGTCGTGGAGTTTGGAGACTCGTTCCCATAAGTATCTCGCTGGCGACAGTTGTGGCACGAGTGTAAACACTTATCATTTGCTGAATAAGATGATATGCTAGTGTTGCTGTCTAGGTGTAAGTGCAAGGGACACAACTTTTTTTTTGTGTGAGGGTCGGGTAGTTAACCAACTATCGCTGCTTGTTCCAAGGCAAGTCCAGTGACTTAGATTTCTGTGCGTGAGGGTTCGTTAAGGGACTGTCACCACCTATTGGTTCGTGGCGAGTCCAATGAGTTGCTTTTTGTGTGCACGAGGGGTTCATGCAGTCAAGGGACTATCGCCGCCCAAGTCCAAGGACTCGATTTTTATGTGCACGAGGGTTGGGTAGTCAAGGGATTGTCACCGCCGGTCGGTTCACGGTGGGTCTAGTGACTCGACTTTTATGTGCACAAAGGTTGAGTAGTCAATGGACTATCATCGCTCATTGGTTCGTGTCTAGTTATTTGGCTTTTATGTGCATAAGGGACGAGCAATCAAGGAGGATTGTCACTGCCCGTTGGTTCGTAGCAAGTCCAGTGACTTGGCTTTTGTTTGCACGTTGTTCGCAATGAGTCCAATGACTCAATTTTTGTTTGAAGGAGATGCTTGATCGAGCTAAAAGGTCAAGCTGGTTAGCATAAATAATCAAAATCACAAGTGTGAAATTTGCAAACTTGAATCAGTTTGCTAGAGCGTGGCAAAGGTTTGAGGTGCGCCGGGGAGGCTTGTAGGCAGTCATGATTTGGCAATGATGAAGATCTAGGGTGCCTGTGATATCAAGTTGTCTATTATGATGAAAACAAATTAAGATTTCTGAACGGTGCCAGAGTGGGGCTATGTAGCCAATGTTATGCACCACCCTGGGCGTGTAGCCATTAGGGACTCCCATGGAACCTCAGGGAGTTTTGTGAAAGAGAAACTCAAGAAACTAATTTGTTAGTAAAAAGAAGATTCAAATAGCAAGTTTTGAGAAAGACAAATCGGAGCAATTTAACTGTTGTTTCCAATTTTTGCTCATATGTGATCCTCCATTGCTATTTCATCTTCTCTTCGATGGAGCAGTAGAACGAAGAGGATAATGAACTTTTTCTTCTAGAGAGAAGGGAACTTTTTTTTTGGTTTTGAAACTACCATGTAATTTTCCAATGATCAAAATCTCTATAACAGAGACAGAATACAGTGAGGAGTTTCCTCTATATCCACGGTACAATCAATAATTCCTAATGCATTCTTTCCTAACGTGTGTGCAAGTACATTGGCTTCTCTTGGAATGTGGCTAATTGAACTGTTTTCAAAACAGTGTAGCTTGATCCTGATATCCGTTACTAGCATTCCAAAACAATTCATATCTTCCATATAACCTTGAACATCCTTCACTACTTTCTTTGAATCTCCCCCTAAAAATTATTTTCCTCGATTAGTCCCAGCTCGTTACCCAAAATTCCTGCTAATAAAAGATTGTCAAAGCTAATAAAAGAATTGTTGCCAGAACGTTGCTTGAACTATCAAGCACAAGAATGACAATTTCTATCTTATAATGAGCTGTATCTACCGGCAATTGAGCTTTGACAAGAGAAGTGGAGTTTTTGCCTATATATTGGGTTTAATTTGTCAATTAATTTTCCGAGGTGCATAAATTCTCGGTGGTGTACTTACATATAACAATTCTTTATAATTATAATAATCGCAATGCACAGAAAAAGGACAATAGATGAATGATATGAGCCCATACGTCGTCTAACTAGGATGGGGACCGGCCAACAACATAGGTTGCAACTGATAAAATAGCACTATGTGTTTTATTGTTTTGTATGGCTATCTCTATGCCCTCATCCACGTACAAAGAAAAGCAGAAATCTGGTAAGGTGGCAAAGATCGAGCAGCACGCTGAAGGCACATGTGTTTGTACCAATTATGGACTCAAGTACTCTTGGATTAAAGGTAATATAGATCTAGAAGGCTTGGAGGTTGACGAAGTCAATGGCGTCACATGGGGCACATGCACTAATTGTTTGATTGTGTGCATTGGTGGACCTACATAATGTCTAAGGGGCGATGCCCCCCCTCCCCCCAAAAGTTTTTAAAAAATTCAAAATATACATTATATTTTATTTATAATTTTATAAATATGGTAAATGGCCCTCTAAAAAAATTTACACTCTCCATATATTTTTTTAAATTTTCTAAAATTTCAATATAGGTAGAAATGTCTTTCTTCAAATTTTTTCCTATAGTCTCGAAATTTTGTATAATTTCTATATATTATTTATTATCAAGCATGTGGTCTCACCAAAATTAAATTAAAACTAAGTTTAGGAAAAATAATAAACTTATTAGTATATATTTCCAAGTTTTTTTTGTATACAATATTAGACTTCTTAATATGAAATCTAAAGTAAAAATATAAGAAAAATCATTTAAGGTTGATAATTTACATGAAAAATAGTTGAAATTTTTATCCTCTAAACTTCATTGAGCCAAAAAAAAAATTAATTAAGGTCTCAATTATAACATTATATGCTTAATGTGAAACGAAAATATTTAGATTTTGTATGAAACTTGATAAACTAAATTATAAACTAGAATTAAAAATGACATTTTAAAAGACCACTTGAGAGTTTATATGAAGAAAATAAATTCTAAATATTTCATTATAAAAATAATAATGGATTAATATTATTCCATAAAATATTATCGTCAGAAATTTGAAACATTGTTTGAGCTGAAAAATTACATATTTTAGCTATTTAAAACCAATTTATTTCAACTGCTTCGTGATATTATTATTGGTTTTAGATGGAAAAATAGTTAATAAGCATAAATCCGAGTTGTGATTTTTAATTGATTAATATCATGTTTATGCTTAATTTTATAACTATGATTTAATTGGACAATATTTTCTCACATATATTTTTTTAATAATCTACTTTTCTTGTTAATTTATTTCGAGTGTTATTTCCTTATTTTTAGTTTAAATAAAATTCAAAGGAGATCCGATTCTGAGCCACGGTGCATGCTATATGAGTTTCAAAGCGGTGGATTTGGGCAGCCGAAAATGTTGAAAGAATTGTCGGCAAAGAAAAAAAAAATCATGGAGCACGTCGAATGAAGAAAAAAAGCTGCTATTTTACGGAACGTTTTTGTTCCATTGGCAATTGTTATTTTTTTTATCCTTTGGGGTAAATTCTTACCAAAAGAGGAGCCGAAAAATAAAAATAAAGAGAGGAAAGAGACGTGTAGAGTTTTACGTTTGGCTTGAGAGAGTTGACGCTGGCAGAACAAGCAACGGATGAAGCAGCTCTTTATTTTATTTTTGTTTGCTCTCGGACGATTGGTGGGAGTGTGAACTTGGTGCAGCTAAAACGGACTTGAAGTAATCCTCCGGTGCTAAAAACGTGGTACGTGATACTCAAGCACAATAAAATAAATTTGGTGGAATAAATTCAGGCACCTGGGACTGGACGTATACGGAAAAGGAGCTAGAGAGCTTACGTCTGTTAGGAGATTTTGACGGAAGAAGAAAAAAAAAATGATCGTCTGGAAGTATGCTGGCTTGCATGGGTCAACATTTACGGAAAGGGAAACGTGTTTCTAGCTGGACGTTAAAGGGATTGATTCGGAGAGTGAAACGTGGAGATTAAAAGAAGGGAAGTCGGTGGAGTCGGTGGATGGTTTTGAATGGAAGAGGGTGGAGACGTGCTGGAGTAATTGGCTGGAGTTTATGTTGGTGAGTTGAAAGAGAGACGTAGAGATGATGACTTGGTCTAGACGTATACGACAAAGAAATAAAGGGAGAGTTGGTGGTGTTTGACTTGAGCAGAGTTGGTGAGTAATTTCGGTGCTGAAATTGGAGACGTGCTGCGTGCTGAAATTGAAGACGTGCTGGAGCCGTGCTTGACTTTCTTGACTTGGATTGCTTGACTTGGATTGGATACAACATCTTTACGTGGAAGTCTATAAGAAGGAGAGTTTGGTGCTGTTTTTTAGGATGGGGACTTCCCCTCCTAGCTGGAGTGAGACTTGGCTGGGAGGTGGAAGGGAAAGGCTGGAATTAGTTTGATGAAAGGTTACGTGAGTAGAGTAAGTAGGAGGGTTGTGAAAGAAAGGAGAGAAGGGGGTTCGGGGAGTGAAGGAAAGAAAAGAAAAAATACAGAACTGAAAAAATAAAGAGAGAAGGAACGAGGGAGAGAGGAGTGGACTCGTAGAAGTGGCCTGGACTCTTGGAGGAAAGTTTAGGGAAAGAAAAATATATAGAAGAGAAGAGGAAAGGAGTTGAGAGAAAGTGAAGGAATGCTGGGTTGATTTTCGGTGAAGAGAGAAACGAACAAGGGAGCTGGTTCGACGTGAAGTTGGACGCATCTTGGAGCAAACGGAACGGACACGAAAACGAGAGGGAGTTTTTATTTTATTTTCTTTTATTTTCAGTTTTATGTTATTGTGTGGTTTCATTGTATTTTATTTTAATATTATCATGGAGAATGTTTATTTAATTTGTACAGCATTTGTGATGAACATGGTTGTCTAATTTTCATACTAAGGTTAGAGGAGAAGTTTAAATAATTTAAACGTTATTTTCGGATCGATGATAAATTTATTTTGCAAGTTTGATCGATTGAAGGATTTTATTATTGGATATTTTGATTATCTATATATTTATCTTGATTCATTGTCATTTCCGAATACATTGAATGCTTGAGGAATCCCTGTGATAGTCAAATAGATTTGTAAATGTTATAATCATCAATCGCTCATGCTCAATCATTAGTAATTATTTTTCCTTGATCTTAAATGCTAAATCTTCCAATTAAACAGAATCATTATTCTAGTTTAATTGAAGTAATTCGGTCGGAAACAATATTTTAAATTATTAAACGGATCCTCGAAACCTTAGTCTTTTTTTCATATCAACACAGCTTATCATTTTAGTCTTCTTTTGTTACAAAAAAAAATCATCATCTCAATAACTTCATTTTAGTTTCAATCGCGCATTTTTTTTTATATTTTATTTTCATTTGTTTGAGAGAATTTTTCACATAAGTCAATCCCTGTGGATTCAATCCTGTAAGGTACTACAACACCTGTATACTTGTAGGTAAAACTGCACTAAATTTTGGTTCATTAATTTGAGTTAAAGTTTAGGCGCAACAAACATATATTAAGTTATGTTTTGTAAAATTCTATTTCTATTTATATGTTGCAAATTATTGAGATCTAATTTTATATATAGTTATATTTTATAATTTTTTAGTTTCTTTTTATTTTATATAAACATATCACATAATAGAAAAGTTGGCTTCCCCTCGTAAAAGTTCCTAGTTCCGCCACTGATTATGGGTGACTAGAAAGCAATAGAAGACGACTCTAAAAAATTCTACTTACTACCCACTCATTCCATTTAAATGAGGTGGTATTGCTCTATCAACTTTTATGTTTTTCTTTGAAAAACAATAATAGACAATCCAATAATAGTAAAAAGTACCAGAATTATATGATGAAAATAAGATAAAAGTGTGATATATAACTTTTCAACTTTTCCTATCTAGAGAAGAATAAAAGATACAAAACCTAAGAGAAATGAAGAGAGAAAATAGGATAGAGAGAGAAGAAGAAGGAATGATCCACCCTCTAATTGTTTCTTAGAGAGAAGGGATCAATATATGAAATGGTGAAAAAAAGAGACTCCCCTCTCTAAGAGGAAAGTGAAAGCATTGCATATTTTGAATTTTTAGAAGGAATATTGGAGGATTGTTTTCAAAGAGAGAATGTGGTGCTATCAAACGCGACATAGCTTTATGTCAAGCAATCCATTTAACTTGTTCAACTACTTGTTGAATAAAAAAACACATCCATCTCATACTAATAAAAAGAAAAACAAAGAATAAAACAACACATCCATCTCATACACACGATGCCTAGTCCATCGTACTGATTACTTTTTTACCCTCTATTGGCTAAATTGACCACATCACTCGGTTTGGAAGGATGCATTTCTCTAAATTTGTTCTATAGTTTTCTCCTTCGTCCACCGTCAAGAGCTAAAAAAATATCAAATATTCAAAATTTAGAAAACCAAAGCAAAGTAAAATAAATAAAAGATAATTAAAAGAACAGATATGGAAGGGTGGCAAAAGTCAATGATTGGGTGGCCAATTTAACCCAAGTTAGTTTTTTTTAGGCATGCTTTCTTCTTTTCATTTTTTCTGCTGATTTTTTTTTTAATATTTGTTTTCGATTTTACTTTTTTGTATGCTATGGCACACTCTGAGGATTTAATAGGGCGCATGCGTGTTGGGAATTTTAAGCTTTTAAGTAGAAGTTCAACTTGGAACTATCTATGATTGTATCGTAAGAAGCACAACCATTGATAACTAGGAAGTCCATTCTTAGGAGAGAAATGGACAGCGCCAAGCGAGCTTAGTGCCCATGGGTCCAAACCGCAGGGCCAAGCAAACCCCACTATGGTAGACCCATGGGGTGTCGACGAGAAAACTTGCGGTAGTAGGAATGGCTACGGGTTCAATGTCCCCATCAGAGCATGGGCAAGTGTCAGATTACCTAGGGAAAGGGAAGGCGGCCACTATGCTATGAACAATGTAGCCAGGTGGAGGTAAGTTGAAAAGTAGGATCACTGATCCAGATAGTCCCTTTCCCTTTTTCTATATATCATCCAACAATGAATCTAACTTGGGCATCAGAGGCTACCCCCTGAAAATTAGAGGTTAGTCCATTTGTAGAAATTGAGCAGGGTAGTATGTGTGTCCAAATTGTCGTCAATAGTTGACACCATCTATGAAATCGAGATAACTTTTTTGCGCTATGCCTACTGCCACGTGCTTCTAAGCACTTCTTGGCTAAAGAGCCATGATAGGGGGAGAGTCGCCCATCAATGAGAAGGAATGAAGATTCAAAGAAATGGATGAGAAGTTAGGAAAGATAGAGACAGAAATGAAGGCCCTATAGAAGGAGAACAAGGCCTTCTAAGGGAGAAGTGAAGAGCTCATGAGAGAGACAGACCAAGACCAACTCACACACATTGATGAGGAGTCACTAGGGGAGGCTGATGTCACCCCCAGCCATAAGGAAGAGAGGTAAAGGATGCACGATGGCTTACATAACCTTATAGACAAATATGAGGAAATGACAAAATGCGTGGGGACTTTGTCATTCATAGATAATCTACTCAGAACGACCAATATGCCATATAGCACGGAAATCATGGCAGTGCCACTCCCTCCAAAGTTCAAGGTTCCGCACATCAAGTGGTAAGACGGATCAAAAGACCTCGTCGAACACTTGGAACTTTTAAAGTACACATGACCCTTCAAGAATTTCCTATGGAAATTGAGTGTCACACCTTCATGTTGACCATCAGAGGAATGGTGAGAGGCTAGTTTGGGAATTTGAAGTCGAGTTAATCACCAACTTTGAAGAACTGGGTAGACATTTCTTGACCCAATTCACCCCTAGTTAACAGCATCGGTAGCCCGTTGTGTTCTTGCTCATAGAAAAACAATAAGGAGACGAGAGTTTGAAGATGTGCCTAGCACGGTTCAACAAGGAGTGCTTGACAGCCGATGATTAAGACCAAAAAATAATATTGGTTGTACTCTTCAGGGTTTATGGCCAAGGAGCCCTTTCATGGTCAAGTTAGTGCGAAAGACGCCAGCGACACTGAGGGAGTTTATAGACAGGGTTGACAACTTCATCAATGCAGAGGACATGCTAAAATTGCTTATCGACCCGAATAAGGGTGTAACCGGTCTAATTTGATTTTATTTTGTATATTTTTTAGAATCGAATTGGTATACACCAGTTTTGAGAATTTAAGAACTGATATCGGATTGATTCACTATCAAAACTGGAACTTTCAGTTTTTCAGATTTTATTCCAGTCCAATCCACTTTTACGAATTATCTAAGTTAGTTTGAAGATGTGCTTGATAGAGTTTGAAGATGTGCCTAGCATGGTTCAACAAGGAGTGCTTGACAGAAGATGATTAAGACCAAAAAAAAATATTGGTTGTACTCTTCGGGGTTTATGGCCAAGGAGCCCGTTCATGGTCGAGTTAGTACGAAAGACGCCAGCGACACTGAGGGAGTTTATGGACAGGGTTGACGACTTCATCAATGCAGAGGACATGCTAAAACTGCTTATTGACCTGAATAAGGGTGTAACCAGTCTGATTTGATTCGATTTTGTATATTTTTTAGAATCGAACTGGTATACACCAGTTTTGAGAATTTAAGAACTAATATCAGATTGATTCACTATCAAAACTGGAATTTTCGATTTTTCAGATTTCAGTCCAATCCAATCTACTTTTACAAATTATCTAAGTTAGTAATAATATGATGTTTACCTATACTAAACTATTAGTTTATTTAAATTATAGCATACATACATTATTGTTTATGTATGTATATCAATAATTATTTAAATCATACTTGGGATGCACATTTGGTGTGCACCCTAGCATTGCCCATTTTATAATAATTATCACATACTGGTATAGTATTAAATTAAACTATAGTCTATATAAGTTCTAGACTTTTATATATCAAAAGTAAGTTTATATTAATAACTTAATATTAATGTTTATGTGAAGCCCAACAGTCCTACTTGTGAACAAGTGGAGAGAAAGAAGGATAAGGGATTTTGGACTCACGATTGAGGCTTTAAAGAAGTTCATATGACTACGCTAGTGAAGGAGGACTTTGAGGCTCCACCACGACGAGAAGATGATAGCAGGTTAGACGACCGAAGCGCCAACCCCCTGTGCACCAATCATGGCAAAGCAGGATGCTTGGCCAAACACAGTTGCCTTGATCAAAGGAAAATTGAGCCACAATGGTGAAATGAAAGGACAGGATGCACCGTAGATAGGAATCGGCCCCAAACCCACTAAAGAGCTACCCTGAAGAAGACTGAGGGACCATGGGAGCGAAAGCCCAAACAGGAAGAAATCATAAAATAAGGGTCCATCACCTCAATACAATCTTGGCAGTTCAGATTCCCTACTTAGGGAGATTATGATCATAGTTGGGGGATTCATTGGAGGCAACACGACAACATCGGCCAGAAAGGGTTATGTTAGGAGGGCACGATATGAGGAAGTGTTGGCAGTCGATAAGGCGACTGAGGGTCGAGTTGGAATCCCCAATAACCTTTATATAGGAAGACCGTGTAGGGTTGGTATCGGGCCTCTAAGATCAGTTAATATCACTCATGCTCGAGCACAGAGATGTGTTCACATTGAGCCATGAAGATTTTCCTAGAATCAACCTGAAGGTTATAGAGCACAGCCTTAACGTCAACCTAGAGGCCAAGAAGATATAGCAAAGAAGTGGGCAGCACTGCAAATTACGCCCTCATGGGCCCATAGTTGAAGAATTGGAGCTCTTCTTAAAGGCCGGCTCATACACGAGGTTCACTACCTAGACTAGGTATGAAACGTGGTGCTCATAAAAAAGGCAAACAATAAATGGCGAATGTAACCTAAATAAGGTGTGTTCGAAGGACAACTTTCCCCTACCATGGGTTGACCAAATATTTGACTCAACTGCCGACCACCACACGCTCAGCTTCATGGACACCTACTCATGGTACAACCAAATTCAAATGAGTTTGGAGGATTAGGAGAAGACTTCCTTCATAACTGACCAAGGCATGTATTTCTATTAGATGATGACATTGGGTCTCTTTATGTACAATGAATACCAAGTAACTGAAATATTCAAATGGTACAAGAGTAAAATAACCAACTAACTAATTGTACACCTGGGCATAATTCTAATACTCTCCCTTAAGATGGAGTGTGTATGTTGAGCACACCCATCTTGAATAAGAGCAAATGAAATGCTGTAGATCCAAGGGCTTTGGTAAAAAAATCAACCATTTGATTAGTTGAAGAAACCTGCAAAATTTTAAGCAAATAGTTTGAATTTTCTCTTAGACCAAATGATAGTCAATCTCTGTATGCTTAGTCCTTTCATGAAAAAAGGATTAGTTGCAATATGAAGAGCAGCTTGACTATCACGAAACAAAATGGCAGGTTTCTTTTGTTGGAGGCCAAAGTCATGAAGAAGAGAAACAAGCCAAGTTAGTTCACGAGAGGCAAATGCTAAAGCACGATACTCAGCCTCAATAGATGATCTAGGAATGGTGACTTGTTTTTTAGATTTCTAGAAAATTAAAGAGTTGCCTAAGAAAACACAATAACTAGTGACAGATCTTCTAGTATCAATACACGATGCCCAGTCAAAATCACTAAATTCTTTAAGTTGACAGGTAGATGTAGTAGGAAAGAAAATACCCTAGCCTGGTGTAGCTTTCAGATACTTAAGAACTTGGTGGTTGCATCCATATGAGAATGAGCAGGTATATCCATAAACTAACTCAACACTTGCATAGAATATGACAAATGAGGCCTAGTAATTGTAAGTTATGGCAACTGACCAACCAATCTTCTATAAAACGAAGGGTTAGACAAAAATTGTCATATGATTTAGTAAGCTTGAGATGTGGTTCCATTGTAAAGTTAATAGCTTTAGAACCAGGCAAGCCTGAATCATTCAATATTTCAAAAGCATAATGTCTTTGACTAAGAAACTTTTTTTAGAGGATCGAACTACTTCAAGGTCAAGAAAATACTTTAGAACCCCCATATCTTTGATTTTAAACTTGTTATTGAGAAAGAGTTTAAAATCAGTGACAACTTGCAAATCATTATTGCTCACTATAATATCATCGACATATACCAAAATGGCCATAAAACAAATACCAACAAATTTGGTAAACAAAGAGTAGTCAGACTTCGATTGGATAAAACCTTCATCAATTAGAGAACTGGAGAGCTTAGAGTACCATTGATGTGAGGCTTGTTTAAGCCTATAGAATGACTTAACCAGGCGACATACGTTGTTCTCCCCCTTGCCAAGAAAACCAGGTGGAAGTGTCATATAAACTTCTTTCTCTAAGTGTAGGTTTGGGGGTAGAGATAAGAATTTTGAGTTTGAGATGAAAGTTTAAAATATTATTTTTTAGTATTATAATTATTTTGGGATTTGAAAAAGTTGAATTGTTTATTATATTTTGTGTTGAAATTTAGGAAAATTGTAGTGATGAGATGAGAATTCTGAGTTTGAGATAAGAATTCTCTACCCCCAAACTTGCCCTTAAATCTCCATGCAAAAATGTATTATTCACATCAAATTGGTACAAATGCAATTATGAATAGAAGCAAGAGCAAGTAATAACCTGACAATAGTCAATTTAGCTACAAGCAAAAAAGTATCAAGATAATCCACCCTTCACATTAAATAGGGCTAGCCTCCGACTCTGACCAAAATCAAAGGCCAAGTTGAGTTCCGACTCCGATTAGAGCTCTAGAGTCAGAGTTGGAGGTCAAAACTCTTGTTGGAGTTGGGCTTCCTTAGAGTGGTTGACTCATCGTGTTGTGTAGTAGAGGAGATGCACTGTTCTGGTAATGGCATCTTGCGGTCTCATTTTCTTTTTGCAATCCTCTCACCCTAACTCTCTGTGGAAAAATAAAATAAACTACTAGTGGAAAATAGGAAGATATAAATAAAAGAAAAATCGACAAAAGTAAAAGAAGAAGAATAAAATAAAACCTAGTAAGAGAAGGAGGTCAATGAGTCCAAAGATAGAATGCGAGAAATGAAAAAAACAAGCATAAGAGAGAAAAAGTACAAAAGGAAATAGTGAAGAATGGGAAAGAAGACAGAGAGAGAAGGGGTGAGAGTAGAAACACTATAGTTAGGCAATTTGTGAGGAAGAAATGTATTTATTTGTTTGTTGATGAAGATCAATGAAAGTAGAAAACCGTATGATATATGTTTCCTATAGTTAAAAATATTCTTGTGTATGGTGTACACAAAAGTTTGAGCTCTGAACCACAAAAATACAAAATCAACCTGCAGTATTACTACTTCTAATACACTACTGAGTGTTGACTTCTCTACTGACTTGTCAATGTCGAAATAAATTACTCCACTTTAACTTGGGCATGAGGGATGATTTTCCCCATTGCATGCACAGAGTACAAAATTTGATTGATCAAGTGTGTAGGGTTCAAAAGGCCTATTGCCAAAAAGCCTATCACGTGCCTTACTAATTTGCCCTACTATCCACTACTATGATGAAAGGATCGATGAAAGGACTTTTGATGATACCAAACAAGGAACAAAACAACTAGCCTATAAAAAAATTAAAAAATATATATATAGCCTGCAACTTGAGTTTAGAATGCTGAAATAATATTTGTCAACCGTCACACACCTAAGTTCAGAATGCAAAAAGACAAAAATGACGAAGTCAGAGTCGGCGCCTGAGCCAGAGTGGGCATAAGCCAGATTCGAAGTTGCTAGAAGTTTTGCCCACCCCTAACATTAAGTATACCCTTTGCCATGAGTTTGGTCTTATAATAGTAGAACCATCTGAGTTATATTTCTTCTTATATATCCATTTACAGCTAAGGGGTGACTTGTCAGGAAGTCAATCAGTGAGAACCCACGTGATTAGATTCAAGAGCAGGAATTTCAACTAACATGGCATCACCCCCAACGAGTTCAAAATTAAAAGAAATAGCTAAGAAAACAGTTCTATGAACCAAGGAAAAGTCTTGTGTGTCAAACTTATGTTTCATCAAATATACACTAACAGAGGACATATGTCCAAGTCGATAATGCCACATGTCAAAGGAAGTAGGAGATGCAAGTATATAAGAAGAATTACAAAAATCAAAATAAAAAGATTCATAACAACATATGAAGAAGCAGAAGAAGAATTAGATTTATTTGACTTTTGCAACAAGTAATATAATCCAAGCTTCTGTTTACCCAATCTAATCATCCTCCATGAGCCCAGGTACAACAAAAAACAAACAACAAGATTCATCTTTGGTAAGCTAAAATATAGATTTTATATTAAAAGAAAAAGATAGAACACACAAGAGGTTAGCAAGGGTGAGGGAATTAGAAATCTTAACAGTCCCTAAAAATGAGTAGCTAGTACTTGATAATTTCCATTTGGGAATTTAACAAAAGTAGTAACTATTGAGGTTATGGAAGTCAAGAAGGATGCCGAGTTGACCATATGGTTAGTAGCTCCAATATTAATGATCCAAGGGGTTAAAGAATTAGGGATTATGAGAGAGTAAAAACAAATGATTTGAATTATGTAAATTAGGAACAGAATGAGCAAGATTTATGGTAAAACCAGCACTTGAAAAAGTGGAAACTGAAGGTTGAAGCTTATTCTCAGAGTGAGATTCGCTTTGAGTCTCTAAAGCAGTATGTTCATTTGCTTTGAGTAAACCAAGTAGTTGTTTGCATTGCTCTTGTATTTGGAGAACTCATGAGGGAACCCAGTATTTGGGGGATCTCATGAAACGCCTCTAGTAAGGCCTCAAATTGTGAAACCTGATTTGCAAGAAGTGGAGTCCCAATGTTTAGAGATAAACTTTCTCTGGACTTGACCTTAAAACCTAGTGGATACCCATGTAGTTTATAATACCTATCAATTATGTGACCAATAAAGTCACAATGTGTGCAATTCTTGTTTCGACTATAGAAAGGTTTATTCTTGAAAACTGCTCAATTAGAGGAGTTAGGACCAAATCGAGTAAGTAGTGCAACATTCTCAATTCTGTGTAGAAAAAGGCTCAATCTTCCTATGTTTTTCTTCTTGTAAAATTAATGAAAACACTTTATTGTTGGGAGGTAATGATTCTATGAGCAAGATTTGACCGTGTACACTTGCAAAAGGTTCATTAAGACCCATCAAGAGCTTCATTACATATTCTTGCCAATGATCATAATTCAAAGCTTGCATGAAACCACAAGTACAATAACACAAACAGCTTGGTAAAGCCTTGTGATTTTCTAACTCATCCCACAAACTCTTGAGGGAGTATACTAATCACTCACCAAATATGGCCCTTGAAAAAGAGAAGCAATTTCATTACAAAGTTCATAGATCCTATGACCATTACCTTAAACTTTTCTTTTAACATCCAACCACACTGCTCTTACTGTGTTAATGTAGAGCTTACTGGATGCAATTTGCATTGAAACAGAGTTTAGCAACCATGAAACAACCATATCATTACAATGCTTCCAAGAAGGGAACACGAGATCTAAAGAATAAAAAACAGTGGCAATGGACCCATCCACAAACCCTAACTTGTTATTGGGACTTAATGCCACTAACATAAAACGACTCCAAGCATAATAGTTATCCCCAGTTAGAGATTGTGTAACAAGAATAGCACTTGGATTGTCACCATTCTAGCAATGATACGGATTGGACAGATTGTCTAAGAGATTAGTAGAAGAAGTTGATAAAGTTGATGTCATTTTCAAAATAATATTTTCTCTGATAATCAGAGAAATAAAGCAATAGATTTATGTTGATCAAAGTATCACAAAACCATAAGAAAAGAACTATACGGAACTTGTATATTATCTTCAGTAAATAAATTATGTACAAGGGATCTATTTCTATTAAAGGTGAGCACCAACTTAGTCAGAGTCGGATTCAACTAAATCTGACTCCGACAAAGTCGGAGTTCAAATTTGAACTCTAACTTCGACTCTGACTCATGTTGGGCGCCATCATGCAACAACTTGCTACGAGAACCAGACCTTCACCATCACTATCTTAACGGATTTTCTCATGGTAAATAGTGCCTCATACAACTGTTATTATTATTGAGTGACAGGTGTTGAACAAGATGAGGGCGATAACGTTGATGTACAACCTCAAATCAAAATTTCTGATAGAAATATCGGAGTACAACGCAAGTAGATAGTGCGAGGGAATGTTTTATGCATGAAATGACATAGGGTGGTGAGAAGTTACGGCATTCGATCCTTGAAAGCAAGTCAATTGGAATTGCTACCCCCACCACAAGTCATTGACGGGACAAGATAGACTAATGATGAGAGAGTTCTTAAAGCAGGAAAAAAGCCACAAAGCCCAAAGAGTTTGTAACTTTATCTGCAGAACGTCCAAAGGTGATTGTGAGTATACTTTCAGGTTGCACGAGCAGTGATTTTAGTTGTTGATCTAACATAATGATGTCTTCACATGGAGACTCGAAGACATGTCGGGCATAGATGTGGCAATAATAGAACACGGTCTTTACGTCTCCACTCCAACTAAGAAGGTGAAATAGACAAGAACTTTATGCACTATGAAGTATGAGGTGATATCAAAGGAGGTGGATTGGCTACTTGAAGCGAGATTTACAAGAGAGTCTTACTATCTTGAGTGGCTGTTGAATGTGGTATCGAGAAAAAAAAATGAAGAAAAAATTTGAACAAGGTCTACCCAAATGATAATTTTCCCTTCAAGTGGACTCGATAGCATAGTATAAGATGCTCCGCTTCATGAATGCCTACTCTGGGTACATCTAGATCCAGCTCTACGAGAACAATAAGAAGGAAACTTCATTCATCACAAACAATGGATTATTCTACTATCCGGTAATGCCCTTTGAATTGAAAAATGTAGAGCAACCTACCAACGACTTGTGAATAAGCTATTTAAGAAGCAAATTGGGTATAATATGGAATTATGTGGATGTAAGTAAGGAGAGCAACCACCACCTTGGTGCCTTGAGGGAAGCCTTTGTAGTTTAAGTATCACATGAAGGTGAATCTTGCAAAAGGCACCTTCGGCATTGAATCCGGATAGTTACTTGACTTTATTGTTTCAAAAGGGCGATTGAGGCCAAGTAAAAAAAAAAAAAAAAAACAATTCAGGCCATAATAGATATGAAATCGCCTAAGAAGTTACATGAAGTTTAGAAGTCAACTGGGAGAGTAAAGATGCTAATTTGTTTGTGTTGAAATCAACTGAAAAATGTTTCCCTTTCCTTCACACGTTGCTCGAAACTCAAAAGTGGGAAAAGAAGTATGAAGGGGCCTTTGAGCAGCTGAAGGCCTATCTCTTGAACTCATTAGTCTTGAACCAAACTAAACCAAATGAGATTCTTCATTTGTTAGCCACACTAGACACTTTCAATATGGCACTAGTAAGAATAGAATGAAAGATCTAAAAGCCTGTTTATTACAGAGTATGGCAATAAAGGAGACTGGGACCCAGTATCCTTGAGTCAGGTTACTAGCAATTGCCTTAGTAGTAGCCTCTTGAAGATTGAGACCTTATTTCCAATTGCATACGGCAAGAGTTTTGATAGAGACCACGTTAAAGATGATTTGTACCAACCATACTAGTTAACTAGTCCATTGTGTTTAGTAAGTTTAACTCGACTATCAACAAGGAGTGCAGTAAAGAGGCAAGTTCTTGTTGACTTTATTGTCGAATTCAATAACTTTTCAAGGGAACATCTAAGACCCCTAAAAAGAGAACTATGGCATGTATTTGTCACGGTTCATTTTGCCAAAATGACAACAAGGCTAGACACCTGATGATGTTGCAATGGAGAGAAGTTAATTATGTCATAAAGTTGGTGTTTAAAGCAACCGGTAATGAGCCAAACTATGTTCAAGCCTATAGTGACTCCTAGCTAATTGTGAACCAAATGGTAGAAAATCTCATTGCAAAAAGGTAGAAATTTGAAGCAATACTTATAACAAGTGCAGGTATGAGAATGGTGAGATAAGTTTGAATAACAACAAGTGACATGAGAAGAGAATTGGTTGGAAAATAAAGTAGCGCTTGTCTAGCATCAAGAGCTATAGAATCCTTCCTCCATAGAAGGTAATGACTCAAGTCCTGTTCATTGGAATTGAGATCTCAAAGGCAAGGGTGGCAACCCCTGAATGGGAACAACCAATATTGAAGTACCTGACAATGAGGGGCTCATGGACAAAGCAGAAGTAGGTGAGGAAGATCAAATCTAAAGCGGCACAATTTACTAGTACAAATGGTGTGGTGTACAAAAAAGAGGGTTTGCGCTCTCACTATAAGGTGTGTGGAGGGAAGAAATGCAGTACATAATGTTATAGATTCATGAAGGGAAATCTTGGAACCATTCAAAAGGGAAGGTCATTAGCATGGTACTATTGACCTAATGCTTGAAAGGACGCTGAAATACTAATGAGAATATCCAGAGAATGTAAGTGCTTACCAACATACCTACTAGCCTATTAGAAGAACTAACAATGATCTTCACACCATGGTTTTCCGCATAAGGGGGGAATATTGTTGGGCTAATGTCTCAAGGAAAAGAAGAAGTCAAATTCATAGTTGTTATTATAGACTAGTTTTTGGAGTGGACAAAGGTATAAGCATTGGCCACAATCACAATGAATCACGTCATCAAATGCGACCGTACTCTTTGGTTATAGAGAATTGGATGTTCAACTAGGGATCAACTATTCCTCCTCGAGACACCCTCAAGCAAACAAGCAAGTTAAGCCTTCGAGTTCTTACTTGGATGTTGTGCCTCATATAAAAATCACAAAGATGGGAGGGAGTGTACAATATGGTTGGCCTTGAGTTCCCACTTGAACGTCTCATCTTATAAATTTACAAATGATAGGGTTGTATTATAAGGTTTTCCTCGAGTGCTTACTTGGGCGCCTAGAGTGGTTATCCTCTAGTCCCCACTCTGACACATTGCCTCATGCAAGGTTGGCCAAAGTAGCCTTTTTCCCACACATTATGCCCCAACAAAACAATACATACACAAAAGGAAAGTGAAAAATGAAATCACATACCACATGCAAAACACACAATGCACAACACAAATACAAACATGAGGTATAAACGATGAAATATCAATTATGATGATTCTATTTAATTGTGTGCATATGAAGTTCCTTGGCATATGAAGTCCCAAATTATAGGCAATATCCCAAACCCTATCACAGACCCTTGGGTTGTAGACAGCTTGGGGGCAAGCCAATTAACTTGCAAGCCTCACGAGCACGCTTCTCAACCCTCAAGTCTTCCTCAAACTAAACGGGTCAGACCTTTAAATCCTAATACAATACATTTAAATAACAAATAACATGAATATCAAGGTCACGAGTCATATAAGCAAGATCAGGATAATAAAATTCACTTCCTTTCCAAAACCCAAGAATATCATGGTCTGCATTTCTGTCTGCCCTAGGTTCATTCAAATAGAACTCCAATTGAAATTTTTTGTATATGGCAATGAGATCGCCATTTTGAAATGAATCAAATTTTGATACACAAAAAGAAGTCAACATGATATAAAATAACAATATCATATAAGTTGTTAAAAAAAAGATGTTATTTTATTTTACCATTAGTACTTGTCTAGTAGTCCTTCTACTAAAAGATTTAAAATGAAATTCCTTTACAACTCTACTAACATTTCTTTCAAAAGTTGTCTCTCTGAATTTGTAGGAGTATCGGAACTATATTCTATGAAAAGAGATGTCAATTTTGCATGACCATGCAAATTCTTTTGGGAACCATTTTCATAAAGCTTCTTATAAGAAAATTCAATAAATTGAAGCTTTTATCGAGGATCTAATATAATTGTTATTTTGATAATACATTTTTTTGTCAAATAAAAATTGTTAGAAAGTACAATATTTGGTTTCAAAAAAATCACAAGTGGCATCATAAAAACCAAGCAAGACTAACCCCCTTATCCACTTAGATGTAGATAAACAATGTTTAAAATTTGAATTAGTCAAATCAAATGGCAAAAAGCACAATGATAGAAAAGAATGCTCTCAAACATAAGAAAAGTATAATTCCATTTAGTAAGAACATCCTGTCTCAACTCTTTCTTATTAGTTGATTGAATATCAAAAATTTTGTTTTCTTGTTTGTAATCCTTTGACATATTTGATACTTTCATGAACTTATTGGATAGCATAATTAATCTCTTTTAGTCCATCATGTACTACCGAATTGAGGATATGAGCACATCAATAAAGATATAAGAACTCTCCATCAGAAACAAGGGTTTTTTTAATGTTTAATTGAGAGTTTTTAACATCTTCACTTAAACATCATTAGCATAAAGCATTGTCTAACGTTAAAGTAAAAATCTTGCTTTCTTTTCACATAACAAATTTAAAAAAAAATACCAAAGATATGTCATTACGTGTGGCATAAAAGAAAAGTTCAATATTATTAAGACTCAGTTATAATCAAGAAAATGTGTTATAATACACATATAACCAATTGTGATTATAGAAGTGCACAAGTTAGAAGTCAAACTAATTCTAACACATTCAACAAGCATTTAATCTCTTTCTTGGTGGTACATCTTAACCAAATTAGTCTTAACAATATTTATAGATACAAGTGAAACATCATAACGCAAATATTGTAAAGTAGCTCTTATATCAAAGTATTCAATAAATCAAAAAGGCAATTCATGATTCAGTTGCGCCTATCCACATCTCTCTAAATTTCTTAGGGTCAAATTAAGAAGTGTTTACCCACACGGATCCACTATTTTGGCATGACATTAACTTACTAATATCTTGTGAGTTTCTTCTACGACAAGTTACCATAATTGCTCGCTGTCAAGTATGTGCTCAACACACCACTTGGCTCGTGCCATAAGATGTCAAAATTAGAAACCATATAAAAATATCCCCCATACATTTGATATTTTCCTTCATTTTGCTTTAGTTTACATAGTTTGAAAACTTACTAAATTCAATTCAATCAAATAATCATTTTCACCTTCAATGTAGGTACACATGTTGCCTTAATCACCTCAATATAGTAGCAATAATTTTAACAATCATAACTAACTATATTATGAACAAATAAATACGTGCAATGTTGCCAAATTGGCATACTTCAAGCTGCATAATCACAAATAATCATCATAATTAATTTTTTTTAAAAATCCAGTCTATAAGCTTCATAAAAAAAAAAAACTAATTAGCATTTAACTTGAAATTGATTCTTACAAATAAGTGGAAATGGAAATCATATCATCATGCAAATCATAAGCTTTGAGTGACTCTTCATCAATAAGTAAAGCTTAATTTTGATCAAACTTAACAAGAAAACACATTAAAAAATAAATATTGTGAAAAACTTGAATAAATAAAAAATAATGTCATTACTCTATTTGGCTTTCAACAAATGAGTGTCTCAAGGTGTTTTTTAAGATAATGAACTACGAAATGGGTCAAGCACATGACCTCGTGCACTGAAAGTTGACTTAGAATAAATAGTAGAAATAGGAATGACAATCACATCTCATGCAACTTTGGTCAAAATGTACTGTATTTCATTGATCTTCCGCTCGTGCCTCACAATCATGTTCTAAGTATTGATCGATATGATTTGTTCATCAAATCAAATTCAATAATTTATTGCTCATACTCAACTCAAAAACTCTGATGAGGATCAGAATCAAGCATACGAAGATCAACTAAGGAATGAGGTTTAGAATAGGGAACTCCACTTAAACTACAACACTAAATACTCTACATGCATGTCAACCACCAATTGTTTCACTTTTACAACCATTTTTTCTACTATATATTTTTTTAAAACCAAAAATACAAAAGACTAAATTAGCATCTTGAATCAAGAACTAAACTAATGAATATCATCAGCGATTCTTTTAAATTAGTCATTTTCTCTTCACTAGATCATCACTTTGATTAGTTATATATAATTTTATATATAATATATAATAATATAAATTATAATTATATATAAGATAATGTTATTATAATTTATAAAATAAAATTTTAATATTAAACATGAAAATTTAATTGATCATATGCTTTAAATATATAATATTGTAAATATATATTATTTATTAATAACATTTTATCATAGATTCATAAGAAGTAAGAACCAAAAAAGAAAGAAAATCACTCAAATATTATTACTAAATTTTGATTGCCTAATACACTTAAAACTCTTTATATATTTTTTTTTCTGATAAGTACATAAGACATTAGTAGATAAATATAAATTATATATATTAGCATATAATTTATATAAAGCTATACTAAAGCTATACTAATAGCATAATTTTTTTACATAACAGATTTTTTTTAAATAGCAGTTTTTTTATAACAGAAATTTTTGACATAGCAGTTTTTTTTTTTAAACAGATTCTTTTATGATAAATATGTATTTTATTAAAACCGGAAAACCGGATCAAATTGGATCGAAAACCGGTAAAATCGGAATATTAGTTTAGGAAGGTAACCAGTGTATAATCGGTTTTGAAAAATGTAAAACCAGTACCTAGCGGTTCAATTCTAGATTTTGTCCAAAACCGGACCAAACCAGATCGGTTGCACCTCTAACTTAAGCCAAAGTGTACGTTCAGTTTCTCCTCCATTATCACAATATGCTATTCCATTTCAAATTAGCGCATGTACTCTAGATTTTAATTTTGATGCATTATTTTAAGAGACCCTTTTAAGAAAAATACTAGTATGCCGCCTGGAGCATACTGCTCCACTTGACCGCTGGCCTTTTTTTTTTTTTTTTAACTTATTGATTAAAGAAGTGATTTTAAATATATTGATATATATATATTTTTTACTTAATAATTAAGAAAGTGATTTAAAAATATGAAAAAATATTTTAAAAAAATAACTGAGCCGCACCCTTATTTTAAAGAGCAGTGCTACTCTGCTGCTCAAAGTGCACCTCTCATTTTGACCGCATGCACACTTTTTTTTTTCATTTTTTTCAGATTTTTTTAATATATTTAAATATTTTTAAAAAATAAAAAAATATCAATACATTTAAAATAACTTCTTTAGTTACTAAATAAAATAAAAATTAAAATAAAAATTATTGTGACCAACAATCAATTTGAGGAGGCATGAAGAATGGACATCCTAGCATTTTTCTATTTTAAATGTGGCGATGCTAAGACTTCCTGACATCAAAGTCATGTCATGTTGATTGTTTGGTTTAGTTATGTATATTATTATATTTGCAAAGATTAGATTGGTCATTGGTATTTGTATCAAAATTGTACGGTTAATGGAAGTGCAAGAAATGAACTAGGATTGTAGCTCTTTATTGGTAGGTGGGAAGGGAAAGCTTCATGCAACAAGGCCAACTTGCTTCATGCAAAAAGACCAACTTGTTTTTCTCTGTTCCCACGAGGGAAGAAATTTTAGACGAGAGAGAGAGAGAGTTCGCAAGAAGCTTCCCCTTCTACAACTGTCTTAAGACAAAATATTTGTAATTGTAAATTATCTAATCGTTACGTAATTTTTTTTTTAAATAATAAAATATTATATAAAAAAATTAATTTTTTAATAATACATCACTCTTTCTCAAAACGATTACGCGACATTTACGCACTTCACGAGTATATATAGAATTAATCATCACTAATATATCTACTAGAAATTAAAACTAATTGCTTCACCTGCTTTTTTTATTTACTGAAGTATTCATGAAAAAGATCCTTATTATGTTTTGAATTCATTTCTCATTTTCAAATATTTTTTCATCAAATCCCCCGAAATCAAAATGTAATCGGAACGAAGTAAAAGAAACAAATTTATTTGGTTATCTCCCAAATCATTCAAGAAAGCTCTAAAATTAGTTACAAAGAAAACCCCATTTCAGATTCTTTGGATTTCTAGGAGGAAATGAAAATCCAAGATATATAATATCTCATAAAAAGAAATAGATCAGAAAGCAAACAGACAGACGAGGCTTACAACTCACAAAAATATTTGACGTACCTATGGGCTGTTGCATTTGAAGTATTTCCCTTATAAGAAAGATAGGAAAACAATGCAAGCTTTAACGGTTAATTCTTTATTGAAATATGATCGTTGGATGGATATCAATTCCCAAATGGCCATGTAACCTCCTCTGTTTTAAAGTTTCGAATTTTCTAGCTATTAGCTGTAAGAGAAACATGAAATACAAACAGCTACTTCTCACCTTTGAATTTCAGTGATTTTCTAGCCGTTAACTGTTAGTAATTTCGAGTACATTGCTTTGTGCTCTGCTTATACGAAGAAGATAATGATTTAGGAGCATGCAAATTGCTCTGGATTCGATTAAAAAAAACCTGTCACATAAATAAAAGCAACACGTTATTGTGTAGCTAGAACTCTGATTTTGTTTCGTTGTCTTGTGATTGTCACAGCATTGGGAAAACATTTGACATTATTGCATACAAATTATACGTGACATTCCCAAGGGATTGATTGCTCCACCGTATGCCCCCCCGCACTCGAAACTTTAAGGGCCAAACTTCTCATCATTAAACAAACATCTTCATAACCAAAACTTAAATAACTAACAAAGAGCATCCCTACGCTACCTACTACTGATTACAAAAGCTACTACAAACACAATTTAATTGCTCCGGGCACTAATATTCAAATTCAAGTGTCTATTTTCATCAACAGTTTTGAGCAATGCAGCAAAGATAAGCTGTAATTATTCCTTAAACAGAAATGGTTCAGTAAGATTCATCTTGGACCCACATCCACATTATCAAATTGCAATTGCACCTACTCTGTTGTCCCCACAGGATCCGAAATTTCATTTTCTTTGAACTTTTCCAAAGCCAAAATTCTTCTATCAAGTGAGTTAGAGATTCCTTCGACCTGGAGAGAGAGAGAGAGAGAGAGAGAGTACTAATTACAAACCAAATTCAACAGTAAACTGTCATATGGTTATCCTTGACCATGGCAGGAATCTTAACAACTACAATGGCAATGACCATGTCCTTCTTAAAACAACTATAATGGTCATGTCAATGAAAAAGGCATCAACCAAATGCAAAATTAAAACAACATATAACTTTTTCTTTATCTAGGAGAAACCAATTTTTTGAAGTTCAAATACAAATCTACTTGGGATAAAAGGTTCCATCAAAATTTCTGCCAAAGACAACATAATTTTTCAAATATATATTTGCTTTTTCAGTAAATTATTCACATCTTGTGTTTCTAGAAGTGATTTGATCATGGTTCTTCCATGCAAGTGCTTAGTAAGTTAGATTGATTTAACACAGACAAACCTAGAATGGAGAGGATCATGGGTTGGAACAAGTGTATTCCTGACCGTGCTAAGCTTAACAATAGTGCAATGACATATCTCTTTGGTCCATAAGATCCAAAAACATTATCGAGGGGTGCAGATTCATAATCGACATATGGAGATTATTGAGCATCAAATAACATTAAAAATGCTTCAGAAAAAAGATTCTTCTAATGTTCTTTTAACCTGATACAGAATTGTAAAGTACAAAAAGAGAATGCCTTGGAGAACGTTACTGAACCATCTTTTTTCTTTTTTCTTTTTGATCAATGCAATGTTACTGAGCCATCCTATTGGGACTAACAAAAGCATCTCTAAATATACAAAGGTGCATGCTCAGATGAGTCACATTCCTCAATAGAGAAGTTGCAAGTTGCATATTTACATTAGCACCAAATCTTGATTTGGAAATGCTTTTCGATGCCTACAGACAGCCTCAAATCATGTTTCTGCATAGTTCACACAGTATGTGATACGAGAATTAAAGGACTAAACTTCACATAATCTACAGATGAATGTAGGTACGTAAAGCCACAAGATAGAGGGGGAATAAAGGAACATGGTATTCTGATACCAATCAGGTTCCATTGCCTCCCTCACTTTATTCAGCCCATGGTTTCCTTCACTTTATTAGAAAAGTTATTCTTACTAATAAAGTGATTATGCTTTAATAATATTTCTTCTTCTTCAATAATATGACACATGCATGCATATTCATGTATGATACATATACAAGAGCCATTGAACAAAGCAATATTATACATGATCAATATTTCAGGTTTAAGAGGTCATCACAAAAATAACAATAGAAGTGATATAATGACGATACTGGTGATAATACTGATAATTTCTAATAATATTGCGGCTTCTACTTCCAACAAAAAAGCCAATAGCCTAAAAAGATTGTATGCGGTTATTCCAGCGTATATCTAGAGCCACCACAAAAAAGTAATGCAAATACTAATACCTCTTCCTAGCACTAAGAAAAAATAATAAGCCTAGTCCAATGCCTACTTCATATCTCTCATGGCCATTATATCAAGAATGCCATTTATGTTGAGATCAAAATCCAACTAATCTATTTGCCATGATTAGTGGCTTTGATCAGTTGAACAACCATCGAGTAGTTAGAGCAGATAAAGGAGTAGAAACAAACCTATGAGACAAAAACCAAAAAGTCGGACCTCCAAAGGCAAGCCAGGACCTATTTATGATCAACTCTGACAAAACATAGGAAGCAGCTTTATATATGTAAGAAATGATCTGAGATGGGCAAGGTAACAGCTGAAAATGTTGAGCTGTTAGTAGAAGATACAGTCCTGAAAAGGTTACATACAAGAAAGAGCATTTAAGCTAAAACCAAACCAGAGCAGTCTTCATTCAGACACTTAAGATTGGTCGCTGTGGCTAGACAACAGGAAGGACTAATTGAGCAATTGTGACTAACAGAATGGTTCGAATTGTCCTCTCTTTTGAGGTCTTTCATTATATAGGCAAGACTTCCAGCTATACAAGGAAACTTAAATCTGTACCTGCTAATTACACAGAGTGATCTTAGGGAGCTATATATGGTAAGCTAGCTAATTTACATAGAGTGATTTTAGGAAGCTATACATGGTAAGCTAAATCTCCTCTCCTATTTATGAGAGTATAT
Source organism: Carya cathayensis (assembly GCA_011037825.1). Classification (NCBI taxonomy): domain Eukaryota; kingdom Viridiplantae; phylum Streptophyta; class Magnoliopsida; order Fagales; family Juglandaceae; genus Carya; species Carya cathayensis. The sequence continues at coordinate 282,340 of QGSO01000274.1, forward strand.
CAGCCTAGATTAATAGCTATTAACAAGGCATAATTTATGGCCTTCTATTGACAGTGACAACGGAAACTTCTAAGCAAGATGCCTTGGTTTTGATTGCCCTAATACCCAACCTTCCAAAAAATCAAAACCCATATTATTAATCTAGCTTGGTCTTGTCTTTTCCCTCCAACAAAAAACAACTCATCCCAAACCTAACCCTGAGTCCAATATGAAAAATTTCATTACCTAATTAATTTTGAACCCCCAATTCCTCTAAACAAAAGCAACTCACCGCGCAGCTCATTCCTCATTAACACGAGGACCAAACCAAACAGGAAAAACATTGTTAACAAGCCATCAGACTCCACAAAATGGTCTTGTGGAGCCATGACAAATGCATATTTACGACTTCCAAGTATTCTACAAAATTTAAGGAATATCATGTACACACTTCTCCCGTATACCTCCATTTTCATTAAAAAGAAACTTAATAAAGACTAACTTTTGAGTTTGGCTTGATTTCCTGCTAAAAATGCCATTTCAGAGGCTTGACTTGACTGTTGCTCAACCCTGGCTCGACCCTACTCGACTGTGACTCGACCTTGGCTCGAGCAATCCTGGCTCGACACTTCACTCGACAGTCATCTTGAGCGAGAGGCAACCAATGAGTTTGCTCGACACTCGCTCGACAGTGAGCTCGAGCGAGTGTCTGCCCTAGACGTCTGCTCGACACGTTGCTCGAGAAAATGTTCAATTTTAGGGTTTCTCACACTGTGGACTATAAATACATGCTTTTCTCATGTATTTTTTAACTCATCAACAGCCAAACATTGTGTAGAGAGAGAGAGAGAGAGAGCCCTTTTGTGAAGAATCTTGAGAATTCATTGGGTGTATTGGGGCTTTGGGATTGAGGATTTTGTGATTGATCTCTTGTACTCCATCTTTGTTCATAGTGAACTCATTGAGACCGATCCCGATAGTAGACGTAGGCCCACATTGAGCCGAACCACCTATAACTTGGTGTTCTGTGTGTGATTGTCGCTATTTCTTTTGTTTGTTTCCGTTGTTATACATCAAATTAGCCTTTGACAACCAGTTTATCCCAACACTAACAAACCCTACTTGGCAAAAATTCACATACTAATTTATCATTTCACAAAATTTTTTTTTTTTTTGATAAGTAAGAAATTTATTAATAAACGTAAATAGGCAAAGCCCAAATACATGGGAAGTGTGCATAGAGAGACACCAAATTACAGGATAACCCTGAAAAACATTACAAAAGTCATTAAAAATAAACCCATCCAAGACAATAGTCGAAGCCCAAAGAAACAAAGTATGATAAAAGAAATCTCTAATTCCTTCCACCAAACATTCTCTTTTTTCAAAACAGCGTCTGTTCCACTCATTCCAAATGCACCACATAAGACAAAGGGGGACCATCTTCCAAATGGTTGCAATCTTGACAATTTCCTATAAGCCCTCTCCAACATGCAAAGATGTCCACCACCTTATTGGGCATCACCCAAGCAATACCCACCTTAGCAAATACGTCATCCCACAAAGCCTTTGACACTTCACAATGCAAAAGAAGATGATCCGCTGATTTGCCCCATTTTTTGCACGTAAAGTACCAATCCAAAACAACGATACCACGCTTTCTTAACTTATCAATGGTAAGAATTTCCCCGTGAGAAGCCAACCACCCGAAGAAAGCCACTAAGAAGGTACCTTGCATCTCCAAATATTTTTCCAATGAAAAAAAGCATTGGAAGAATGTGACACCAAAATCTTGTAGAAAGATCTAACCAATAATTTCTTGCTACCATTCTGCTTCCAAAGCAATCTATCCTCCCCTCCAGAATTAATATTTAAAGAGTAAAGCAAACTGTAAAAATCAGTAATGTCCCCTACTTCCCAATCTTGTACATCTCTAATAAAGCTAGCTGACCACCAAGTAGAACCAATGGAATTATCCATGTAATCTGCCACGGAAGCATCCTTATTCAAAGCAATTCTGAAAAGGGAGGGGAAAACATTTTTCAGGATCTCATCCCCACACCACAAGTCATGCCAAAAACTAATCCGGTTTCCTCTACCCACCTCAAATCTGAAATTACTATAAAACTCCTCCCAACCATTTCGAATGAATTTCCACACTCCCACACCATATGCCCCTCTTAATTTATTGGAGCACCAACCACCCCAAGTACTACCATATTTGGCATCGATAACACTCCTCCAAAGAGCATCCCCTTCTTGATGATACCTCCACAGCCATTTCCCTTAAAGTGCCTTATTGAAAATTCTCAGCGTTTTAAACCCCAAACCACCCAACGAAAGAGGGGTGCAAACCCTATCCCACTTTAGCAAGTGGAATTTCTTCTCATTCTCCATACTTCCCCACAAAAAATAACGAAAAATCCTTCCCATTCTATTGGCCACACCCATAGGCAAGGGAAAAGGAGATAAAAAAATAAGTTGGGAGATTAGATAAGATACTCTCGATTAAATTCTACTGCCTTCAGACAAATAAATCCTTTTCCAACCAGCCAAACGACACTCAAATCTTCTCTAAAATCCCATCCCAAATAACCTTGGATTTGTGAGGTGCCCCCCCAAAGGGAGGCCAAGATACTTCAAAGGCAAGCTGGAAACTTTACGACCCAAGATATTAGCCAATTCCTCTAGATTATTAAACAAACCAACAGGAATCAATTCAGACTTTGATAAATTCACCTTTAAGCCCGATAATTAATTAGTTATCAAATGAATTAGTTACCAAAAGCTGTAAAAATCATTTAACAAATTAATTAGTTACCAAAAGAAGGAAAAAACAATTAAGTTACATTTTATTCTTTCGAGTACTTCAATTTCCATCTCGACCAAATGGGCTTTTATGAGAACTAAAAAGAAGCATAAATCTTTCAGAACCCACATTCAAAATCAACTAGGAATCGGTTATATCATTCGTATAGTGTAAAAGTTGAAAAAACCAAATGTCTTATTTAAATTCAAAAAAAAGTTGAAAGGATCCCATAGTGATGTCGATGTTGGGTGGTAAGATACCTGTTCGGCAATGGCCTCCTGGGCAACCCCGTAATCCCTGTGAAGAATGTAAAGCCCCTAAACGACCGCGCAACAATCAGAGAGAGAGAGGATTTGACTTGGACGCAGTAATGCTTCTTTGCAACGATGATGGAAAGAGTAATATTCTTACATTTGTTTTACTATTAAGTTATTTTTTTCCTTTTTTTTTTATGAATTTGGATTGAAAATTTGAAGAAATAACCATCTAACATAATCTAGATGAAAATAAATTCAATCAATTAATATAATCATGTAATTTAATTTTAAAAAAATCAATTTTATAAAAATTTAAATTTATTTTCTTTTAAATTATGCAAAAAGTTTATGTTTTGAAATTTTTAATCCCGATTCAAATAGAAAAAGAAAAAAAAAACTATATAGTAAAATATTAGTAAAAAAGATGTCTTTACTTAATGATAAATATCGTTATTTCATTGTTAAATTATATCAATATCTTTATTTTCTTAAGAAAAATGCTAGTTGCAAGTATCTAGTGGCAACTAGCGTGCAAACAACTCTGCCACGTTAGTGTGTTGTCATTTTTTCTTCCCTTTCTCTCTTAATTTCATTCCATCTCTCTCCTTCGAAATTTTCAGTTGTAATCCCCCCTTCCGTCTCCTTTCTCCTCCGATTGACCTCTCTCTCTCTCTCTATCTCTTATAAGCAAACAGCCACCATTCTAAACAAACTTCAAATTACTACTTTTCTTTCTTCTATTTCGATGTTTCTTTATTTGCATTTGTGCACAAAGTAACTAAAAGACTGGATTTTGTTTTGCTTTCTAACATTTTGGTATTTGGCATTGGATTTGAGGGAGTGAAGGAGAACTCAAGGTTGAAAGGGCATCCAGTTCAAGCTCCACTAGTTAGTAAATTTGATCCATAACCTTTCTTTACATTATTTAAAAAAAAAACTCTATCTCCGAGAGAAAAACATAGACTGGTGACTATTTTTGAAGTATGTTATCTGCATTGCTCTATATGATCTTGGCTTCTGATTGGAGCTTTTTGCTTCCTGGTAAAATTAAAAAACGTTGAAGTTCATTGTGTTGATTGCTTTTCTTTCTAGCTTTTACCTAGTCAAAATTTTGCCTCACCGTTTGGCTGCTGGGAAAGAAAACGCAAAATTCAACTAATTAAGTTCGCATTATTGTCTCTACTCTCAAACATGAAATTTTTTCACCGAGTAGAACACATCAATTTTATCTGTTACAAAATATACAGCCGCTCCCGTTTGCACACCCTGCTTGTACCCATCACAGCTGTTTATTTTTAATGACCTTCTATACAACTTATATACACGTGGCACTTCCAATTAATGTTTTTGTCTCCATGTGTTTGTCTTAATAGCTTCCACTCTTCCCGAAGTTGAACAGGGACCTAAAAAAAAAACCCTTTTACATAAATAAAAATTATTGTAAACCAACTGGTACACCAAATCACAGTAAAGGCAAAAAGCTGGTCCGTGTTTGACTTAAGTTTCCCCATCCCATTCCCTTGGAAGGGGAAAGAATGTTGGAGCCAATGTTCTAACGCAGTCATTTGGTTGGATGCCCGCCCATTAGCGCTTTTATGGATTAATACCTTGGAAGATGCCTAGGTAAGAAACAGGATTTATGTTGGCTACTTCACAAATTGCTTGTACCAAAACGCCTCCAGGGACAAAGGTGGCTTGGGCAGCCAAAACATAACATTAACTCCCAAGAATCTGATCCAGGGCTAGGTCTAATTCCATCCGGTAGAAGCCTCAAAACTAACTTTTCCCGGCTCCATGGCAATGGCACATTGTCATCCCGGTGATCCCAGTTATCAATCACTGGGATACACACGTGCTGCTGGAATCTTCGGAGGAAGCACAAACACAGATTTGCGAGCACAAAATTCCAATGTGAAGGCGAAGCTCTTTGCGCATACACGGGTCCTGGAAATCTTATTGTGAGACTAATTTTATTGCGAGACTATTGACACTGAAAATCTTGAACCGGTTAGGCCTATGCTAAAAGGTGAGCTAAAAGCATAATTTGTTTTGTTAACTGCATTCTTCAAAGTGCAGGGAAGCTGAGCAATGAGTATAAACTATGTGATGCACATGCAATTGTGTGCATGAATATCATTGCCAGAGGCAAAGAGTTGAGTTTTGGGTAAGCTAAACACTCACAAAGTATATTGTAATTCAGAAAAAGCAAAGAAACGGAAAAAAAAAAAAAAATAATCAAAGCAAACCAAAGAAACAATAACAATTCCAATCAGAGACTTCTATAAGATAATCTCACTGAATATTCAATCAGCAAGAATATTCTCTTGCAAACATCTCGATCTTCAGACTCGTGCATATTACTGATCAAGATATTATCCACATGTTTCCACGTCTCCTGTTAACAACAAAAGATACTTGATAATTTTTTTGACAAGCACAAAAGCTACATGATCAATTACTACAGCAAAAACAATTTATGAGTACAAGCAAAACATGGCAAAACATGGTGCAGTTACTCGAATCTGCCTCTCACAAAATAATAAATTGCATTACACAGATTGGTTTTCATTTAGGCTTTTCTCAAAGCATCCAGCCAGTTATCGTTATCGCACACGTAATCAGCAATAAAATACTTGAATAAACCCAGAACAGTTGCAAAATTAAATCCAGAAATCTCCTAAGGCAAGTAATATTACATTTGCTGCCCCTACTCCATACTCATAATTAGAAATGAGTATGGATGCATCATAACTAGAAATGAGAATAGCACTTGACTCTTATTGTACAATCTCATGACAGGAAAGCACATTTTCAACGTATATAACTGGACAAGCACCAAAATTAATGTAGAGATGTCAAGAGTGTATAGATTAAGGTAGGAAAGACCACAAATGCCTGTGCATACTTAAAAGTAGGGTTGGGGGATCTGTAAAACCTTCCACTTAAATAAATGCCATATTCCACTATTCCCTACAAAATGACGAAGGGTGCAATTTGAGCCAGTTAACTAAAAATATCAATGGAATCATATACTTGCCAAATATTGGCAGAAGAAAATCTTTTCGGATGCCACCAACAAAGCATATGGACCTCAAAGACACTAATCCCATAACTGTTCATTATTCAACATGTTAATGATATACTGCACCTTTTTATTTATTGATGGCAAGGTATCCCATAGACCATGCAAACGCAACATGTCTTTAACCCAATCAAACCCCGGACTCATGTAACGCATCCTCATCACACGAATCAGGTAAATCATCGGCTATTCACCAATAAGATATGACCCCTATAACTTGTTAGCACCCCAGGGTTCGAACCTTAGACCTAGAGGCAGCACAACACCAAGACAAGGCCCATACTTGTTGAGCCAACCCCTTGGGGGGTTTTTTATTTTCAACCCTTACATGCCAAAAAAAATAGCATAGTAAAATAATTGATAGTCTAATAATTCCAGAAATGAGGTATTCCATTCTCGTGACCTCCAAGGAGCCCAAAGATGTAACCACAATATTCCTCCGCCGTAAGTGAAGATTCATTAATAAAACTACAGGGTACCGTCTTCTTTGCTAAAAAAAAAGATATTCAATTGCACCTTAACCTGGTTCTCAACATCACAATAATTAGCAGAAGTGCATACATAAAATCAAAACTATCTGAGGAGAATTTACTGCAAACACACAGTTACTTACCAAGAATAAAAAGAGCTGACTTGCTATCTTCTGGAAGAAAAAACAGCACCAGTCATCCTGTGACGGTAAGACAGAAGAATTAGTTTGAAAAACTTAAATATAAACCAAGAAATTAAACTAAAGCAGCAGCCAGTTAAAAGGCTTTTAGCCATACCTGCCCTGCTGTTTTCCAACAAAATTCAGGTTAACTCTCCCATTAGCTGGACCCGTTCTCTGGGTACCATTCAAACTTGATCTATTACTAACATTTGCTCCATTCCCAACTGTCACAAATGTAGACTGTACAGCCCTATTTTCAAGGCCATTCATTTCCTGAGGATCTTTAGGTTTGCTCAAAATTTGCATATTCAACAGACCTCTAGAAAGACCAAAACCAACACCATTTGATTGTTGATTCTGCGTCAAAGTGAGCTGTGATGGTTCATCAGTTGAATTTGGAGAGATGCTTGCATACTCCTTGAAAGCTGTCTTGTCAGTTTTTAAATTTTTGGACTCAATGGATGGAACTTTTCTCAGTCAGTGAGGTTGCGCCACTGGAGTGACAGCCATTGAAGGCAAAATTGAGGAGTAAGAAGACGATGCTGCAGCTGCTGCAGCAACCTTGGCAACAGCTGCTTCAGCTGCTATCATTTCTTGTGCTCCTTCTCGAAGCTGAATGTAGTCGCCTTCAATCATAAATAGCTGATATTGCATTTCAAGGTTCTCAGATCACACTACACACCTATATATCAATTAAAAGAAGATGATATATACATGTATTTGTGCATTCTGAAATTCCAATAAACTTACCTCAGGGTGACCAAACACAAAGTCATCAAGCTTTCCATATTTTTTCTTGTAATCATGCCAGTGTAAAGGTGCAAGCATCTTGCCCAGCCTATTTGGTAGCTGTAAACAAGACAAACGCCAAATTTCTTCAACTCAACCAATTTTAACAAACGAAAAAATAGCACACTCACTATAATGGCCAAATATTTTATAGGTAACCGCACTAACCGTCGAACTGATTCGAACTTGACCACCAGCAGGAATTGTACGAACTATGCAAGCCAACAGTGATCTTTCATCAAGAAGAGCAGGCTCGGAAGCCTTTCCAGCTGTCAGTATATTTGACTGCCCAGTTGAGACAAATGATTCGGGTAAAGCTGCACTGGCACTGTGTACTGTGGTTTCACTGAGATTAACAGAATGGATTGAATTATCAGATGCTGATGGGTTGGTGACAGAACTTGGTCCTTCTGCTGTTGATTGGCCTTCTAGTCCATGATTAGTCGAAGTCAGTAAACTCTGCTCCTGTGCAGTTCAAGTGCAAGAGAAGCTTGATCACTGCCCTACTTACCTGCTGCTCTAAAGAGTAACCAGGCTGACTGCATAATTATGTAAGTGCTGGGACTAAATTACAACAAACCTTGTTTTCACTGTTTTGGTCTAGAGAATCCAATCTTACAGCATCATGGGATTGGGAAGAAATTTGATGCAGGCTCTGCTCAGGTTTGGGAGCAGCAACATAACCTCCACCACTGGACTCAAGAGCCTGAGAAAAGAGCTTTGGTGAGTCCATTCAGTACTGAATACAAAACTAAATGATTATCAGAAAGGCAACAACTTCATTCACAAGACCTGTGCTTCCCCAGAAGATGACAAGACTTCAGAATCAGTATTTGGCCCATGGCCGATATGAACATCCAGATAGTCTTGACGAAGAGCTTGTCCATTAACAGGCATTTCATAGGAGTAGTTTGCATCTGATCTCACCATACTCTGGTCAGTTTGGGATGGTGGAAGTTCATTATGTGCTATCTGCAAACCCTCTGATACAGCCTGAAAAAAAACACAAACTAAGTTCATATGACATTGACAGGACCTGTTGGTTCATAGAACATTGACACCCAACAATAACAGATGTAATGTTTTGATTTGTCAGGACCTGTTGGTTCTGCCATTGTTGCAGGGAACCCATTGCTGGTATTGAGTGGAACTGTCCAACATGAGATGAAGGAACATGCAATGGCAAAGAATGGGGAACCCCCTGTTGATGCATGACATATGACGGATGCAAAGCAGTCACTTGTCCAGGTTGAAGGTAGGTCGGCATTCCAAGCAGACTTGAAGGTGCAAGTGGAACACCGGAAATGTAGTCCGTCTAAAAATGAACACGAGAATATCAAATGCTATGTACACATATTTGAAATTGCTTGTTTCACTTCTTATCTAATAATAAAATATCATTCCAAAATGGAGATCCCACAATAGTTTTCCAATGACCAATACTAATAAAATAGATGCACGTGCCTGTGCAAGACTTCACCAGATTTGCATACAGTCCGCCAAAATCAACACAGGTTACACAATTAATATAAGGCAGTGCCACTTTGGAAGTCAACTGTTGATGCCAACTGATGACTGGAACACATTGATGATATTAATTGTTTCCAACCATTTCTAAGAAAAAATTACTTTCCATTCTTCCAAGTAGAGAGCCTCAGATTTGGCACATTAATATAATTGTCAAAATGATTCATCCCAGATCCAGCATATAGATGAGAACAAAAAATCACAAAACCGGTGAAGGAGCTTCTTGTGTAAACAATAACATGTTTTAAATCCTCAATCCACTTAACGATAGCGAAGTGCAAATCTTGGACCACTTAACCAGGTGAGGCTTAGACTCGTCGCCAATTTCTCCCCACAAGGCCCTTGAAGTTTCTCTAAATGTTGGGTTGCTCCCGCAGGAATAGAGAATAGAGGCAAGTAATATGAAGGAAGGCTGGAAAGAGTACTCTTAGGCTATGTTTGGGTAATGAGGTGATCTGATATGATCTTTGAATAGTAGTGAAAAAGTGGTGAAAAAGTAATGATAAAATATTTAATAGTAGTGAATAGTAGTAAAAAGTGGGTGAAAAGTAATGATAAAATAATGAATAGTCAGATTACTCCACTACCCAAACACAGCCTTAATCTTTGCAGCACTCACTTTGGACAAATAAAGCGGCTTCCATCCTGCAAGATGTCATTCCACTTTTCAATGATATTATCCCGAATGGGTGTTACCTTAAAAGATGCCCCTAATGGAAGGCCCAAACGTCATAAGTGATGACAACCCACAGCCAAGAATATGTGCCAACCCGCCAATGTTATCCACTACCCCAACCGGTGTTCAAATTGATTTCCAATCTTGAAACAACCTCAAAACATAAAAAACCTCAAAATATAAAAATAAGCTTCTCAAACCATGGATATGCTCCTGGCTGGACTTGCAAAACACAAATGTATCATCAACGAACAAGAGATCAAACCAAGCAAACTCTTCATTATTTCTAGTCCCCACAGAAGAACCTCATTAAAGACATCTGTTCTCAGAAGCTAACAACATTCTACTCAATGCCTCCACTACAAAAAGTAACCTAGATCAAGAATCCCATGTCACAATTCCTTACAGTTTCTAAGAATTCTGCACGGGTACCATTTATCAACACTAGAAATTGCACCAAAGAAACATATTAAGCTATCCGCCCACAGCGTCTCTCCCAAAAGCAACTTCTCCTTAATAAATATAACAAAACTATTGGGCCTACAACAACAGGGGTGGAGGTCCTATAGCTTTTTCTCCCGAAAGCTATAGACCCAGGGCCACCCAAAAAACACAAATTCTAGAAGTTTTTCTCAAATTTCAAAATTTGATCTCAAGCGTGAAAAAATGAAATTTTTCTAAAAATATAGAAATTTTGCCGCCAAAAAACTCATCATGTTTTAGATTTCTGTTAAATGGAGATATTATATTGTAATAGTTTTAGTCCACCCCCTTCCACCCCCATAGAAAAACAACACAATCCTAGCTTCATGCGAGAGTAATACAATAAAAGCATACAAGTAGACATAGATTATAAACTAAAAAAAATGTCACAAGATGGATAATTGTAGAAAGCTAAATCAAACGGGATACAAAAGATTATTGCTTTGTTATTATTCTGTGTGGGATTTATGCCTGTCATTATTGGGATGTTGGGGAATTATTTCCATATAAAAGACTTTATTTTTTATTTTATTTTTATTTTTATTTTTTTTAACCCCAAGGGTTGGCTCAAGTGGTGAAGGCCTTGGTCTTGAGGTCTCACTCCCTTCAAGGTCCAAGGTTCAACACCTCATGGGTGAAAACAATTCTTTGGGGCCACACCCCCTGGTGAAAAGCCAGCGATTTAACCAGTTCCATGCTTCCAAGGGTGCGGTGCATGGGACCGGGGTTTACTCTACATGGGTGGGTCCAAAGGGCCCTGCCTTGGAAAGGTTCCCCGACATCAAAAAAAAAAAAAAAAAGACTTTATTTTTTGAAATTCCTGCTTGACTGGATGAAGACTCGGCAATCTTAATCATTCTCTTCCATGAAATTCTTATACCTTTTTTTCAGAACTTTGTTTTCTTTTTCTTTTCTATATCTATTGTACCACTAACCATTTTTTATATTTTAAGAAACTTTTACCAAGTATCAAATAAGGGAAGGTCATCCACTCCACATGTCAAATATCAATGGTTCCGCCCATGGGACTTCCTACCATGGCTTATGCAGAATATGATCTATTAAAAAAGCTCCACTTTTTATATCAATTAACGGCTATAAAAAAAGTACAAGTACCTGGGTTGAAGGATTGCCAGATGAAGCAAAAGATGAAGCACTGCCTGAATTCCCACTAGAAAGGACACCAGAATTTCCTCCCGATGTACCACCTCCATCTGCATCTAGTTCGTTTCCATTGCCCTGACCAAACTGAGACACATCCTTTGAATTTTTTTGGGACAAACCAGACTCATCACCGTAAGTTCCACTCCTTTCTCGTGCATCAGTCAGCTCAAGTTGGAGCTGTTGTATTGTATGCAGATGAATTCTTTCCATCTCTGCAAACTAACACCAAAAACCCAAAGACCAACAATAATCAAATTATGATCTATCCTCTATGCTTAACACAGAAATTAAAAACTCAAAATCATCAAAACACAGATATAAAACCACATTGTATTGCTTCTAGTGCAGCTTGTATTATTCAACGCCACAAACCTCAAGTATTGCCCAAAATATACTGATAGTTAACAAAAGGTCAAATGGGCAATCACAGATTCATTTAAGTCAATAAGAAAAAGCATAAAATACATACTTATGCCCACATGTATATTTACATACAAGACCTGTCCTTGACAATCCAAAGACGTTACATTTTAAACTGTTCCAAATACACCCAAAGTTCAGAAAATCCAAAAGGTGCAAAATAGAATCCAAAGCAAGCTAACCTGTCTTTGACAACCGAGCCACAGCTGGTTATATTGTTCAGTACGTTCACGCAGTTCAGCTTGTAACGAATGGTTCGTAGTTGATTGCAAGACATCCATCTCCTGAACACGAGCAATCCAGGCTTGGGTTTCTCTCAATTGTTCATCTTTATAAATAAGGGTTTCTTGAGCAACCCTATGCTGTATGATAGGATCATTATCAGGCAATAAACTTCCTAATTGCATAAGATCTTGATTTTCAATTATCACTTCAATGGAATAACCCAAGTAAAATAAACAAACCTGGTCTTGCAACTCAATAATCTGCCTCTTTTTTTCTTGAAAATGCTCTTGAAGGTCATGAATCTGTTTAATATGTTGGGCTCTTTCAGCCTCAGAGTGATCACGCTCTCTTCTACAAAGAGAAGCAAGGCATCAGAATTTGTTCAAAAGGTTCAGATCACTTTCAAAATGGTGTGAAGTGGTACAGAGTTGCAAGATATCAAGACAGCCATTTAAACCATACTAAAGGCTTGAAGAAAAGGGGCTAGAGCATAAATATGGATGCTACACATAAATTCACACCTGAATGATGCTAGTTCTTTATCTTGTTCTCTGAAGCGGTCCTCTTGAGCCCACGCCTGCCCAGTCAATTTAAGGGAAGTAATTAAGAATTTATATAATACCTTACCCAAAGGAAGAAAGAACATATAAAAAACAATCAAGCACTCAACAAACCACTTCATTATCCAATTTAATTGCATGAAGCTCCCTATCTTTCTCTTCCATCTTCCTTTCCAACTCATGTATGGTCTTTTCCCTTTCACGCAGTTGCTCCTGCCCAAATAACCCAAATTTAGAACAGCGTGAGGATGGCCAATAGTAGCCTATTCATAAATCTGCTCCTAGAGATCAATGCCTGATTCAACATGTAATTTCGATAAAAAAAACACGTTGCTTTGAAGCTCGAAATACTCCCCATATGGCTCTGCCCACAATCTGTTCATTCCTATCTTCTTATATAACTATATTGATGAATTTATGAATTGCTTTACATTATTTTCTACAACTACTTTTTTTTTTATTTTTTAAAGTAAGAAACTTTATTGAAACGAATGAAACTAGGTGGAGCCCATGTACAAAGAAGTATACAAGATGAGACACCTAATTACATTCTAGATAGCTGAAAAGGAAAAAAAAAAAATCATGAACATTCTCTCCCTTTAATACAATAGCAGAAAACCACAGAAGAAGAGAAGATACAAAAAAATTCCACATATCCCCCACAGCTCTTTCCTACAGCTATTGTTAAAACATCTGTCATTTCTTTTCTACAACTACTTATAACAAGAAAAGCTCCTTTTATCAAGCTGTGCTCCAAAAACACTTCTATTATAAACCTATTATGATATAAATTGAACAACAAAATCAAACCTGAAGCTTAGCAGCAGAAATGGCATGCTCTTTCATCTGAGCATCAAAGTTGCTTTGCATTCCCATCATCTCAGATCTTGCAACTATTTGAGCTCTAAGTTCAATCTCTGCCCGTTGCAATTCCTCTCTTTGCCTAGCAAAATTATGAAGTCTTTGCAGCAAAAGTTCATTATCTAAGCTACCGTTCACTGTGATTGAACAAAAGTCAACATCAAGTGGCTCTCGTCCCTGCTGCACCTTGATAGAACACCAAAACATCTTCATTTAAAATAACTCCTTATCATTAAAGGTATTTCCACCAATCAGAATCATTACCTCATAGATCGTTCTCTCATCTGTCTGTGCCAATTTCGATTGTTCCAACTCCTAGGCATCAGAAAAATGCCTCATTAATAAACAAAATTTCAAATACAAAACCAGCTATAAGAATAAATAAATAAAAACCAAATATCAAACCTTCATGTCAAAATACAATCCCTACAGTTCAATTTGACTACTAGATGGTGTAGGAACTGGGAGAAGATAGATAGATTTCGCATCTCTGACTATTTCATTATTTTTTACCCAGGTAAACTGAAGGATATGTTTTCTTTATCTGTTTGTCCATTTTCCAAGATTATATAGATATAGGCAAACACATTGTTGTTTTATTTCCCAAGATTTTTTTTTAAAAGGACTCAAGTCAACTAAATGAAAATCCAAAAACTTTTCTTTTAAGCTCGGTGACCAAGGTGGCTCCTAAATGACAAAGAAAACACAAAGTTCCCCATTTTTTTTCTTTTCCTTCGTTACCTCAAGACCATTTTCCTAAGACTCTACTCTTCCTTTTTCCCATGTTCCCCGCAGTTTTAACAATTATAGTCCAGAATAGAACTTTTCCAATTAATGCACCATCTAACAACAATGTTCCATTAGATAAAAGAAAACATGTATTTTAATTAGATGAAACCAAACTACTAGATCCCTGAAGCTTTCAAGCTTTCACCTAACAAAAGTCTTATATAATTAGTAAAAATAAAATCATGAGATAAAATGACAATTATATGTATTATACATATTATATATATATATATGATTGCTTTCTACGAGTTTGAGTTTGATCAACCCTTTTTGGATGACGAGGAACCCAAAGACCTTACAAATCCAACATGTCTTTTACCCAATTAAATCTCAGACCCATCTAATGCACCCAAATCACTCAAATCAGGTAAATCATTGTCTTTTCATTGATGGGGCGTGGCCCTAGAAATTATTTGCACCCAAGAGTTTGAACCTTAGACCTAGGGACCATACCTCAAACACTAAAGGCTCTTACCACTTGAGCCCAACTAACATTATAATAAAAATCAAGCACAGAAACGTTACGATGCTCATGATGAAGCAGAAAAACTAATAGTAAAAGCTGAAACCCAGAAATTTTTCTCTTTCTTCTCTTTGCCCCATTCCCTCCTCCACCAAACCAATATTTCCATTACAGCGGAATTGTGATAGAGATTTTTTTTTTTTTTTAATAGTTAATAAGAATTTTATTACCAAGCATAGGCACAGCCCAAGTAGGAAGTATACAAAGGAAATACCTACTACACACTAGAAAGCAGGAAACTACAATAGAAATAGATCAGTACACTAGAATATTTTTTTATAGAGATATTTTAACTAGCACTCACAATGTTTTTTCGCTATTAACCCACACAAATCATCGAACTTCCCATGTTTGGCAGCAAAGAAAACCACTGGAAGTAAATTTAGCATGTAGAGAAACACGGGTAGCTAACAATAAATAAAAAAAAGAACCCATAAACCCTCAATGGTGCTGCTGAGAGAATTGATTTGTTTCTAGTATCGCAAGCAAAGGTGTCAGGTCCTCTAAGCCATAATCATAACGACTAACGACTAAATTCGAATTTAAGTTTCTTTTTCCTTTTCCCAAAATTTCTCAGAAACCAAACAAGCCCCAATGCCACAATCTTCTTTAACGAGAGCAGTACCTCATCCCCAGCGTTGCGATGTTCCGAAACGGCGCGCCACTCTTTGCGGGATGAAGGAGACGACGATGGTGGCTGCAGCGAGAGAGAACCACCACGCGTTGTAGCGGAGGCGGCGACCAAGGCCGGGACCTCCATTCAAATCAAAAGTTCCGACACCGCCCCAACTCTCTCTCTCTCTCTCTCTCTCTCTCCCACTACTTTCTCTGTCGCGCACTCAGAGAGAAATTCCTAGTTTTTGACAGGAACCAAAAAAAACCCTAGAATTTGAGAAATTAACGGTGGAGGAGATGAAGCAATAGTAAAATGGAACTGAAATCGAAACTACAGGGAGGGTGGTGCAGATTTTGGGTGGCAGAGATTGGGAGGGTTTTGGGAATGGAGGATTTGAAAGGGGTGGGAGTGTAATTAGCGAAGAGTGTGACGAGAGAGAGGTGATGGGTGTGAAAATTTTCGACCCGAAGGAGGCTCCCGCCATATATAGGCAAACTTCGTATCTAAGGCTCACGCATTTTGCACCCCCTAATCACACTATTATATAGTTACGACTACGACAAGTTAACATATTTGTCAATTTAAGGTTGTGCGAAATTGACTTGTGCAAAATAAAGCTAGAGTCAAACGGTGAATTTTTTTTTTTTTTTTTACCGTGGCTTCCTTTGTTTTCACAATATTTTTTAATTCATCTTATTTAATTATTATAATTTTTTTAAATTCTCACATAAAATTAAAAAAATCAATTTTTTCAAATTTCAAAATAAATATAATATTAAAAAATATATTCTAATAATATTTTATTCAATTTTTAACTTTCATCTTAACTCAACTCATCTCATTTCACATCGTCTGTGAAAAGAAGCGCCGCTAACACCACTTATGACTTTCCAACATCATTAATTAATAATAATGTAATAGAATACATAATTATTTTATATGGTAATAATATATAACTAGATATACTAACACTAAGGATAGTAACCGTTAATAAATAGTCATCATGTACTATTGTTTATTTATAATATATATATGAAAAAATATATTCATCATCCTAATTCTTATCATCATCTCATCATCTTATGATATGACATTAGATGATAGGCTTACAAATGAAATATAATAAATAATTTTCAATAATCTAATATCATATCATAGGATGATGAGAATTAAGATGATCAGTAACATTACTCTATATATATATAGTAATCTAGTTGGTGTACTGACTAGATTAATATTAGATGTATGCTATATAATTTATATTAAAAGTATACTATTATTTTATGCATAGTTATATCATAATCAAAGTTTACAAGTTTTAAAAGTTAAAACACATATTTATAAAATCCAATAATATTTCTAAGTTCTCAATCCAATTATTAAAAAAAATAATTACTCATCTTCATCACGAAAATGAGAGTATGGATTTGATTTTCAATCCTCGAAAAAATGCAATTAAAAAAAATTAAAAAAATAGTCTTTAGATATAAGAATTAGAGTAAAAATTACCAAAAAGTCAGGATTAATTTTAGTCGGTACACTGAAAACCAGCCGGTATTGATCGAAACGCACTGAAATGGCTAGTATTTGACCAATACAAAATATCTACCTTTTCAGGGTCGGTTACTATTTCATCACCATAAATATTGGCCATTACAGCACAGTATTTAAAACCTTGATCATAATACTTAATTGTTTATACTATAATTAATTAACAGTTCCACATCAAGTTCCAATTACGGCATATACTCATAAACTATTAACTGGATTTGTACATTTGTCATTTTCTAATTTCAAGTATCTTGGATTCTATCATTATAGCTTATAAGCCTAAAACTATATTCATATTATAATCGTGATATAACTATTAACTTAATATTTTACTCGTATTGATACTATGATATATATATATATAGTACATTTATGTCTATATATTACTTCATAATATAAAAAATATTACCGTTAGATAAAAAGCAAAAGAGAACGTACAAAACCATTATCATTTAAGAATCAACCGTTACAAAATAATACTATTGGAAAAGGCAAATTTGGATAAATATATATATTATTTTTTAAATCATAATAATTTCGAAACTATTATCCAACCTAAAAAAAAAAATTGTCTTGGTGTTTAAAATATTTGCTAGAAAATGATATTTTAAAATAAAAGGAAAAAAAAAGAGTGAATAGTTAAGATTGTAAAGAGAAGTGAGAGAACAAATAATAAACAAAAAATAAAAAAATATTATTTTAATATAATAGAACTTCAGATCAAGAAGAAAATGTAACTTGTCAAGTTGGCTTTATATATATTTCTTTATATTATATAGATACTATAGAATATATAAATAAAAAGATTAGTTATCTTTTAACTTATTGTTCTTCTTTGTCAACGCTACTAATGACCTATAGGTTCGCCTAGTTAACTTATAAAAGACAACGTGAATGGATTCTTAAAAATGGATAGCGCTACTTACACCTATATTAGTAGAAGTAAGCGGCTAAATTAACTAGCCTATCCTACTAATGTATAGTATAGTATAGTCTAGTAGGCGAGCGAGTGAGTGAAGAAGCTTAGGCTAATAAATGAGCAGAAATGATATTTGCAATCGTGGTTGTGTAAGCGGCGTACAGTCGCTTTGAAAAAAGTGAATTAATATGGGACCCACATGAAAAAAAAAACTATTTTTATAACTTTTTTTTATTCATTTTGTACATTCGTTTACATCCCGTTTACATGCGCCGACTGCATATAGCAATTTTAATAAATGAGAGCGTCAGTGTGTAGCCATAAACATGCGCATAATAGGGCATCCTCTCTGGGAAGCATTCTTTCATAGGAGCTTTCTAGCGACTGAGAGCTTTCTTGCGTAAGGAGTATTTCCTTGGGGTAGGTTTGTTCCTTCTCTCAATGGAGCTTTGGTTCATTACCTCAGGGAAGTATTCCCTCAAGAGAGCTTTCCCGCGTGAGATGTGTGGCCTCAGGGGAGGTTCGTCATTTCCTTAGGGGAGCATCTCTCGTGGAAGCTTTCCCGAGCTAGGTGAGTTTGTTGGGGACCTCAGTCAAGCCCTCACACACTAAGGGGTCTATCCCATCCTTGTTGCTCCATCTAGTAGGTTAGGCAAGAAAACTCCATAACTGTATTTAATAATCAAAGTTAAACTTTAGGTCTTGTGTCTACATAGTTTGATAGGCAAAGATAGCGTCTGACCACTCAGATGGAAATCCTACACACAATGGTTGATGGGAAAGCAAGTATAGCACTAAAGAGCCTAAACACTCTCGGATGAATGATAGAACCTAACTTCTAATGTGGCTCATGCCTTTGATATTAGGCCTAACTGCTAGTTGGAGAATGATTTTTTTTTAGTACAAGTAGCTAAGGGGGTTGGGAGGTATGACTTGCGCCAAACTTGTGAAAGAATACTTGCCTGCTGAACATGGCTCCTTCCAAGTCAAATGAAGATTACCAGTTCTGGAGAGACCAACGATTGTACTTCTAGGGGAAGGTCTAAGATAATGGAAGGCCCTTTTGATCATTGTTTTAAATTTTGTACTGTACCGGCCACTGGTCCGGTATAGAAATTTCATCTGTTTCATACCGGTTCAAATACTGGCCGATATTTCGGCCTGTACCAGCCGGTATTTCGGTCTTCACTTTTTTTTTTTCATTTCTTCAAATTACAAATTTATTTTTTGACCCATAATTCATACCAAGCTATTTATAATTTATATATATATATATATGTATTTATGTATAATTTATTCATATATCAACTGTCCCGAAACGGTATACGAAACGGTACCGGTACCAAAATATTTCATTCCAATACCTTGACCGGTACGCCATCCGCTATGGTATTCAAAACATTGCTTTTGATAACTAATTAGAGTTGACACGAAATGGATCACGGAAGTATGACAGTCATGCTCCCTTCCTATGGGTTCCCCCAATGACGCACCAACCATGCCCCCTCCCTTTCTCTGATAAAAAAGCCCCTTGACCCCTTTCTTTGTCTTTCATCCCCCCTAAATAGAATAAGTAAGGCCTCATTCTTTCTAATGAGAAAAAATAGGGGGTGGAGTGCCTGTTTGAAGTGACGAAGGCGTATGCTTAAGTAAGAAAGAAAGTAAATTAAGGTAACGAAAAAAGGTCAACTGGATTAGGAAAGCTCAGTTTATAAACTCACTTAGTCGTTAATTAATGAATTAATTAAGTGGTAATGAGGCATCGGTACGGAGTTGTGTCAGTTGTAGATATAGACTAGGCTGGCTAAGGACGAACTTCATCTCTTCTATTCTCTTTACTTTTAAACCTCCACTAAGTATAACGAGGCTCAGGTGCAGAGCCTTCCA
This sequence comes from Carya cathayensis, assembly GCA_011037825.1. Classification (NCBI taxonomy): domain Eukaryota; kingdom Viridiplantae; phylum Streptophyta; class Magnoliopsida; order Fagales; family Juglandaceae; genus Carya; species Carya cathayensis. The sequence continues at coordinate 302,109 of QGSO01000274.1, forward strand.
ACGCAAAGGTAGAACACCATAGAAACTTCACTAACTTTATCATAAACCTTGATTTCGCTACACTCAATAAGATCTAGAATAGCGAAAATCGGTTCGTGTTCTACTTCCAAAGTCAGTCGTCTCGTCTTTGCCCAAGTGTGAACTGCAGACGACTCTTCAATGGTTCCATTCCTTTTTACTTAACTTCTGGGTTCACCCAACCCAAATGGAAAGAAGAGGGTCAGCCAATCAGCGGGCAACTCCACTTTGTACATTTTCTGAGGCAAACCAATCGGGTATTTTAAAAAAGGGAAGGGAGCTTCTCACCGAATGAGGCAATGGGAATGAATGAGGCGGGAAGTTACCACTGCTAGAATGCAAGCTTATCCTTAACTATTTTTTAGATTTTACCATTATTGAAATAATAAAAAATCATTTTTGGATGAAGGAATCGGAGTGACAAATGATTATGGTTGAGGAAACCGGAGAAAGTCGGGAACCGTTGGTTACCTTTTGAATCAAAGTAGCTACAAGCCAAGCACTACAATTGCAGGGGGAGCACTTTGCTTCCTCGTTGCTTCTTTATGGCAACTAACTTCTAAAGTAGGTGGCTTGGTAAGCAAGATACCTTCAAAATTAGTAAAATCCCTAAAAAGAATAGGCCAGAATGGTGGGGAAGGAGGCCCTCCCTACTTCAATGGAAATGGGGGAATCATTGTTTCACAACCGCTCCTCTACAACTACCTTTTGCCAACATGATCACGAATGAAGACAGAGAATTGCATAGATATAAGGATGAAACAAACCAACCCATTTGTCCTGATTGGAACGATTGAAGAAAGAAAGAGAATGGTGGCCCCTTTCACCTAGGGGGCATTGTCGGGGAACAATGTTAGGGACAAGGTGAGAACCTTTCATTGGTTATGCCCTAAGTGTTTGTTCTTCCATATTTAGACATGGAGACAGATCCAAATACACCATAGTTCAAAGACCAACTTATCCAACAACCTTCAACACACACAGTGTCTTTCTCCATGTACAATCCTTCGATACTGTCTTTCACTTTAGAAAGAAACTTTAAACAGTTCTAGTCTCGTACCGACAATTGATTACCATAACCGGCCTTATCCACTCTTTTGTAGAGTGTACCAATCTTCGATATGCATTCTATTTTGGTTCTTCTCCACATTCTTACCTGGTGATCAAGGTCGATAATTTTTTCAATTGAGATTTCGATGTAGAAAGATCTCCTTATTTCTTCATAACGGATTCTTGCATCATTTTCTTGGAAAGATATTAGATCACCGTGGGACACTTTCAATGAGTAATGTTTACCATTCCATTATTCACACAAACCCTACGATGATCTTGTAGCTGGGAGCCTTAAGAGCACATTTCTATAACTCCCAGAGAATGGACTGATCCTCCTCTGTCTCAACCTTGGCGAAAGCCCTCATTTTCTTGATGAAATGTCCACTTTTGATTCAGCTCACTTAGTATTGCATGGAGTGGAACGATGATAAATAATCAATGAAGGTTAATGCCAATTATAATGAAATTGGGAGCAAAAGGAAAATATGAACAAAATTTCTAATTTGTTTATAAAGCTCCCCTAGTGAATCAACATTACTTTTCAGTGTGTATACAGCAATTTATAATCTCTTTAATAAGAAAGTCTAACCAAATGCTATATTTTCTCTCTCTGTGTATAAAGCTAGAGTGACCAACATCTATACACTAAATTTAGAGTGAAGGGTAATGCCAAATATAATGAAATCATGGCACTAGCTGTCATAAGCTAGAAAAAACGAAGGCTTCCACAAAAACCTTTCAAAGCCAATCCAAATCCAATACATAATGTTAAAGCCAACCCAAATCTAGTATATAATATCACTACAAAATTACAAGTACATAAAACCTATAGTACCTCATGAAAATTGAAATAGAGAGACAAATGAGAGGGGTTGACTTGGGCAAGGCGCGACATAAGGGTGGCTTCTGAGAGAGAGTGATAGAGTTAGTGTGAGAGAGAGGCAAAGGAGAGGGTTCGATGGATATCTCACTTGAGACAATGTTGTTGAATGGTAGCCACACTGTAGGAGGTGCACTGCAAAAGGGAGAGGAGGCTTGGCATGGACATGACGCGAGGGCTTTTAAGGTATAGAGAGTTAGTGTGGAAGAGAGGTGAATGAATGGTTACGGTGGATATCTCACCTTCAATGACACTGTTGAACCCATGCTAGGAGAGTTGGCCTGTGCAATGCGAAGGCAAGAGGGCTCGGTAAGACATGAAGGAGAAGGGGCTTATGAAATTTGAGACATTTGTGACACCATCGAATGGTAGCCACGTTAGGAGGCGCAATGCGAAGGTGAGGTGGGGAGAGGTGCAATGCGAAATCTGAGATGTGTTTTTGAATTTCAAACATAAGGGAGATGGGGTCCTCAACTGTCTAATAGATTTTTTAAATCTCAGAGAGAAAAGGCATAAGAAAAATAAAAATAAAAAACAACATGGGTTGGATAGTAGAGCTATAGTAGAGCAAATGTAAAATTATCATTAGTATTATTAATTAATTCCATACCACATGGGACATCCAGTCAAGCAATACTGCCTAACAAAACATCTGCCTTTAATGCATCCATACTCGAAATACTCCTATCAGCCTATAGTGCAAAATGTCCCTTAAAAGGGTTATGGCCCAAAATTTTAAAAACTGTTCCATTTCGGCTAGAGTTTTTTGTGTTGGAACAGTAACCGGCATGGGGTAGGTACCTGTTCCATTTCGGGTTAAATTTAGACCATTTTGGCCAATTTTGGTATTTAGGTCGGAATGGTAATTCTAGTTTGAAATTAAGTTAAATGTTGAAGCAATGATCCTTTTGTAAATATACTGAAGAATGAGAGACAAAATTATATTTTTATAGCCCAGTCAACTATCCCATCATCTATAATCTACCATGTCCGTGCGAGACTCCATCCATAACTCCCTACCAAAACACTTTCCACCTTTGACTTGTTATCCAATGTTTGACACTGATTGGACCAACTCCATCTTGTCTAGTAAAAACTTTATAATGCTTTATACTCATTATAAAAATTCCACATCGTGCAAGTCAACTTGGTGTGTTTACTATGGTTTTAAAAATAAAATAAATATACCAATAAATATGTGTTTTACATATGTGTATTTTTAAGATTTGTATTAAAACGTATTATTAAGTTTCTCAGTATGTATATTTCTAAGGTTTGTATTGATATTATTTTAAAATGTAGTTTATATATATAATTTATTCATTTAATATATATTTTGAAATAATACACCAAAATGTACCAATACCAAAATATTTCGTTTAATTGCTTCAACCGAAATGATGATCGGAATGGATTTCAAAACTTTTGCCTAAGTCTTCGTTATATCCACCACATTAAAATGCCCAATGGCTAAAATCCTCTTTTGGGCCCTCGGTCCAAGCTGTTTTAAGGGCTCATGGCTCATGACCTCCTGTGAAGCCCATAATAGGCATGACCATTAATGCAACCAAGTCCATAGTCCACATATATCGGACCCACAATTCTTAAAAGGATGGAAATTTTGGAATAAGGTCCTAAACCCGCCGTACAAAGCTTCAAAAGAATCAAAACAATATGGTACGGCATGGAGATGGCCGAAAGAGTTGTTGGCCACTAATTAAGGCCCAATTGATGATTCGTTGTATTTCTCTTCAATTTAATTTATAAATGATTGGTTGCTTAAAGAGAGGAGTTACTGTTGAGACCCAAATCATTCATACTTACACTTATGTGATTGTATTTAATTACTTCTAATCAAGATTGTTTATGGTTTTGTGTCTTAGCTTTCAATACTCTTTGCAAAATATATAACGTACAATCTAAGAAAAATGAAGGGCATAATTAATCTAGGTTTGAAGTCAAGACATCTGTTGTTCAACTATAACTTATCTCCAAAACTTCAACTAATAAAAATAGATAAATTTAAGAAAAATAATATTTGCAGTTATAGAATGCATAAGTACCACGCAATCCCTTTAAAAAAATGAGTAAATATAGAACTCGCGTAAAAAAAAAACTAATTTTTTAAAAATGGATCTCACCATTTTTTAAAATGATTACGCGGAACTTGCATGCTCCACGATTGTATGTAATATTACTGTAAATTTAATTATTATATTTGTATTGTAAAAATATTGGTTTCATATAAGAACTAGCTAGTTCTTTTAATGCCTAGATGAACAATGTCTCAAGAATGTGCTTGGCAGTGCATACCTATATCTCAAGGCTCTCGATCCATGCATGAGAGAATATTGCGTCACTTATATTTTCACCCCCAAGTCAAGAAAAAAAAAATATTGTAAAGATCATGAGTGTCTAGATCACTGGTTGAGATCATTTGAGTCAATTACAGTGAAAATTAAGAGAAATGGTTAACCTATATAAAAAAAAATCTTTAAAAAAAAAGTTTACAAACTAATTTGATCATCTGATATAGATAGATTTAAATTATAAAGATCCATGATCACATTAAATCATGTCAAATTGTATAAATTTATTTTTGAAATATCTCTTTGTAGATCTAAAACATTTATATTGCATAAAACTGTGCTTGTTTAAGTTTTATAGTAAGATATTTGTAACCCTTGCTCATAAAAGTATTGTGCAAAGAGAATCAACTATATATATTTTAGATTCTAGCTAGCTAGAGGTGATACATGCAGATGAAGAGGAATATCTTCAGAAACTTCCATTAATTTTTTATTTTTGTTTTTTAAAATAAGTGCAGCAGACGAATATATATATATATATATATAAAGTAATACTATATATAGCAATGAAGTGTGCAAGCAATATGCAGTGCTTAATTTGAAAAAGTGTGGTCCACCATTAAAAAATTAATTTTCTTTTTATGTAAATCCCGTATTTATTTATTATTTTTTTAAAAGATTGCGTGGTGCTTGTATAGTCATGACTCTAAGTGTCAATTCTGATATATAATATATAGTAGTACTGGCCCCACAGTCTTCTTTCTCAGCAAGAACCCCGTAGATCACAATCCAGGAAAGGGGCCGGGGAGAAAATGTTGTTGCAGTAATTATTCTTAAATTAAATATATATGAAAAGAAGGAAAATAAGAGTAGGGCAGGCAGGCAACTTCAGGAAAATAATTGTGTAAATGCAAGCTGTCTTTGTAGATGAAAATGTCTACTTAATTAATATGCATGCAATATATATATAATAATAATAATAGAAAGAACATTAATCTCATGTTGAGTCAAGGGAATCCAGTCACGAGATCTTAGCTAGCTAGCCTGCACAGAATGTCAACATGTTCAAGAATTCTCGATCATGAGCATTGTTAATTTCTTCAACATGTTTGGTACGTAATTTCCCTTTTTGCTCTGATCTTTCCCATTTTACCTTTCACAAAGAGAGTAATGATTTATGTACAATCTTTTTTTTATAACTCTTATAATAAATTGTGCATATTTCTATCAAATGATGTTATTTTATAAAAATATTGATCCTAATTTAAAATAGATCGAATTATATAAAAATCTAAAAACAAAATTATATTACCCATCTGAACAAACAATAGAGAAAAAGACAAATCTAAATGACTGGAAAACCAGGCTTCAAAACAAGATCGTCGTCGTCTGGTCCACACCAACAAATGACACCCACCAAACAAACTGTATGTACCAATACCATAAACTAAAGAACCAAATTGGAAGAAGCAAGAGACAAGTGGGACAATAACTACAAATTAGATATTTATTTATTTATTTTTATTATTGAATGGACTTCATTCTTATCCTTGCAAGTCTTAAGGCCACCACACACCTTTAAATTCTATGGCCCCATGTAAACCCTTTGCCTCCTTCCATGTCCCAATCGTGTCCTATACGTTTATTTCTCTCTCTCTCTAGCAATTACTCTTTCACTTTCATGTGTTCACATTAACAACGATATTTCTGGGATTCAAAAGAGTAAAATAAAAGCAAAATTAAAAAAAAAAAGAAGCAACTTGAATCGTGATTTTCCTCTTTGTTAATTGTTAAGGAACAAGGAAAAGCAAAAAAGGCAACTTGAAATGTGATTGTCTTCTTTGTAAGGCTCCAAATATACAAAAAGCAAACAAATTCATAATATAATCCAACTTGTTTTCGTCATCATCATCTACCTAAATCCATGGATATTAATTCTGGAAAAAAAATTCCATAAAGAAAAAAGAGAGAAGAGGAGAGAAATAAAAAGAAACAGATTTACATCATGATGATCATTACATGCATGACATCAAACCCTAAAGCACCAAACATGATGGTGGCTGTGATTGTGGTGGTGGTGGTGATGATGAAGTTGTGATTTCTCTTTATGAATCATGTCCTGGACGGTGCGGAACTCCTCGACGTGACAAGGGATGGTGATGGGGCCTTTCTGATCAAAACCGTACTCTTCCTCTGCCTCCTTCAACAACTGCAAGAAGAGTGGATGACTGAAGTAAATCACAGGAATCACAAACCTTTGTTGCTCTTTTCCTTGACCCACCAAGATTGCCAGACATCCCTTCGGGATGTCTTTCAGTTCCTTTTTTTCATGGTGGTGGTGGTGAAAATGAAGGTGCGGCATATGGATGTGGAAACTCAGGTAGTTTTTGTCAACACCAATCCCCATTTGAAAGAAAACTCAGAAAGCCAAAACCCCCTCCACTCTTATCTTTAATTACAAAAGAAGCTCTAGTTTCTTGGTTTTTCTCTTTCTCGCAAGGTTATAAGAAAACAAGAGAGAAAGGCCAAGGATCAGAGGCAGAGATGGCGAGGTTGAAGAGGTTAAGAGAGGAGTCTGTTAAAGATCTTGGAATATTGCTCATGATAGATGGAAATCAAAGACTACAACCTACATATGAACAATGAAAGAACGAAAGAAAGAATGAATGAAAATTTGAGAGGTTTTTGCAGGGGTGGATGCTAGGGTATATATAGGGCATCAAGGTACGTTTCTAGCTAGGGTTTGCTTAGTTTTTACAACATCATTGTACAACCAACGATAAAAATCGACGTATTCTTAACAATTGCTCGGTTCTGAAATATATATATACGTATATATGACCATTAATTATATATAATATTGTTGCCGTCTTATAATTAGAGAGGTCGGTCCAAAGTCCAAAATGCTTTTGATTTACAGCTGGAAATGTGAATCATGTTCTATACATGTAAATGCCAGTAAGCCTTGCTATTTCCAGATAATTATCAAAATTTATGATCTCGTATAATTTAAGAAACATTTCGAATTTTCTAGTTATAATTAGAGGGTTGACTTCTAATTAATCTCTAGAATACATGAACTTGAATGTATTCTAGAGAGATTACACGATTTAATTGGAGAGTAAATCATTGTCAAATACTAAATATTAATTCAGGGATAGGGCAAAATTAAGATATTGTAGATCATCTACCTACCTTATAAGATGTCTTCTAGCGTGCATGAAGTTATAACGTCTTCCAGAAGGTTTTTAGGTGAAAGAATTGACCCCCCAAAAATAATAATAATAATAAGCTGGTTTTCGAAAATATTTGCCTATTTATAATCTCTTACCAATTATCAAGCACAAAAATATTTTGCTTTATTTTTTTCAACAAACCAATCAATATTTTTTTTTATGGGAAATTGACTTTATTCATTCATAAGAAAAAAGTTACATCTATGACCGGATACATATAGTAATCGAAATTCTCAGATCACAAGTTAACTACTGTGTTTGGAGCTCCACCAGTACACAAATTCCTTATGGTCTTAACTACTGTCATAGCTCTTTACAGACAAAGTACTGCCTAAGAGACAGCACTCTGCCTAAAACAGATACTCATACCTCACCCTTTATAGTAGAAGATGACTTAACCTCTACGGACAAAACGTCCAAATTAAAGACGATCTATTTATTTATTTATTTTATTCTTTAACTAAACAAAAGGAAATATCAATGAAAATAGAAAGATATATGTGAAATAATGTAAACAAAATAGCGTCGTTGTGATCACAGCGCGCTAGTTTTGTCCATTTTTTTTTCCTTTTAATCACATATGCATTAATATAAATTAAGAATAAACGAGGGTTTTAGTAAAAATCCTATTAACCAGTAATATAATTAGATCAAGAGGGGACGAAGATCCAATAAAAACCCTCTTATACAGGAGATGCAGTGCCAGAAATGAAAATTAAAAGTAAATTAAGATAGTTCATGATCACCAAATAAATTGGTTTCCACCCACTCATACATGGATCTTATTTGGCATAACCAATTAGGGGATCACCTGGATTTGAATTCTCCGAATTAATAGAATTTAGAATGGGATTTAGATCAATGGAAGAGAAATAGATATATGAGATGAATTTCACAATATTTATTAATTTATTTGGATGCTTAATTAATTAATCAGCAAATATTAAGGATTGATATTGAAAGGAGACGAGACAACGCTATAAATATGCTTATAGATAAAATTCAAATCATCCAATGATGATGAAGTCCACAAGCCAGTCTTCAATGGTTAGGAAGATCCTGAAATTAAGCGATTTTTCCCCCAAATTAAAAGGAATTTTAATTATTACACAAAAATTAATTAAATACGTAACAAAGACCAGAATTTTGTAATTATAAATCTGTCCAAAATCGGAATTAAAATCACATTCAAAAGTTAAAACAAAATATTCGCTAAAAAGATAAAAAGTAACATGTAAATTGACATGATTTTGATGGGAAAATTAGCAGCGGATTTCATGGTCAAAACGTATGGACCACCATTGAAGCGTAGTGTCCACGACTAGCTAATCGACAGAAATTAAAAATCGAGATTGAAATGAGACATGCACAAAGACAAAGAGATAACCCATAACCCAAGCACAAATACCTTGAAACTTCAGTACCACTGCTTGTTACTATATAATTTGCGTTGATCTTCCTTCTCAAAATATTCCAACGATATCAACATCAAATTTAGCAATACTTCTGTATTAAAAATCTTGATTCTTTGTACGTATAAATTTTTTGGACAACATTAAATATTCATTAAATATTGTGACACCCACATCATATATCTCTCTTTCCTCCCTTGTGGTCCTACAGGTCATGAATCAAGTACGTACTCTAGAGAATTTCTATCCTACCGATCATCGATCTTAACAAAAATTAGCATGTAGTTTGAGGTCGCACTTGGAAAGGAGCTCCCACGTTCTGTGATTTTATTGAAACTATCCCTGGCCTCCTTCTTCATATCCTCAATTAGGAAATCAGTAACATAATTAGATTAAGACCAATCAAGATTTTGGACCATAAGGTCACAGACCACTTATCAGATAACATGCAGTCCTTTCTGTTGTACGTGAATTTCCAACCATATGTGTACGACACAAAAGATATTATTTTATAGATAAATTCAAAATGGAAGCTGCCTTACACTCTATATTGACGCCTAACCAACATGTTATTTATTATTTTTACTCTTTTATCTTAATATTTAAATATGTATGTATTTAAATAGAAGTGCAAAAATATCAAATTAAATCAACTGTTGTTCAAATGGAGGTGTATGGTGTAAGCTAAGGTTTCCTTGTATAATAACTCTTTTCTATGTTACTCTTTATTTTTCTCGAACAGACACTCCTTTAAGATTAAGGTTGTGCTTAGCCACACAAAATTTTCATCTCAAACATATAATTCTCATCTCATCATTACAACTTTTCTAAATTTTCATATAAAATATAATAAACTATTCAACTTTTTTTTAACTTTTTCAAATCCCAAAACAATAATAATATTAAAATATAATTATTTTAATATTTCATTTTAAGAAACAAAAATCTCATATGAGAATTCTCAGTGGCCAAGCACGACCTAAGATTAGTAGAGATCATCAAAGCTACTCCTACTCTAGTCCTCCTGATAGAGAAAGCTCACCTCTCACATCTTGCAAGCCAACATAAAAATAGTTTTTTCTTTTTCCTTTTCTTAATAAAGTAATTTATTTTCAACAGATTGAATTAATGGAAAAAATCTGAAATAAATTGCAAGATTGAAATGATCAATGCATTTTGGGCTATATTGGTAAAATAAATCTAAAATAATGCATGAATAAATATAGCAAAAATTATTTAATCGTGGTTATCATTAATTTTTTTCCACATAAATCCCATGAGTCATGAACATTACACACCATACATGATTTTTTTTCCCCTTAGCAAATATGCGGTGTAGGGTTGATTAGTAGAAGAACTCAATTAGTGTGGAATGATAAGTAGCAAAATTCAATGTAGGAACCAAGGAATTACACTTTCCTAATGAAAAAATGTATTTAGGGTTTCTAATGTTTCTTGCTGATCGGTAGGACACGTGGAGAACGTACTATGGCAAATTTGTGCCAAATCAGCAATAGTGGGTCCATAAAGAGCTAGAAGCAAAAGACAATGAGCTATCACTACACCTCAGGATGAAGAGAACATCCAATAGCATGTACACTACAAAAAAAATGAGTATTTGCGACTAAGTTTCTTTTTAGAGATCGAAATTTAGTTGCAATAACTGATTTTTACTATAGCGAGATTTTCTTTCAGGCAAAAGAGGGAAAATTGCATGCACAGGTCTCCAACATTTAGTCTGTGTTTGTATAGGTTACTATTTAATATTTTATCATTATTTTTTTACTATTTTTTCACTACTATTCACTAAGATCATCTCAGTAAATGTCAAAATCTGGATAAATATTTATCTTTGTTAATTTTATTAAAAAAATAATAATTACTTCTTATATATTCAGATATTGAATCATGAAAAATCTAATTAATCCAGCTTGAACCCACTTTCAGGAAGTACTGATGATCTTTATTCAACATTGATATGGTAAGGAACATGTTTTCAACGACAAGATGATGATATTAATATTAATGTTGTTAAAACTTTATGTTAAATCGTGGGATCAAGAAATAATTCGAGATTGTTAGAGACTATAACATTAAATTGCGGCTACATGTATTGACATTTCTGATGATCTTTAGATATGGATCCTCACAATATTCAAGAAAGTACGTACTCGATCGCAAAAATACCAAATAAAGAATATTTTTTAGGCATCTTTTTAAGATAGTCATGTATATATCAAGCTCTTGGTGGAAGCCGAAGGAAGGTACATGACTAACGTTAGTGGACTTCTTTTTCCTCTTTCTTTATTCCCATCTAACTTTCCAGGTAGCCCCTATCTTCCCAAGATCTTGTGGGGTTTGAAATAATATTAAAATTAAAAAATGGTAAAAATAAAAAGAATTGAGCTAATATAGCATGCGTTTTCTCTTAGCTTGTTGGGTGAAACTTTTTGACTAACCAGCTAAGAGTAGGTATAGCTAATTACAATCCACAAAAATGTGATATTAATTTTACATGAGTTCAAGCATAGGATCAATTAAGGTCTCTTTGCCAAGATATCTAATAAAGATGGACCAAATCAAAACTTCTTAGGGCATGTTTAGATAATGAGATGAGACGAGAATTTTGTTAATAGTAGTAAAATGATTTGTGAATAGTAATGAAATGATTTGAATTAATATGTTTTATTGGATTTTTGAAAATGTGAGTGAAAAAGTTGAATACAAGTATTATAAAATTAATATATAGTGTCAAAATATAAATTTTTAATATAATTTTTGTTGCTTTTGTGTTTTGTTTGAAAGTTTGAGAAAACTGTAATGATTAGGTAATGATTACATGAAAAAGTTAAAAATTAAAATTGAAAAATGTTTGTTTTTAAGTGATATTTTGAAAATAAATTATAAGAAATTTTGAAATGAGATGAGATAATCTCACTTTCCAAACAAGCCCTTCACTATATTAAGCAATTATCAAAATAAAACAATTCAATAGAACCGAAATTCATTTGAAAGACAAAAATAAGGAAGATTATTTCGTAGTACTCTACAAGACTCATTTTGCATATAGATATGACTTCTAAACTCGATTTGTTTCTAATTATTAAACAAGGGGTACTCATGGCCCCTACGGGACCCATTGCTTTTGTCCTCGCCAATAAAAGAAGAAAGTGTAAAGTTCTTGTTCTCATGGAATTAATTTGTTTGGAATATAATCTTTTTTTCCCTTAATAATAAAAAATGAAAATTCTTCATTTGTAAGACCCAAATGGTTGGAAGTCTTTCGGCCGAAGAAAATGAAAGGTGAGCATGGGTTTTCTACTCACTACAAACTTTGGGTTTTGGTAGGCATTATCTAGTGCCAACTGCAAAATATAGGGTTCCACCAAGGATGGTAAGATGAGGAATTTATTCAAACCCCTGTATATTAAGGAAAGCTTGTGTGTCGCATGGGCGGTACTACTTAAGTGTACCACTCGGTAAATTTTATTTTTTTTACTTAGTAACTAAGGAAGTGATTTAGTGTATTGGTATATTTTTTTTTAAAAAATATTTAAATATATTAAAAAAATGTGAAAAAAAAATTGAAAAAAAAAATTTGAACTGGGCGGCACGCTCAACATTAACAGCTGGGAGGCACACTAGCCCGACTCATATATAAAAGTCTAATTTTATCTCTTCTACCTTAATTCGCTCGCCTTTTTTACAGGCCTAATCCATTATTTGGTTGCATGTCAATTTGCTAGATAAAACATCAATATCAAAATAAATGTAATCTTATCGACATAAAACATTGAAGCTTGAGTTTTAATACTAAAAACTGTAAAGATATAAAAATAAATAATAAAATTTATATTTTTTTATCAGCTTAAACTTTTAGGATAAGTAATGTTTTCACATTGAATCAGAGCAAATGTTTTAAGTTTAAACTATGATTCTTCCCTCTATCCCATTTAATTAAATATATATACCACGTGTTGAGCCCGCTTATTGAGGGAGAATCTGATCCAAACGTAAAAGAAAAAAATTGTTAAGATATAAAACAAATAATAAAATCTATATTTTCTTATTATTTTAAGTTTTTGGTATGATTTTATATTCTTTAAGTAATTGAAGAGCAGTCTACATATCTACTATCATTCTACTCTTATTTTATTATAATGAGGTGACATTGTGATTAATTTTATAATTTTTAAAGAATATAAATATCTAAATATAATAAAAAGCGATAAGTTTATAAAATAAAATGAAATGAAAAGGAAATTCCCAATAGTTAAATGTCTCATTCTCAATAGTTTCGTGCCTTCTCTTTCGATGTGAAGGTTTAGCCCTATGAATAATATATATAAATTGAGGTGTGATAAGACTTTAAATTCGGTGGCCCCAAGTACTACGATTATGTCCTCTTAATATCTTATAAGCGAGCAGGAGCAAGATGATGATCTTGCGAAGGACGCGTTGGGGTGGGTGGGGTAAGGCATCGAAGAAATTAACACGAATAATTCCGAGTATTCTGGCATGATGAATGGAATAAAGCAGCTAGGCCAGCCATGAACGAAGCCAAGGTCCAAGCAATCATGTGGCCGGCGCCTTTGCTTTCGTATAAAGTAATATTGATAAAGTCAGAAGCAACGGTCGAGCTATCTAGGACCTTTCTTTTAACTTTCTTTTTCATCTAAAGCTATGTATTTTGCATATATAGATGCTTGCCCTTTTATCTCGTTCATTTCTTTTTCTTTCATTGTGACTTCAAACATTGCTTTCTGTGTTTGTTTCTGGAATATAAATTCAAAATTATATATTCTTCTTTATTTATATATTTTCGCACTTATTCATCGTTTTATATATATATATATATATATTATGTTTATATTATTCTAATTTTTTAATTATATGTATTTATGTTTATATAATAATTTTATTTGAAATTTTTTACAAACACATCATCCATGCATCATAATTTGATTTAAAAAATAAATTTTAAAATCTAAATCTTACAAATTAAATTATGCAACGTAGATAGGATGTGTCGTAAAGGCTTACAAATAAGACTACTACAATGTTTATACTTTTGTCACGTATTGATTTATTGTCAAACTTCGATCCCTTGACAAGTAGCGAGCTTGTCAAAAACTACCATCAAATTAATATTCTAATTTATCCAAAAACTAATATATTGACAAAAAGAAACTTACAAACTAATATGATTTGATATACTCAGTGCATATTTGGGTAATGAGACGAGATAAGAATTTTGTAAATAGTAGTAAAATAATTTGTGAATAGTAGTAAAATAATTTGAATAAAAATATTTTATTGGGTTTTAAAAAATGAGAGTGAAAAAGTTGAATAAAAATATTATTATAAAATTAAGATCTAGTTTGGTTTGGTAGATGACATCAGATCTCATCTCATATAATCATTACTACTTTCTTAAACTTTCACACAAAATTTAATAAATAATTCAACTTTTTCAAATTTCAAAATAAAATAATATTCTAACAATATTTTATTCAACTTCCAACTTTTATCCTGTCTCATTCCATCTCATTTGTATAACTAAACGAGTTTTTTAATATTATATATATTTTTAAACTTGAAAAAGTTATATTATATTTTATACTTTATTTGCAAGTTTGAAAAAATTATAATGATTAAATAATAATTAAATTTAAATATATGTCAATTTATAAATTTATATTTTTAAGATCTCTTTATAGTTGTAGTACTTATCTAGTTATCCTCTAATAATAGTGAGGTGTTTAATCATGATATTTGCTTTAAAACTCATTTAGAATGTTTGGTAGACAATGAAGTTAAAAATAATAAAAATTAATCTCGTGATTTTACGGGCGCAAGATTGATGTTGGGACAATTAGACACATCTATTTATTATTCTATAATTAAATTTTTCTCATATTATTATTGATTGGGTTGAAACTAAACTATAAGGTTATCCATATTGATATCCAGCTAATAAAAGTTCATAATCATGTCCAAATAGTAAGTGTTGTTGTCTACCCCTTTTGTTGAGTAACTTGCGTCGCAAGTCTAATCCGTAACGTGCTAACTTTCCTTGGCAAGGAAAACAACGTCATTGAATTTATTTACGGAGCAAAATACGGAATGGTCTATTTTCATCCCATTTTAATTCGAAAACTGGCACACATACAAAAAGATTATATAAAATAAATTTATAAATTGAAGTGGTTTCATATGATCTATTAGATCTATTTTATAATAAAAGTAACTTTATAATCTGATATACTACATCAACCCACATCAATTTATTTAATTATAGGTTTATTTTTATGTAATTCCTTTATTGCTTAAGTATTTTCTTTTTAATTTTGTAGTTTATTAAGGAGATGTTTGGAAAAGTTTTTTTAACTCATCTGATCCTATCTCATCTCATTTCATTTCCTTCCAAAACATCATTTAAATATAAACATTTTCAAATTAATTATTACAACTTTTCTAAACTTTCAAATAAAAAATAATTTAATATTTTGAAATTTTAAAATAAAAATAAAAATAATAAACTATATTCCAAAAATATTTTAATTTTATAATATTTTTTATTCAATATTTTCCCTCTCATTTTTCAAAATATAATAAATACTTAACTCAAACTATCTCATTACTATTCACAAACTATCTTATTACTATTTACAAAATTTTCATATCATCTTATTTTCCAAACACCCCCTAAAACTCTCAGCTGTATAGGCCCAATTTAGATTGATTTATCTTTTATTTACCACATATATTGTTATTCTTTTTAAATTTTATTATTTTCAATCAGACTTTAATTAATAGAGATATGAAACTATTAAAAGTGACACGTCATTCGTGATATACAAATTTTATTAATATATTTATGAATATAGAAACATTTGGCGCACATTTATTGTAATTAATATAGGTGAGATGAATTTCTTCAGCAACACAAGAAGTTAACAACTCACTTCAACTTACGTTACAACAAAAAATGTTTAAAGAAACTTAAGGACAACTTAAGAAAAGTCATGCGTACAAAAGATAAAGCATGCAAAAATAAGAAAAATCTTGAAGGTGCTTAATTAACAAAGAATAGAGAAAAATTTGATGTTACTATCCAGGTTTTTAATGAGTAATACTGACACAATCTTAGAGTATGCAAGTCCTGTGCATTCTGTTTCAAAAAATGTGAGATGTATTATTAAAAAAATAATTTTTTATATAGATACCAAATTTAACAAAATTTATCAAATGAATATGCGAGACTTCTACAATATTATAGGACTGTAAATATAATTTTTTTTAATTTATAATTTTTTTACTTTTAGAGCGAAAAGTTTAAGCTATGAAGAAATTTCATTTTTTTTTTATATAATATTTGGTCTTAGATAGTTATATATCTAAGATTTGGAGTTAGATATATAGTTAGTTTTTAGAGGACATGATCAATATTCTTTTATGAGTTTAAAAACTGCAAAAATGAAAAAAAAAGAAAGAAGATTTTTTCACCAAATTTGGGGACCCTTAAATCCTCAATCACCCATCCTAATGATGGCTACGGTTATCTATACGAGAATTACCCCAAAAAAAAAAAAAAAAATGGAGTGAAGATGTTTTGAGCTTGACTTTTCTTCACAGAAAAATAAAAGAGAGAATTTTCGAGAGAACGTGCATAAGAACAAGTTTATGGACCGAGTTGGCAAACCTGTGGGGCTTGGATCTAGATCATTTAGAATTTTTGTTCAAACTTTAGATTTTTCTTTCTTTTTGAAAAGAAAGCTTTTGAGCTCAATCAATTATATCAAAATCAGAAATATATGGAGGAGATTCTTCTTTAGTAACAATTACATCAAAAATGAATAAAGTATATTTTGTCAAGACATGTTATATTACTTTGACATTTCTTCTGATATGAAGAGCATCCCATTTGACAACATTTTTTAGATTCTCCTTAGCTTCACACAAACATTTTTACACTAGTCTAAGCAGCATCATCATCCTTCTTCAAAGCCTGAATGATCTGAAGAGAGTTTCCTTCAATTATAATCTTTATTAGTCTCAATTTCAATCTAAAAGTTGTTGCTTGTAATGCCCCATATGATTCAGCCAGTAAAGAATTTGGAAAGAGACCCTCGTTTTTCCTCATAGTTGCAATAATCCTTCTTTCATAGTCTCTCACCACAACCCCAATTCCAATTATGAAATGAATCTTGTCTACAGCTGCATCTCAATTTAATTTGTAAGTATTCATAGGAGGGGGTCCCCACATGGTTTCAATACTGCTACTTGGCCCTGAGGCATGATTCTTCTGCTCCTCCACTTCGTGTAGCAATTGCAAAGTTTGATAATCAGTAGCACTTGCTACTTTGTTAGGATGATTGAACTTTTTATTGAATATGAGTTCATTTCTTCTCAATTAAATTTTTCTTGCTGCCACTGCAAACTCCTGCACCAGTTCATTTTCCATTATATTTGGCATAGTCTCTACTAGTTCCAGTAGATTCTCGGGAAAGAAACGACTTTTTTGAAGTGTTTTTTGAACAATGATACAAAATTTAAGATTTATAATAGAAGAGAGATTAACCAGAAAATATTTATTAAGATATAAGATGAAAACTCAAAGTTGACAACTGTTTTCCTTTTAAGGTCCAACAAGTAGCCACATAAAAAGGTTATAAGTCCATGATGCTTGGGAGACAATAAGTTTGTTACGTACAAGCAAATTACGAAGGTCATGAAGACCATCAGACCATATCAGAACATCTGAATTGCTTGCAAATTATAATTTTCACAAGCACTTTCATGAGCCTATCTATCTCTACTACCCATAACATGACCTTCTCCCCCTTTATTCTTTATCATCACAATTCATTTTTCCAATGTTATTTACATATTTTGGGGATAACATAGAAAATCTGACAGCAGTTCACTCTAAGATATACGTAATAGCATTATCTCAGCCCAATAGTATACAATATTATTAGCCCATGGGCCTTTGAACTTTGATTTTTTCCTTTTTGGGCAAAATAGATGGAAGCAACTGTTATCCCATTATTCTCATAATATATACTGTACGTATCTCCAATGGATTTGCTCGTTTTTGATGAAATAAATGTTGCATATTTCATATTTAAGACATGGGTCATGCATCACTCCTCGTGTGTTGCAATGAAATTATATATCTTCCCTAACGCCAATATGATCATACGGCCCAAGCATTTGATAGATCGAGCCCTCTTTCTAATGTGCGGTATAAGAGGACAAAGGTTGTTTATCCGAGTTTCAGATTGGGTACCGGGTATACCCTGTCCGGACATACCAGGTTTTGAACTCAGATGAATCCAGATTTTGTAGGTTTGGGCTCGGCAAAGAAGTTCAATATATGGTTATGATTGCTTAAATGGATTTATATTGTCTATCCAGATTTCGGGTAGTACCCGGATTTTTTTTTGTTAACATATACTATTAAACTTTTTTTTAAAAAAGGATAATGCAGAAAAGCTTTTTTAAAAAAAAAAAAATCTAAAAGACTATATTAGATTACAATTTTTTCAACAAAAAGTTTTGAAAAACATTTTTTTTTATATAATACAATTAATTACCTTATTAACTAAATCCATCTAAAAAAAGAAATTCAATATTTATCATATAAAATGCATGCAATACATAATGCAATTCACTACATATTACATTATTTGGTATTTATATATTACATTACAAAATACAAAATTACAATATATGAAAATTACATATCTAATAGTCTTGTTTTATTGCAGGACCCATGAAAATTAAATATCTATGGTCTTTTTACAAGCTATAGCAATTTCCTATAGCACACCTGTATGTTCATTCAAAAGGAAATAATGTCAACAAATTATACAATAAAAATATTCTAAGCTGCAAATAATGGATAGTGACATAGAACTCTCTAAGAAGTTATTGTAAGAAAGATCCGGTTCAGTCATTCAGTGCAAATGAGTGCACCTAGTTCCCATTAATAACCATTTTGAGATAAAAGTTATTAAAGTTTAAGAAATAATGTCATGCAAATTGGAAATCTATAAATCTATATAGCACTGAATTTTCCATGCAGTTACCAAAATTTCAATATCAAGATTTATAATTATTACCAAATGAAGACAACTCAGGGAAAATTTTTTTTTTATGAAAATAAATGTAAAATGGGATACACAAACCGGGTCCCAACTCTATTGTGATTGTTGAACCCAAGGTTTTAAGTTTTGTGTAATTATATATTTATACATAAATTTTGATGATAATAAATGAATTCAAAGAATAAATGAGTCTCAAGCTCAAGTTGTCTACACAATGGAGTCAAGTACATCAAGGAACCAAGCATGAGTAAGAAGGGAATAAGTCCACATTAAAATCATAGAGTAATGTTGTAAATCTCTTAAAATTTAAAAATTAGGATTAAGTCTTAAAATTAATATTTTATTATAAAGCATTAAAATATATTTTCCACATGTGCATGAATATTTTGAAAATTTTGAAAGATAATTGATTGTCATCTTTCACATGTGCATGCTTTATTTGAATATTTTCAAAAGTGATTGATGCTCTTTTTGACTTATGCAAAATGTAAACGATTTTGCTTGAAAAATTTGAAAAGTAAAGTGTTTTCCTTTTGTCATATGCAAAAAGTAAAAATATTAGGTTTGAAATTTTTGAAAAGTGAATGATGTTGTCTTTGACATGTGAATCTTTTTAAATTTGAATATGAAGTCTCATATGACTATAAATAGATCATTTAAGAGCTTCACATTTACAACACTAAGAGCATATAACATTCATTCAAAACTTTAATTCTCTCTTCTCTAAACATTGGGCCTTAAACATTGTTCATTTTGATAGAGATATAGTTTGCGCTGTATTGTTCTTATTACACTCATTGAGGAGTGTTTTCTGATAACTTACCTACTACACAGGAAATAGTTGAATAACCACGTGTAAGGTGATTGTAAGTGTAGAGAGAGTTCTACACGGATCCTTTGTAGTGGTGTTGTTAAAAAAGGTGTAATAGGTTTCTATCTCCACCTGAAGGAGGTTGAATAGTGAATTTGGGGATGCTCAAGGGGTAGCTTGAGGCGAGGACATAGGTAGTGGGGCCGAACCTCATTAATATATTGAGTTTGCTTCTTTCTTACCCTTACTCTTTATATTTATTACCGCTTCGTATTTTACTTATATTTTATATTATGTATTTGATTTATAATTGTTGATTTTTTAAAATATAATCCAATTCACCCCCCTCTTATGTTAGTCATCTGGGCAACAGTGGTGGTTAACTAGATGTTGGGAAAAGCTGGAGAGCATTGGTCTATGTTTGAATTTCTATATTAGATTTCAGTTTGCTGCCAAACCTTACTTGTACACGCAATCAAATAGCTGTTTTTTTTCATAAATTGTCCCATATTGACATGGGTATAATGTACCAAACATCAACTTCATGAATGATTTATATGAAAAAAATGAGAGTATTTCACCTATGGATAAAGCTTATAAGCCTTAACACCAAAAGATGCCTCGATCTCGAAGTTTGTAGCATCTCTTTTCAGAAACGCTATGTGATTGAGGGATAGAGTTAAGTTCAAGGGGATGAAAAATTCTACAAGAAAACCAATACCAAGTATCAATCAAAACAATACGGACTTCACTGGAATTGTCTTTGCATTCTTCAACAGGGGAATGGGAATAACTCTACTCAGGGGAAAAACTCTAGAAACGATCCAGAAGCACACAATATACAATAACCAGTCAAAAGAGTCTAAACTTCATAACTTTGTAACTAAATAAAGCCAAACTTAAAAGAACAAATTTGGTACCTATTTTATTTACTTGAAGCTAGAAGAATACCCATCAACGGGGAGGAAGAGAAAAGAAATAACATTTGAAACCGGACGTATCTTTTTGATGGAAGAGATAAGGGAACAGCAAAACAGAGCAAAAATAGCAAATCCAAAGACAGAGTAAAGCGATAATCGGGCCAAAGATGCCAAGAGGATAAAATGCGAATTAGGAGATCAGATCTAAGAGTAGATCTAGAACAAAAAATAAAAAACAACTCAAAACCATGTCTTAGATCTAATAAAAAACAACTCAAAGTCACGTCTTAGATCTAATAGTAGATCTAAGAGTAGTAGGGTTTCGGCACTCATAAGAGGAAGGCTAGGGCTTTGGCAGTTAAAAATCCAATCCTCATCTTCTCTAACTCAAAACTCATCACAAAACTTAAAACCCATGACAGAAGCATATTATGAAATATCGAAAACCATGTTTATAAATGCTCAAAGATCAGAAGAGAGATAGAGGCTTACCGAAATGCTAGTGGTGAGAGCATTGAGAGAAATGGCTGCAAAAACTTAGGGTTTTACCATTCGGTGTGCACACGTGAGAGCGAGAGAGAAAGAGCTGATAGCAGTGAGAGAGGGATAGAAAGTGATTTGCGTTGGGGCAGCTAGGGTACTGCATCACATTTTCTTGAAAAAATTTAGTTGCAAGTACAACCGTGCATTAATATGTGCACCAATCTAATGTGATCTAATGTGATTGGTCAAAAAATAGATTTTATTAAAAACAGTGCTAATTTAAATTTTGAATATGAAGGAATCAGTATTGGTACTCAGATTAGTACACGACTTTACTTGTACGTAGCAAAACTCCATTTTCTTTCTATTAAACATGGATACCAGGTTTTAAAACCAGTATCCAGATTTGAATATGTAGGTTTCGGACCGGGCTGTACTGGGGCCGAAACCCGTAACCAGATCGAGTAGGGTAACAATCAGGCCAGGATGAACAGTCCTAAGAGGACTTGGGAAAGTGGGAGACCCAGACCATAACTTGCTTCGTGGTCGGCCAGAATTATTCTAACACAGACGGGTGATTTGTTCACACCCAATTAATGGGCAAAAATAATGCACTTAGTTGCAACAACCTTGATCACAAACCCATATATTACACATAAATGGACCAAGCCCATATATTACACATAAATGGGCCAAGAATAATGGGCTTAGTAGATTGAGAAATAGGTTCATAATAGATTGAAGAGTATTTGGGAATTAGAAATGCCAAACGTGGTTAAGGTTTTTTTGTGGAAGGTAGCAAATGAGTTACTACCTAAAAAAAAAATTCTGTTTCACAAAAAAGATATTTGGGGATCCTTTTTGCCTAATTTGTCATAGAGAGGAAGAACCAGTGATGCATGTGCTTTAGGAGTCCTTTGTAGCAAATGATGTCTGGGCTAATGGTTTAAGTGGGGTTCAAAAGTGGAAAAGGGAAGGAGGGGATTTTCTATTGCTATGAGAAAAGTTGATGGGAGTCCTTGATAAAGAAAAACTAGAAGAGATGGTTGTCCAGTTTAGAAAAGTTTGGTTGAGAAGGAACACTTTTGTTTTTGAAAAAGGGCTTACTTGTCCAAAAAAATTGTTATCTTTAGCAATTGAGAGACTCTTGAGGATTTTAAACAAGCAAACAAAAGGCTGAGAATAGAAACTCAACAGGTTGTAAATGAAGTCAATAAAGTAAGTTGGGTTAGACCTGTAGCAGAGTTTGTAAAGGTGAATTGGGATGCCTCTTTAGATATGAAGATAAGGAGAATGGGGATGGGGATGATTATTAGAGATGAGAATGGAGAGGCTTTGCTTGCAGCTTGTGACAGTAAAATGAATGTGCAGATAGTAGATGCAGTAGAATGCCAAGCTTTATGGAAGGCAATGCGGGTGTGCAATGAACTTAACATTCAGAAAGCTATTTTCAAAGAAGATGCAAAGACAATCATAATGGCTGTGAAGGGTGACGAAGAAAACATGTCTTACTTCGTTCCTTTAATTGATGATATTAGGAATGTATTGAAGAATAGGAAGGATTGGTTTTTATAGTTTGACTATAGAGAAAAGAATATTGTTTCTCATAATTTGGCAAAGGTTGCCTTAAGCTTAGTTGAGGAAAAAGTTTGGATAGAAGAGATTTCAGATTTCATTGTAAATAATCTGGAAAATTATAGAAGATCTATGCAAGAAAGTTATATATGAAATATTGAGGTTTTATTAAAAAAAAAAAAAGAATAATGGGGCTTAAAGTGGACAACAATTTTCTCTTCACTAAAGCTATTAAAAAATAAAAAATAAACCATCTATCCAATATCATTTAAGCAATGATACTTAAAAGTTTGTGCAAACACCTACTTTTTTTTAATGCTAGTAGATGTGACAGATTTTCACATAAGTAATATATTTGATGTGTCAATAAATCAGTTTGAAAATAAAAGTTTAAGATTCACACAAAGGTGCACTAGGGGTGCTACCCGCACCCTATGGGGCGTGATTGCCCCTAATCCCCATGGCCCTGCATGGGTGAGGGCGGACCCCTCATCTGTCCGCCCCTTCCCCCTACAACCAGTCTACCACCATTCATGGCTATGAGTTATCACAGTCGAAAACAAAATCTACGTAAAAAATTCAAATCCACAACAAATTTACAAAACCATCTCAACAATACACATCAAAAACCAAAACTAGCAAAAAGAAAAAACCAAAAATAGTAAAAAATTTGAGGATATGAGGAAAGAAAAAAAAAAAAGAAAAGCAAATATCGTCAATGGGTCGGTGTTGCCAAAGAATAAAGAGAGAGAAAAGGGAAATAGAGAAGATGGAGACATGGGCTGTGCGGTTGCAGCGACTGCTATAGGAAGAGATGGTGGCAGTGCACGATAGAGAGAAGAGAGAACTCAAAATGATGCATAGAGAAAGAAGGAGAGGGGGGGGGGGGGGGAGGGAGAGAGGGAGAGGGAGAGGGGGGGGGGGGGGGGGGGGGGGGGGGGGGGGGGGGAGAGAGAGAGAGAGAGAGAGAGAGAGAGAGAGAGAGAGAGAGAAGGAGCAGTGATTATGCTGGAAGGGAGGGATGGGAACCCTAAAGGATTTCATTTAGCATTCATTTAAAAAAATAAAAATAAAGGTTTTGATTACCAAAACGACATCATTTTGTCACGAAATCTTTTTTTTTTTAATATATAAATGTATATATACATATAGGATTTGGGTTGGGCCTAACTGGGGGGTTAGGTGCAAAGTAGGGCAGCGTTGGGCCCCGCTCCCGAATTGATGGACAGTGTTGTAAGGTGCACCATGGAGTTGGTTTAACAATTGGGTTTTATCAATACACTCGTTACTAAGAAAGAGAAGAGGAAAGAGTTGCATTGCAAACTATAATCCAAAATTAATATGATTACAAAAATCACCTGATCGCTTAATCCCTAATGATTAGAAGACAGATATTAGATCGACACGTAGCCCCACAAAGCTCCAAAATAAAGCAACAACAAATCCTGATACAAGTTGAATGACATTTGAAATGAAGTTGGAATTGTTGGGTCATCCACACCTAAAAGAAAAGAAAAAGGCAAATAATGGCCTTACAAGACAAATAACGAAGTCATTTTCAAAAGCAATTGGATCGATCATGGGGGAGAGGAAGAAGGATGCATTCATGCTTTCCTTCACACGCAGTTTCAAGCAAAAGGCAACCTAGCTAGCTTCCTAGTCGTACGTACTGGACAAACGACATGATCTGTTAATAATTAATATAGAAATGAAAGAGCAGTGTATATAGCCTTTGGCACTTAAGGAAAGCTGGTATTGTTCCATCAAATTTCCCCACTGATTCAGTTCAATTTGTGCTTATTTTGTTTTGTTT
This sequence comes from Carya cathayensis, assembly GCA_011037825.1. NCBI lineage: Eukaryota > Viridiplantae > Streptophyta > Magnoliopsida > Fagales > Juglandaceae > Carya > Carya cathayensis. Next base: position 326,734 of record QGSO01000274.1, read on the forward strand.
GGATCACTTTGCCTCATTAATTACTTCTTAAACGACAATCAAGATGTGTTTTGTCCTTTGCATAGAAACTTCTATCAACTTGCATGTTTACATATTAATAATTGATGTGAATCCGGATACAAACATCCTCCTTAGATAGGATCAACATCATACGGCTAGTATATACCCTTAGAAGAGGAATAAAGTGGCATATTGGGTATTATCTCCTCTCATTGTTTCCTTTTTCAAATATGTTGTCGTTGAGGAACGTTTCAAAAAATAAAAAAATCATGAGATATTCTGAAAGTTAAGTGTATGAGTGATTTGCTATTCTCATCTTATCATAAAATGTTGTATCATTGAAATTGTTTATATTAGCATTAATTTTTAGTGACATTAATTGCATACCATCGAGATGCGTGGGAAAACTTGTCAATTTTTTAAGTCTATTCTATTTTTAAACTTGTTTATAACTTGATTATATATGTGAAGTTAAACCATGATTTTCTTCGATTACTAAATAAAATGAAATACAGATATATATATATATACACACACACATGCGAAAGAAGATAAAGGGCTCATTTAGATAATGAAACGAGATGAGATACGTTGTGAATAGTAATGAGATTGTTGGATTGAGATATAATGAGATGGTTTTTGAAAATTTTGTGTGTTTGGATTAGGAAGTGAGATGGTTTGTGAACAGTAAGATTGTTGAGTTAAGATGAAATTTTTTTGGATTAAGAAGTGATTTTAAGATAAGTATTTGAATAAAAGAGTGTCACTCTGTACGAGTTGAGATGAGATGGTTCATATTTGAAACCAATTATGATCATTTAACATTCTATAATATTATTTAATATTTTTTCAATTTATGATCATTTAACATATGAATGGATGACGTGATTCTACCAAAAGAATACAAAATGTTATGGATGAAAGAAAGAAAGGCAAAAGTATATAGAGTCGACATGACACAAGATAAACAAAATATGTTAGTTTCCAAAACCAAACAACTTGCAAGAAGCTGTTCTCGACACATGACCAGGTGCTAATTTCCTGACTTCTGCCAAAAAAAAAAAAAAAATCTTCCTGGAACCTTTATAATTTCCACAAGTTGAATTTGCTTTCAAAATGTGTAATGCAAATTAGAAGAAAGCAGCTCAACACTACATTGCCAAATTGTAAACCACGACAGCTAGCGCGCAAGAGCTCCCGTGGCGTGCAAGCCAGGAATCCCAAAGACATCTCCGTGGCCTTGAGTGTTGACCGACATGTACGAACCAATTCTTCCTCGCTTATTTCAAGACACTTCACAACACACGACATGGACACGTAAGCCAAACCATATATGCATAAACATTGGACAATCAAATAATAGGACCCACATCATTGGACTCAATTTGGCATTAATTCCCTGCATACTTATCCTCGAAACCAAGTTGGATACGGAATGAAATGGCCTTTGGTATGATTAGTTATCACTGTCAAGCAGCTTGCTTTCCCCCCTTTTCTTTTTCCTTGTGATTTAACCCATTACTTTGTGATCTGTCTGTATTAGGCGACTCACTTGTGATCCTCATCTTATGCCCAAGGATTTATGAAGTGTTATTCTTGCACCATCATCTTATCCTACCCAAAGTGATAGACATCAATACGAGGATCTACATCTTCATGCCATTGTACTAAGTACTCATTCTTTTGATGATCTTTGTCCTAAATTTTAATATCATCTTCATTCATATTTGAAATGTGACAGCATTTTTAAATTGCTATTGTTTTAAGTTATTACGTATGAAGCACTTAAGATCATGTATGCATCATCAACATGTGTGTTCGGGATGAAAAATTTAAGATGAGAGTATCATTGTTATTTATTGAGCATTCAAAGCCTCCTAAAAAATTCAATTGGACAATTATAAATTCCGTATAATCTATTGTATTTGTTTATCTCTCTCCTGATGTCTAAGTCTTTAGAATTCAGGTAAGAAACTATAGAAAATTCAAATAGTCATAAGGTACTAAAATATTTTCTCCGATGATTTGATTGTCAATAATTAGGGTTGAAACTTAGAGGAAGTTTGTACACCGAATGTGCATGTAAATTCAAAAGTTCGTCGATCAATCTGAGAGTTTTCAGTATGTGAATATGTCACAATCTAGTGAATATATACATGATGGGTTAAAGCTTTTTAAATCTCACTACTCAAAGGGCAATTATTTTTAAGCTAGCATGACAGCAGAACTACATGAAGAGGATCCATACCTCACAGATCTAGACATCGAAGTTGACATGATATATGTCACACGAACAATTCGATAAAATTTTCCTTTTACATGCGATGGAGAGTAGATTCTGTCTGCGCTAAAAGAAAAATGAAGGAAACAATGCACTTCCTTTTACTTGCATGCCTAATTCAAGTTTTTGCAGTCGTTAGTCAAGAGAGGGTTGAAAATACAAAGTATAAGAGAAACTGAGATGGATAAAAGAGGAGGGAGCGGCTACATGTCTTATAATTGATTAAATACAAAGTATAAGTCTCTATTTATTAGAAAATTAAATGTAGATGAGATCAGGTAAATAATCTAATAATTATGAAAATGAAATATCTTAATTTGATAATTATGAAAATTAAATCACTTTATTAGGATAATATCCAATCAAATTACTGATTTACTATTATCTCTAACACCCTCCCTTGGTGGAGAATTTTGAATTTGAAATTTGAAGTTGTAGATGGTCTTGGTCAACTATAAGATCAAAGGCAGAAAGCTAAAATGGGTGTTTGGAGCTTCAAGCAATACACACAACAGACATTTAAAGAACAATTGGGTTAACAAAGAATCCAATAAGAAAAGCTCATAGCGAATACAAATACTCCAGAGGTGTTGATTTAAGACAAAATATGGTTAAATGACGATGAAACTTCTGTGAAAGAGGTTAAAAAAGCCGAATGATTGAAAAAAAGGTGAAATTTTCCAAAAGATTGAAACTGGTGTTAGTCGAGGGATCTGATACCATGATAGAAAACAAAATATAATAGAAATTGAGATGGAGAAAATAGAAGGAATGAGAGAGACTTTGAAGACTACACATTTTTTATTCTCAACTGTGATTAAAGACAAGGTATAGGTCTCTATTTATAAGAAAATTATATAAAGATGAGATAAAATAAATAATATGAGTATTATGAAAATCAAATCACTTGATTAGGATAATATCAAATCAAATCATCTCTAACAAAATAATATATCAACCAAGAGAAGCATTCTTTATAACTTCTAAAATCAATAAAACCCCAAAATCAATGTTACAGAGGATAAAATTTTATTATCAAGTCGGTGTGTAAAGTATACTTTTTTTTTCAAGAAGAAGACGGTATCCTAATTTTATTTATAAGCCTCACTTGTAGTAGAAGAATACCATGGTTACAACCAAAACACGTGGGGTTATAAATAATCATAAAAACCCAACCCAGGTATTAAAACGATAACGACAAAGTAATACCTTAATAAGATGGGGTAGAGCAAAAACAAAGAAAAACCTACATGTATATAGAACTAAACAACCCAGTTAAGATAAAGACAGGACAAAGTAAGAGGACAGAAAACCTATGGGAAGCTGCTATCAGCGTTGAATAATATGTAATATAGCTTGGTCCATTCGAACGGCTCCCAAGATGTCTTTCAAGAGACTGTGTTTATTTGCAAAGAAAATGTCATTATCATTAATCTCCAACTTGGCTAATCTGTTAGTGGCTAATCTGTTAGCTTCGTGATTCGTTTCCCTGTAAGAATAGGAAATCCTCATCACCAGTGAGCTAGCCTTCAACTTAGCCTCATGCCAGTATGTGTGACTCTTCCAAGGGACTTGGTCATCTTGCTCCCACCACTTGACCACCAGTTTAGAATCAGTTTTAATTTCGATATGCGTAATATTCCCCTGAACACAAAAATTAAGGCCATTCGAGAGGGCCCTAATCTCAGCATTATTATTGGAACTTATGCCATAAAATCTAACAAAGGCAAAATCATGTGGCGATTCACATTTATGAGGATACCTCTGCCTTCACTTCTTCCAGGATTCCTTAGGCTGCTTCCATCAACATTGAGTTTGGCATATCCTTGAGCTGGTCGCATCCATTTCAAAATCTGAGTCATCTTTTGCTTGACAAGCATTTCCATCAATTCAAGTTGTTTCAAAATCGCACATCCTGAACATTTGATAAAAAGATTATTCGTGATATAATTTTATGGTGTAGAGTATATCCAGTAAAGAGCTTGCATGATATAATTTGTTTTAAAAGATAAATTTTAAAATTTGAATGTTACAAATCAAATCCTACAATTTAAATAATATGAATATTGTGCTCTAGACACTAACTTAAGAATATAATATCTCTTCAAAGAATTCTTATGACTAACCAAATGACTTTAAGTATCTACTTCCTCCATTTTCCCAACTGAGCATTTCTATTCCAAAAACAAACAGTAATATATAAGAATTATCTTCGCACTCTGCATGGTGGAGATGAAAGTCCATTTAAATAGTTGTATTACTGTCCCAGGTAAATGCTTGCACACCTTTTAAAAAATGCAGAATGAAAAACCCAAACATTATGGACTTGCAGATGCAGAAGAAGGTGGTCACGGCTCTTTTTTGTTTCTTCTTTTGAGAAACTGAAAAAGCTTGTCCTTTTCCCCATCTCCCCTGCTCCATTAAGAAAGACGCCTAAATGGTATACTGTATAGGTGAGACGGAGACAAGCATAGACTATAGAGTTTTATTTATTTATTAAGAAATATCATTGAAATAGAAAAAGGGCGAAGACAGAAACGACAAAAAGGCACAAGAAGGTGAATGGCACACAATATCCAATCCCATTGGTTGGGGTAATCCAAAAGTCCCAAGATATCTGCTTTCTTCATGTCCAACTATATATCCTACAGCCCTTCTCCTTCTGCAGTTCTAAAGAACTTTCATTTCATCAAGGAGGGAATTGGGGTGATATCTTTCGTTCATATTAGCTGAAAGAACTTGATTAAAATGAATTCTCATTACAGTTGAGAAACAGAAAATGGAAGGAAGGGAGGGCATGTCTTACACTCCAGTAGTTCCAGAAGGAAGACATGATGATCAAAACCTTACCTGCCAACAGCCAAGAAAGAGGATGAACAAGAAGATCATGAACAAGAAGAGATTTAGTGATGAACAAATCAAGTCACTGGAGTCCATTTTTGAATCAGAGACGAGGCTCGAGCCTAGGAAGAAGGTGCAACTGGCAAGAAAGCTTGGGCTGCAACCACGCCAGGTTGCCATATGGTTTCAAAACAGAAGGGCTAGATGGAAGTCAAAACATATAGAGCAAGAATACAAAAAACTGAGAGATAATTACGAGAATTTAGCAACTCAGTTTGAGTCCTTAAAGAAAGAGAAGCAATCCTTGCTCATACAGGTATAGTTCTCAAACTTCTTATAATCTGAAAAGGCATTCCAAATATCTCTACAAAATTGATAACCATTAAGCATGTTATTGGCCATTCAAACAGTTGCAGAACCTAGGTGATCTGCTAAGTGAAAACCATGATGGGAACGGGGAGATCAGCAGCAAGGGTTTGGAAGGAAATAGCACAGCAAGTAGATCAGATGATGGAAGTTCTGACACTGAGACTAAAGCAAAGTTGAGTTGCTTGCAGAAAGGAATGGAACACAAGGGAGTAATGTTTCCATATGAAGAGGAGAATGGCGTTGGAAGCTTTGGGGAGGAAGGACACGGATTTTTGAACAGGACCGAACCAAATGGTCCCTTAGCATCATTCGATGAATGGTGCAGTACCAATGATTCAGGTGGTCTTCTTGATCACTTATGTAGCAATTCATACTGGCTGAATTCTAGGAGTTGAAAAATGCACCTCGCTCAACTTGAATGAAAGATCAAAAGAAACACATGCAGGAGAGAGGGAATGTGAAGTGGATGGCTCAAGTACGTCTTGAATTTTCCGCCAAGCATCCAAAACTATGTTAGATTGGAAACCTCACACTGACATGATTTGGCCAAAAATTAAGAACAAAAGTAAACTGCAGAACAGAGAGAAGTGAAGCCGGCAAAGAGGATTAGCCACTAATTAGTAATTAGAGGTTCATTCAGACATGTATGCCTGCGTGTGTGTGTGCATGTTTTGTGAGGCAAGAATATGTACGTCATAAAAGTCTGAAGAGCATCAAACAATATAGAGAATGTCTGAGATGATTGCTAGAAAAATATAGCATTATAATGTTTCATTATATTGAAATATGTAAATAGTTATTTTGTAATTACTTTGTAAAACTTGTAAATAGTTACTTTGGTTGTAAGTTCATTTTATTGCACGTGTGCTGCCCATGTACACGGTTTCATTTCTTTCCTTTCTTGTTAATATAGATAGATATATATATATATATATGTGTGTGTGTGTGTGTGTGTGTGTGTGTGTGTGTGTGCGCGTGTGTGTGTGTACACATTGTACTTTTTGCCTTAAGTAATATAATAGAAATTATAGTTTCTTCTTCAAAAGATTTCTGGAACTTTCTTGAATCTTCTTGCATTTTTGGATGATTGGATCATCCAAGATTGATTTTCCTACATAGTATTAGAAGAATTTTTTTTTTTTTTATTCTTGATGGCTTCTTCTTCATTTGCGACACTTGCTGTGAATCTCACAGACAATTCCTGATCAAGTCTGTATTTTCTTTATCATGGTGACAATCCGGGGATCATTCTTGTTTCTTAGTTGCTGGATGGAGATAATTACGATTCTTGGAAAAAATCTATGAGGATTGCTCTAAGTTTTCGATGGAAGTCTAAGTTTTCCTTCAAATTCAACTGACCCTATGTATGTTGCTTGGCTTCGATGCAACAACATGGCCTTTTCATGGATTTTGAATTCGATTTCGAAAAAGTTGCAATGATTTGCATCTATATTGATATAATTGCAGCACTCTGGATTGACCTCAAAGAGAGGTTTTCACAATCGAATGGGCCACGGATTTTCCAAGTTTAGAAGGAAATTTTTCTTTACTTCAGGAAGACATGTCTATAAGTGATTATAGACACTCAATTGAAAACTTTATGAGATAAATTACTAAGTTTTAAACCATTGTTGAATTGTGGTTGTGGACCAAATTGAAATTGTGGTGTATTAAAAGCAGTATTGGAATATAAAAAACAAGTATATGTGATGAGGTTTTTAATGGGGCTTAGTGATACATACTCTAATGTTAGAGCCCAAATTCTGTTGCTAGATCCCATGCCACTCATAAACAAAGTTTTTTTCCCCCCTAATTATGCAAGAAGAACGCCATTGTAGTCTTCTTGTTCATAAATTTTCCAATTTGGAGTTCATTACTTTGGCCTCTACTGCACTTGATTCTCAGAAATTTGAATCCCAAAAATCTGGTCCTAGATTCAAGTCTTCTTTGCAAAAATCGAAGCCTATTTGTTGCCATTGTGAAATGACACAAATTACATGGGTATCCTCCTAGCTACAAGAACACAAAACCTAGAATCAATTCTGTTGATGGTAAGCCATTGGTATTATTTCACCAAAAAAAAAAAAAAGTTTGTGAGATACCTTCATTGCCTCAAGAACAATGTCAACAAATACTCTCTTTACTTGAGATACATAATTCATCTGAAAAATCTGCTTTAGCTCATTTAGTAGGTACCACATCTCGTGAAAACCCTTAGTCCTCTTTCAATTAGACAAGTAAATCCTTCTCTATTGTCAATTTCGATCCTTGTTTGTTTTATGTTAAGAAATATCATTTAAATCTTGACATTTCATGGATTATTGACACTAGAGCTACTGACCATATATTTAGCTTAGTGTCACTCTTTTTCTCTTATTCCATTGGTAAATTAGCCTTTGTTCACTGCCAAATGGTTATAAAGCACCAATTACACACATAAGTTGTTAAAATTTCAGATTCCTTGGTTCTTAACAATGTCATGTGTACTGTTCCCTCATTTTCCTTTATTTCTTTTATCAACTAGTTAGCTTATCCATTCTTCTAATTGTTGCCTAATCTTCTTAAATAAATTCTACTTCATTCAGGACCTGTATGCAGGGAAGACGATTGGTTTGGATGAAGAAAGAAGTGGTCTTTACTATTTGCTGCATAATAAAGCATCAATATCTAATGTAAATGATTCTAGTAAATCCATTGTTGTACTATCAGTTTGTACTTCTAATTCTGTTAGTTAGGACCTATGTCATTATTGCCTAGGCCATCCTTTTTTTCTCAAACAGAGTTTCACACATAGATTTTTCCCTGTTGTAACTTCTTCAAGACATACAAACTATGATGTATGCCATTATAAAAAACAATCCATATTAGTTTTTCCCCATAGTAAATATCATACTTCTTATTCCTTTGGAATAATCAATTGTGATATATAGGGCTCATTCTCTACTCCTACTCTATATGGTTTTCATTATTTTCTCACTATTGTTGATGATTTTACAAGAGCAACTTGGGTGTAGTTAATGAGAACCAAATATGAAACTAGAACTAAACTTATTACGTACATTGCGCTTGTAGAAACACAATTAAGTTCTAAAGTAAAAATCCTTAAGAGTGATAATGGCTTAGAGTTTGATATGTCCACCTATTTTTCTACTAAAGGAATTATTTATTAAAAGAGTTGTGTAGCTAATCCTCAACAGAATAGAGTAGTAGCAAGAAAACTTAGGCATTTACTAGAAGTTGCTCGTATCCTGAGGTTTCAAGCCCATTTACCTCTTTGTTTCTAGGGTGATTGTGTTTTAACAACAACCTATATCATAAATAGGTTACCTACTCCCATTCTTTCTAACAAATCACCTTATGAACTTCTTTTTCTTCAAAAACTCAATTATTCCAAATTAAAAGCGTTTGGTTGTTTATGCTATGCTAATACTCTTGTTTCTCAAAGATCAAAATTCAATTCTAGAGCTAGGAAATGCATTTTTCTAGGCTATCCATTTGGAGTAAAAGGAACAAATTGTATGATCTGCATTCTAAATCTTTTCTTGTCTAAGATGTTGTATTCTATGAAAATCTCTTTCCATATAAAAACAATAACAACATTTCTTTAGATCCTTAATTAGTCTCTTTGGATTCTTTTGTGCTGCCCACTCCTGCTTCTAATACACTTGTGGCTTCCTATCCCATTAATATTCAGAAAATTCTTCCCATTTTGTGCCCATTGATCAATTATAGCTTTCAAATCCTAATCTTTCCACTAATAATCCTCCTGCTAGAAGGTCTACTAGAATCAAACACCCACAACAATATCTATAGCAATATCATTGTGATTTAATCACTTCTTCTTTGTCAAACACCGACTCTTCTATTGCAACAGCTTCTTCCAAAATAAGTATTCCTAATTCTTTGTCTAATTACCTTTCTTATAACAAACTCTCTCATACACAACGTGCTTTCACCATTAATCTCTCATCTTAGTTTGAACCCAAATACTACCATCAAGCCATTAAATTTCTTTATTGGCAAGAGGCTATGAGAGTATAATTATCTGCACTTGAGAAAAATAATACATGGATTCTCACTAACTTGCCTCTTGATAAACGTCCCATTGGTTATAAATGGGTATACAAAATTAAATACAAATAAGATGAAACTATTGAACGATAGAAAGCTAGGCTTGTAGCTAAGGGGTGCACTCAACAAGAGAGGTTGGATTTTATTGACACGTTTTCTCCTGTGGCCAAGCTTACAAGTGTTAGATGTTTACTTGCTGTTGCTTCTTCACAGAATTGGTATTTGCATCAATTGGATGTAAATAATGCATTTTTGTGTGGAGATTTAGATGAGGAAGTGTACATGACACTACCTAAAGGGTATGGCAACAATAGGGAGACTCGGGTATGCAGGTTAACTAAATCACAATATGGCCTAAAACAGGCTTCAAGGCAGTGGTATTGTAAACTCACTAAATATCTTTTACAGCATGGCTTTACACAATCCAAATGCAACTATTCATTGTTCACTCGAGTTTCTGGCTTTACACTCCTTGCCCTCTTGGTATATGTTGATGATTTGATTGTGGCTAGCAATGATCTTAAGGTTGTCCAAGACATAAAATCCATTCTTTATAGTACTTTTCAGATTAAGAATATTGGAGATCTTAAATATTTTCTTCAGTTAGAAGTGGCCATAACTTCTAAAGGAATTTCACTTTGTCACAGACATTATGCCTTGGAAATCTTGGCTAATACCGGTTTTCTTGGTTGTAAACCAGCTAAGGTCCCTATGAGTTCTAATCTGTGTTTGGCCAAGACAGATTCTGCATTGTTGGAAGATCTCAAAATATGTACAAGGTTGGTTGGATGCTACTTTATTTGACAATAACAAGACTTGATTTGGCTTACCCTGTGCAAATCTTGAGTCAATTCATGGATAAACCTGCCCAAATACATTTAGATGCTGCACATCATGTATTAAGGTATCTTAAAGGTAAACCTAGTTAGGGCATATTTCTTTCATCTTCCTCTTCATTGCACTTGAAGGCATTCATTGACTCTAACGGGGCAACTTGTCCAGACACTAGAAAAACCAGTCACTAATTTGTGTGTTTTAGGTGATTCTCTTGTTTCTTGGAAATCAAAGAAACAAAGTAAAGTTTCTTGATCTTCAGCTGAAGCTGAATATAGAATCTTGGCTTCCACTATTTGTGAATTAACTAGTTAATTACTTTACTACAAGATTTTGCTATTTCTTATTAGTGTCCAGCATTATTATTTTGTGACAATAAAGTTGTCCTTCACAGTGTGACAAATCCTATTTTTCATGAGAGAACTAAGCATATAGAAATTGATTGTCATTTGGTGCATGATAAGATACAATCTGCTGTGCTTCGAACTCTCCATATCACTTCTCAACATCAGTTAGCAGATATATTCACAAAAGTTTTGCCTCTTACTCAGTTTCTTTATCTTCTTTTCAAGATGGGTATTCTTGACATTCACACTCTATCTTGAGGGGGAGTATTGAAATATGTAAATAGTTACTTTGTAGTCACTTTAGTTGTAAGTTCATTTTTTTGCACGTGTTGCACATGTACACGGTTTCCTTTCTTGTATATACATATGTACACTATACTTTTTACCTTGAGTAATATAACATAAATTATAGTTTCCACTTCAAAAGATTTCTGTAACTTTCCTGAATCTTCTTGCAATTTTGGGTGATTGGATCATCAAAGATCGTTTTTCCTACATATTATGTGAATAATAGCTTAATTTCAACTGACTTATTTGTAGATTTTAGAGTATACTTTAACATAAGATGTTACAAGACAATATATTGAAACCCACAAGTCAAGACTATCTTTGAGATTCCATGAACAAAACATATCATAGATATTGTAAATAATAGTTACTACTTTACTATAAATTGTAAATAGTTATTTAATGATAGTTGATGTAAATAGTTACTTTAGTTACTTTTACTTCCTTTCCTCTATACTGATATAAATAGTTGCTCTCTCGTGTTAAAGAATAAGTTGAATATAATACAGAGTTCTTTTCTTCTGTGTTTCGAGGAATTTCTTTTAGTTGGATAGTCTGGATTTGCTTCATGGCATTAGAGACCCTACATTAGGGGTTTGCTTTTGACCACTGCAAAATTTTTCAATTTTTCTTCAAGGTTTGATGCAAGATGAGTGCATTAGCCTCTGTTTCGTTGCATGTCGAAGATTCTAACCCTTTCCATATGCAAAATGGAGATTCTCTAGGTTGTGTCTTGGTCTCCAAGCTTCTTATGGGTGATAATTACTATAGTTGGTGTAGATCAATAGAAATGGCATTGAAGGTCAAAAATAAGATAGGATTCATAAATGGCGTTATAAATCCATCGGTGGAATCAGATCATCTTTTTGCTGTATGGGATAAATGCAATAGCATGGTTATGTCATGGATCTTAAACTCAATGTTGTGAGATATTGGGAAAACAATTGTTTATGCAAAGATAGCAAGAGAAATGTGGGAAGAATTGCGTGATCTATTCTATTAAGGGAATGGACCAAGGATATTTCAACTGTAGAAGGAGCTTTTATCTTTATCCCAATATCAAGCTTTGGTGAGTATCTACTACCGCAAGTTTAAATGTCTATGGGGTAAATTGATGAATCATAATCAAATGCCTAATTGTACATGTGGAGTTTGTAAGAATTGTACTTGTGGTGCTACATGTTTATTCTTGGAATATCAACAACGTCAGCATATTATAATGTTTCTAATAGGGCTGAATGAAGAATTTTCACATGTTAGAGGGTAGATTCTGTTAATGGATCCATTACCACCGATTACTAAAATTTTTTCTTTAGTAATTCAAGAAGAAAAACAAAGAGAAGTTGGATCAGTGGGTAGGAATGATGTTAAAACCACTGTTGCCTTTATGAACAAGAAATTTGAAAATCAAAGACCAACTTTCAGAATACAGTAGTATAGAAAAGAAAAGCTGTTATGTACTCACTGTGGAATGACCAACCACACATTGGACAAGTTCTATAAACTGAATGGTTATCCCCCCAATTTCTAGCAAAAAGGAAAAGTTTCACCAGCAAATCAGATAATGACCCAACCTAAGAGTATTAGCAATTACTTGCATTAATCCACCCACAACCACAACCACAACAACCTGCTGCACAAAATATCAATCATCAAGTAGCCAATATCACATTCATTACGTCTGTTTTACCTTAAACTACTTCCTAACTTTGTTTTGAATAAAACAGTACACAAGGATCATTGTTCTATATGTCCTTTGGCAAAACAGAAACGCTTGTCATTTCCAACCCACTCTTATAAATTCAGTTTTCCATTTCTTCTGATACACTGTGACATCTGGGGTCCGAGTCCTTTTTCATTACCCACTCATGATGGTTTTAAATATTTTTTAACCATTGTTGATGATCACTCAAGATCAACTTGGGTATATTTGATGCGATCCAAATCTGAAGTAAAAATTATCTTTATAGCTTTCTATAATATGGTTCATACACAATTCAAACAAAAAATACAATGTATAAGAATTGATAATGCCTAGAATTCAATATGACTGGTTTTTTCTATTCCAAAGGTATTATCTATCAAACTTCTTGTGTTAAGACCCCTCAACAAAATTCCATTGTTGAAAAGAAACATCAATACCTTCTAAATGTAGCTAGAGCCCTAAAATTTTAGTCCAATGTTCCACTAACATTCTAGGGTAAGTGTGTACATACTGCCACACACATCATAAACTGTATTCCTTCTCTATTCTGAATGACAAATCACCATACCAGATTCTTTATGGTGTGTTCCATCCTATTCTCAGTTAAGAGTATTTGGATGTCTATGCTATGCTTTTACTCTAAATCACAATAGATCCAATTCTCACCTTGTGCCAAGAAGTGTGTCTTTGTTGGTCATCCGTTTGGGCTAAAGGGATGTAAACTTTTTGATATTGATTCACAAACTTTCTTTATATCTCGAGATGTCATCTTTCATGAGTCCATATTTCCATTTCAACATAAATCATCTCAAATTCCTTCATCAATCCCATCTGATCTAGTCATACCTAATTCAATTCCAGACTCAATTTCTCAATTTGAAAGTGTTCCACCAATCAATTCCAGATCAGATATACCTTCTTCTAATCTCTATGAACAATTTCTTTCTTCTTCAACAATTCCATCACTTTAAGATAATGTTCATTTTCCTTCTCTTCGAAAATCAACTACACAACACAAAACTCCTGGTTATTTGTAGCAATATCATTGCAGTTTAGCTGGTTCTACTTCTACCACATCTTTTACAGGCTCAAATTTTACAAACTCAGGTAATCAATATGACATTTCTAATGTTTTATCTTATAAACATTTATCTCCTTCTCATAGTGCTTTCAGTATTTCCATTTCATCCCATATAGAACTCAAATTTTATCATTAGGCTGTTAAGCATTCTCATTGGAGAGATGCTATGTCCATTGAATTAAATGCCCTTGAATCAAACAATACCTGGTCCCTCATTGACCTGCCACCTAATACAATTCCCATTGGTTGTAAAGGGGTATATAAAACAAAATTTAATGCTGATGGCTCAATTGAGAGATATAAGGCAAGATAGGTTGCCAAAAGTTATACTTAAAGGGAGGGTCTTGATTGTTTAAAGACTTTTTCTCTGATTGCAAAGATGGTCACAGTAAGGTGTTTCTTGTCATTAGTAGCTATTCATAATTGACATTTAATACATTTAGATGTAAATAATGCTTTTCTATTTCTATATCGAGATTTGAATGAAATGGTTTAAATAAAGCCACCTTTTGGTTATCTTAGAAAGGGGGACACATGAGTTTGCAATTTACAGAAATCCTTATATGATTTAAAACAGGCTTCTCGGTAGTGGAATTCTAAGTTCACTGCATCCTTCTTGGACTTGGGTTTTGTCCAATCTAAACAGACTATTCTTTATTCACAAGAAGGAAGAATGATGATTCCTTTGTGGCCTTGTTAGTGTATGTTGATGATATCCTTATAGCAAGCATTGATTTATCTATTGTTCAGTCTATTACATCATCTTTGAGTGCCCATTTCAAGTTGAAGGACTTGGGTCCTGCTAAATACTTCTTAGAGATGGAAGTTGCTAGATCCAAAAAAAGTATTTCTTTATGTCAAAGAATATATGCCTTGGAGTTAATCTCAGATGCTGGTTTAACAGGCTATAAACCAACTAGTTTTCCCATGGACTCTCATTATAAGTTGTCCAAAATTGATGGTGATTTGTTTGAGGATAGCATAAGTTTTCGAGGACTCATTGGTAGATTACTTTACCTTACTCATACTAGACTAGACATCACCTCAGTCCATCATTTAAGTCAGTTTTTTGACTCTCCTCGAGTTCCACATATGCAAGATGCTCTAAGAATTTTAAAGTATATTATATTGGCTCCAGGACAGTGCATATTTTTCTCAGCTTCTTCTCAAACTCATCTTAAAGCCTTTGTTGACTCAGATTGGGCTAGTTGTCCTGATACAATGAGGTCTATATATGGTTTTTGTATTTTTCTTGGTGATTCTCTTGTGTCATGGAAATCTAAGAAGCAAGCAACAGTCTCAAGGTCATCTACAGACACTGAATATCGATCTATGGCCTATAATATTTGTGAGATAACATGGCTTCAGTCTTTGCTTTACGATCTTCATCAACCTAATCCTTAACATGCTTCACTTTTTTGTGACAATCAAGTTGCCATGCATATTGCAGCAAACCCATTATTTCACGAAAGAACCAAACATATTGAATTGGATTGTCATCTCATCAGGGAGAAATTACAAGCTGGACTGCTTCGGACTTTGCATGTTTCTTCTTCACATCAACTTGTTGATATACTAACCAAGCCTCTTGGATATGCTACTTTTCATTCTTTGTTGTCCAAGATGAATGGTAAAATGTGCATAATATTTACCATTCATCTTGAGGGGGACTATCACAGATATTGTAAATAATAGTTATTGCTTTAATGTAAATAGTAAATAGTTAATTAATGATAGTTGATATAAATAGTTACCTTAGTTACCTTTACTTCCTTTCCTCTTCATTGATATAAATAGTTGCTCTCATGTGTAAAAGAATAAGTTGAATATAATACACTGTTCTTTTCTTTCTTTTTTGGTTTCGAGAAGTTTCTTTTAGTTGGATAACCCCAAGGGGTTGGCCCAAGTGGTGAAGGCCTTGGTCTTGGGATCTCACTCCCTTTAAGGTCTAAGGTTCAACACCTCATGGGTGCAAACAATCTTTTGGGGCCACACCCTCTGGTGAAAAGCCAGCGATTTAACCAGTTCTGTGTAAGGAAACTTTCGAGAGTGCGGTGCACGGAATCGGGATTTACTCTGCAGGGGTGGGTCCAAGGGGCCTGCCTTGGAGAGGTTCCCCAACATCTAAAAAAAAAAAAAAAAAAAGGTTTCTTTTAGTTGGATAATCTGGATTTGCTTTAAAATACCATACGATAACAACTAATTAGTAGAATTCATATATTCTGGCCTACAGCTCCAAGTTAGCGTCGATATGGCAAACGAGATGGCCTCAAAAGAACTTCAGCATGTATTCCCATTCACAATCATCCTAAATAGAAATGGCTATTTGAAAGACTTGCTATATTCTGTGTTTAATGCTTCTGTACAATGGTACTTTTGAATTTAAAGGGTGATTACAGCTACATTTTTCTTCAAATCCAAGAATGTTAATGGCATTGAAGTCCAATACTTTTATTAATTCAAGACAGTATTATATCTATGCCCAGAAAAAAAGAACATATTATATGTTAGTTCACGGCCGAATGGGAATTCTCTTCCCCCCTTAGACATATCCTCACAAAATCTGCTGCACTATTTGCTCATGGGAAACTTAAGATGAAAAATTCTATGATGTTATTCTCATTTTGATAAGGTTTTTCAATGGAAATCACAGCTTCTTGAATTGCTTGACTTAGAGAGCAGACAGACAGGCGAGACAACCACACACAGTAACCAACAAGAAAGTTTTTAATTTCAAAAATAACAGAACAATGGGACATGTTGACAGTTTGGCCGAGTGGTCTAAGGCGCCAGATTTAGGCTCTGGTCCGAAAGGGCGTGGGTTCAAATCCCACAGCTGTCAAATTGTTTTTATATTTTTTGTTTTAATTTTCATTAGGCCTACTCGTAAGATTTTGGGCTTTGGAACTAGGCTAAACCTGGGCCAGGATCTGACCCATCAGTTCTTGGGGTGGGTCGTCTTTTAGCACGTAATTTTTCATCAATTTGGGTGGGTTAGGATAACATTGTGCATTTCAATCAATGTCAGAGGTAATTTTTTTGCCGAAGCCTGGAACTAGATCTCTATTGGAAATCTTGTTTTCTCTAAGGCATGTGATTCTTTCTTCTGGCATAAATGATGAGGTAATCTTCGTGTTTTTAAGGCCTTTGTAAATATCCTATTTTTAGAATTAAAGTGTAGTGAATGAGATCTTATTCTGCTGGGGAAGAATAATTTCTTGTGGTTTATAATGATTCCAAGTACTTCAACTTCACTAGATTTTTTGGTATATAAGCTCAAATGTATCTTGAACTATTTTTCGCTCGTTACAAACGATTAGAGTCAATCTCAACTATACGTATTGAATTTGAGTCGTGCCACTTATAAGAGAATGGTTTGACAAGGCCATCGGTAAGGTAATAATATCCCAAATTTAGCGTAAAAGATGGTGGATAGAATCCAAGTTTTTGGAGTATATAACAATAGAAAAAAGCCTCAATCATAACCTAGGCTAGTCCTTGTGGATATAAGCTTACATGTGACTAAGATTTTCCTAAGATGTCACAACCTAGGCTAGTCCTTGTGGTTTCAGCTAATGTGCTTGTATGCTATACCTCTCATGAACTATGCATCTTAAAGGCCAGGATATGGTCTAAACCTACAACTTTCTGAAAATTCAGTATCTCAAACTGGTTTTAGTGAGCACGAGTCTCCTTATTGATTTAGTTATTATAAGCCAAATTTCCAGGTTCATCTGTTATCCTAATAAAGTACTCGTACATAGTAACTTATTCTCCAATCCCCGTGAGTGATAGATATAGAAGTTGTGGCCCTCAATGAAGAACTTAACAAACCAAAGGCTGCTCATACAACAACAACAACAACAACGAAAAAAAAAATAAAAAATGGTGGGTATAGCCAGTAGTTTCGTTTTTTATTGAATTATTTTTGTCCTGTTTTGGAAGGTTGATGTACTTACTCCTCGTCTATCATGAACATGTAGGGTCAGGAGCAGACTAACAGGCCCCTCCTTTTCTGCTGTATCTATCTGCCAAAATGCAGGTCACGAGTTGAATTCATGTTTTTCTCATTTTCTGCCATCTAAAGTCATGGCTCTGAGTGAAACTCATGCATTCAACCCACATATGCAGACTGCAGTTCTTGGGCGGTAAGAGGGGGTGAACTTAGGTCTTTGCAAGCAAGATTGGGTACTTTGTAAACATTTGTTTTCTCTATTTTTGGAAGGTTGCACTTTGCTATCAGTGAATGCCCAACTCTACAAGACTTTGGTTGCTCATATTTCAACACAGGGCTTGACTTTAGGAAATGACAATTATGACAATAATGCCTGCTCCAATGAAAATGACAATTATTCATAGCGATAACCTCATCTTTTAGAATGCTTACTGGTGTGGAAAATGATTTCCCACTTGAATGAAGAAAGATCTGGGATGTAATCTTGCTTTCTGACTTTGTTAACAAATCGTCAGGTGGGTGAGATCTAACTGGAGCATAAACAATTGTTCTTCTAAGAATCTAAACTGATATCAATCTCTATAACTTTTAGCTAGTAGCTTGGCTTTTACTTGTTTCCTAGATATTTCATTTTTCATCTTTCAAAGCACAGAACGCAAAGTCTTGGTCTGGCAGGCAGACCCCACAAATACTTATTATTGTGGTTTCCATATAATTATACAAACTTTAGTGAATTTATGACAATTCTTGTCCCCCCCAACTTGTTAATGCAGTTTGTGATTATTAAATGTCATTCCTGCTACAACTATTCCGAAATGGTGAGCATATTTTTTACCTAATGAAATTGATGCTTTTGTAAAAGGTTGTAAAATCATCACTTATCCCAAAAGCTTAAGCTGATAGGAAGAGGTAGATTTTATTATTTATTTTATATCTTAACACTCTCTATCACGTGTGGGTCAGACTCTCCCTTAAATCTCAATGGGTGGCCCATGTGGAATATTTGATTAAATGGGGTAGAACGTAGAGTTAGGGTTCGAACTCAAGACCTTTGCTCTGATAATATGTGAAATCACCATTTGTCCCAAAAGATTAAACGGATAGGAAGATGTAGATTTTATTATGTAATTTATATCTTAACAAGGGTACCATTCCAATACCCGGAGCCCAGACCTTAAAACAAGCAGAAGAAAATTTGGGTGCTCTTGGTACAGTTTGCAAATGCAGCTTGTGAGTCTCCCCAGAGGATTACTCAGAACATTTTTCAGACATGGGTATAGACATGTTATTCCGATTTATACAAATTTGAAAGCCAAACATGAAATCTTTAAAATATATAGTTGTGATTTCGCAACTTATCTTTGTTCACATTTATTCACTCTCGATCCATAGATGAAATTTACAATATAGGGAAGAACAGAGAGGTTCCTGCTCAGAAGATACGAATTCACGAGAAAGACATTGTCACGAGATGTTCATATGCAGGAAAAACAAGAAAAGTTATATATTGCCTACTGCATAGGGCACGGGAAAGGCTGTATTTTTCAAAGATAAAGAACACAATAAATTTTTATCAAGTTGATTATTAATATTGAAAGTTAAACCCCATATTCGTATAATGCACCAACATCATAAGGATCAAGAACATCATCGACTTTTTGCTAACCTCTAGAAATTGTTTGCACTTTGAATCTTAGACTTGGGAAGAGAATACTATTAAAATCTAAGCCCTTTCCACTTAGCTAACCCTAGGGTTTCCTTGGCTACGTTAGAGCCTAGAGGGCGAGTTTTTGCACCCATTATACACATTCCTCAATTGATGAAAACTCCATCAAAGATCTTTAAAAATATAGATACCCTACTCAGTCGCTCAGCGAATAGGTCAAAGCTAGTTCTTTTCTCAGTGCATGTGCTTAACGATATGGAAAATGCAAGTTAGTCCCCTCAAATATACGGCTCAAAGTTATCGCTAGTGTATTTTATTTTATTTTTTTAAATGTTTAACAAAGTTACTACTAGTAAATTTATATTTTTTAAAATGTTTTAAACATGTTTAAAAAAAGAAAAAGAAGAATGAACTAGCTATCACGCCCAGCTTTTATGGATCGACTAGCATTACCCATAATGATATATCGTTAGATACTGTTTCTATGGAGTTCATATTGTTTCCCGGCCTCATCAAACAAAAAACTTCTTGATTACTATTCGTGTGTATTGGCACTTTGAGAACCCAATGCTAACAACTGTAGGAGAGAAGATGAGTAAAAAAATAACTATTTCCATTCCAGTACTCTTCCAACATTTGCAAGCATTTCAAAGTCTTCATTTTTTATCCCTACGATTTGTAGGCAATCATTAAAAAGCATAAAGAAATTGGAATGACAAGATTATTTACCCACAGAACAAAAAGGAAAAGAAAAGAGCAAGAAAAAAAGTTGCCACCAGCCAAATAAATGGATCAAGTACTTAATTTTCCATCTTTTGAGAGTGGAGAGAGAAGGATAGCAAAAAGAAGCTGATGCACTTGTTTCCTCTCTCTCTAGAGGAAGGAAAATTCACTCTTTTAAGGCTTATGAAGATATCTTCCAGCAAGCAAAGCAGCTTCCATGACTACAGAAAGAACATCAATAACCTCGTCAACTAGACATCTGTTCCCGTTAAATGTTTGGCCTCCGGATTTTTTGAAGTTAGCCAAACAGTTGAGGAAGTTTTGGCTGCATTCTTGGCTTAGATAGTCATCTGCGCCACAACACCATCAACATTAATATCACTGAAGTTGAAACCACACATTATATCATACCATCTTTTGAGAACGACCATTATTATATTTTATACACCACATACTACTTTTAAAATCACAAATAACCCAAGTTTAACATGGGACAATAGGATAATTTATCACACACAGAAAGTGCATGAATCTTGTTCCGACATACTGCAGTGCAAAAGCCAAAATATTTAGTATAATATGTCCCCATCCATCATGCTATTGATCAGTTTTTCCTATTTCATTTTTAGGAAAAGTATACTTCGCACCCTTAAATTATTAACATTTTGCAGTTTGCATTCCAAACTATCAAAACTAACACATCCCACCCTTCAACTCCTAAAAACTTGTATTTTGCACCCTCGGTCAATTTGACAATTTAAATGGATGAAAAATAGGTGAAAGAAAAATTTTGATGAACGAAGTTAATGGGGGCTGTGAAGTTTCAGTTTTTTTACAGTATGAGGATGCAATGCTTCATTTTGAGAATTTGGAATACAAAGGGCAAATCTTGATTATTATTATTATTTTTTTTATGTCGGGGAACAACCTCTCCAAGGCAGGTCCCTTCGGACTTACCCCTGCAGAGTAAACCTTGGTCTCGTGCACCGCACCCTTGAAAATTTTCCTACATGTAACTGGTTAAACCGTTGGCTTTTTACCAGGGAGTTTGGCCCTAAAGCATTGTTTGCACCCATGAGTTGTTGAACCTTGGACCTTGAAGGGAGTGAGACCCCAAGACCAAGGTCTTCACCACTTGGGCAACCTTGGGGTTTAAATCTTGATAATTTGTAGCTCTAAAGTGTATTTATCTCCTTGTTTCTGGTTCCATGCCAAAGTTTTGGCCCCTTTATTTACTCCTAGATTCTTCTATATCACTCCTTCGAGACTGCAAACATATTTCTACATTAATTCTACCATACATGCGTCTCCGTGTCTGACCAAAAGTACTAATGAATAATAAAACACTATGAATCATTTATTAGACCCACACGAAACAGAAATAATAAAACAAGGTGATTCTTGTCTAACTTCTCAGACATCATAAACCAGATAACGACATCAAGTCAAGAACCATGACATCTAAACAAAAGTGCTGCAATGAAAACCCTGAATGAAATAATCATAGAAATCTATTCGTCTTGGATGATCTAACTTACTGTTTTTAGCTTGCACACAAGCATCATGCTTCATGCAGCAAGCGTCGAGGCCATCACAAGGTTTCTCCCCAGGGCATCCACTGTATAAGAGCCCGCAGTACTTACCATATCTTAGAAATGGAGGAACTATTAATCACAAAAAGAAAATAATAATAATAACCAAAAGAAAAATTAGTAATTAAACTTGAGAATAAATCAAGAACTACCCTTTAATCATAAATGAAAAAGAGAAACGCACGCACAAAGTATCGATGCTTTAAAAATTAAGCAGAGCCATGAAAAGGGTACCTGAGCAGAAGTCTGACTCGCATTTCCTACTGCAATCTTTGCCCTACAAACAAACAATGAAGTTCGGGAAAAATGAAATTATTATGATGCATCAGACGATAATAATAGAGAAAATAAAAAGAAAACGAGTGTTAAGATGGAGTGCGAAAGATTATTAGGAACAAACCACAGTGACAGCAGCACCTGCAGCTCGAACGCCGATGTTAAGGGCATGGACGGGAACACAGAAAAGGTTGAGGGCAATGAGGGAGCATGAGAGGAGATGGGCAAACTTCAATGAATCGTATGGAACCATTGTTGGATGGATCGAACAGAGAAAGCACTAAATGAGGCTTGGTTTTGCTTAAAGGCACTGATTTAAAGGGGAGAGAGAGAGAGAGAGAGAGAGAGAGAGAGAGGAAAACAGAGGGATTGCCAGAGATCTTAGAGGTTGGGATGTCTTGTAGCGGCTCGTGAAGTGTTCTTGGAGTGTAGTGGAGTGTGGTTGGCGCTACTCACCAAACATGCGGCTGGTTGCGAGCTTTGAAATATTATTGTAGTTTTTATTTACGGAATTTACGGTTAACAGAGAACAGTTCTGCCAATTAGTTCTGATTAATTTTTTCAATAGTTTGCTAATAAACCAAATTTATACATTCCACCGTCAAAAAGGAGCCAAATATTTTCTTTAGAAAGCCAATATGGCCATACCCTCTGAGATTACTGTTGTTCTTTCAATAATATATATATATATATACTGTGACGCCCCCAAATTCCGCTTGGGATTGAACGGACATTTGAAGCGTCGAGACATGCAACACAAGGTTACCTGCCCCCGTTCATGACATATAAGATGCAATGTTCCTAACATGCATCTAGCATTATGCAATATTCGCAGCGGATAATTTTTTTTTCTTTAGCAATACTATGCACCAAACTAAAAATATCCCAAATACTTGAAACATATTTCATACATAAAGGCATACTAAAAAGCCGTGATCACCACACTAGTCTAAAATGGTTGTGATCAAAAGAATACTTGAGATACAAATCCAAAAGTACAAGTATTAACCTAAGTTAAATACTATACCATCATCAACATCGCACCGTAGCCTAGATGACCGTATTCAGTTGGTCAGATTCCAATTCTCCTTTGGGTCCTGTAACAAGATCTACCATTCGGGGGGAATGGTAGTTGGGACTACCACAGTGAGATTTGATTACAAATCTCAGTAAGTTAACATAAAACTCACACACAGGTTAAAAATGCATGCATG
The DNA here is from genome assembly GCA_011037825.1 of Carya cathayensis. NCBI lineage: Eukaryota > Viridiplantae > Streptophyta > Magnoliopsida > Fagales > Juglandaceae > Carya > Carya cathayensis. The sequence goes on from QGSO01000274.1 coordinate 349,977, forward strand.
GCAGTAAAAGCATAAATGCATAAGTATAGTCATACATAAGCATAGCATAACTTGACATATAGCATGACTTAACCAGAACCTAAGCGTGAACTGAACTTGACTTAACATGGCATGAACTTAAGCTTAAAACATAACATGAACAAACAACATAACATGAACGTGAAACATAACATGGACTTGAAATATAGCATGAACGTAAACATGCATAACATAAATAAGAACTTGAAAATAACATAAACTTGAAATATAGCATGAACGTAAACATGCATAACATAAATAAGAACTTGAAAATAACATAAACTTGAACATAACATGACATGAACATAACATATACGTGAGCATAACATAACATGGACTTGATCTAAAACTTGACTTATCATGTATTTGATCTGAAACTGGACTTAACATAAACTTGAAATCTTATTCAATTGTCTTGATTAATAACGTGCTTAATACGTACTCCACAGTTGTTGTGGCCCCACGTATTCAAGTAACATAAAACATAATACGTACTCCACAGTTGTTGTGGCCCCACGTATTCTACATGTCACAATTGCTGTGTCTCATGTAGTGTATGCTCCACAGTTGTTGTGGCCCCATACTTCATGCTCCACAGTTGTTGTGGCCCCATGAATACACATAACATAAAATATAATACGTACTCCACAGTTGTTGTGGCCCCACGTATTCTACATGTCACAATTGCTGTGTCTCATGTAGTGTATGCTCCACAGTTGTTGTGGCCCCATACTTCATGTAACATAAAATATAATACGTACTCCACAGTTGTTGTGGCCCCACGCATTATAAGTAACATAAAATATAATACGTACTCCACAGTTGTTGTGGCCCCACGCATTATAAGTAACATAAAATATAATACGTACTCCACAGTTGTTGTGGCCCCACGCATTATAAGTAACATAAAATATAATACGTACTCCACAGTTGTTGTGGCCCCACGCATTATAAGTAACATAAAATATAATACGTACTCCACAGTTGTTGTGGCCCCACGCATTATAAGTAACATAAAATATAATACGTACTCCACAGTTGTTGTGGCCCCACGCATTATAAGTAACATAAAATATAATACGTACTCCACAGTTGTTGTGGCCCCACGCATTATAAGTAACATAAAATATAATACGTACTCCACAGTTGTTGTGGCCCCACGCATTATAAGTAACATAAAATATAATACGTACTCCACAGTTGTTGTGGCCCCACGCATTATACGTAACATAAAATATAATACGTACTCCACAGTTGTTGTGGCCCCACGCATTATAAGTAACATAAAATATAATACGTACTCCACAGTTGTTGTGGCCCCACGATTATAAGTAACATAACATGTCTTATCTTTCTTAATGCATGAGATATTATTTAATATCATATACTTTTCTAACATGGCGTATCTTGTAAATGGCACAATATGATTTAATCATAAACATTTAATGGCATACATGTATCATATGGCATACTTAACATGGCATACTTATAACATACAACATTGTATGACAGAAAAGATTGTGTAACAGATAAATATTCATGAGAGATTAAATCATACTTAACAGATAAACATGTAATGACATAGCATGACATGGCATATACGATAACATACATACATAAATTGTAGTTCCCTTACCCATCACACATACACAATAAACTGATAGTAAGTTAGAGGCTAACTTACCTCGATCGTCGCGTTCTATGAGAATAGAGCGCGAAACACGAGGAACTGCACAACAGCTGGAAGAGGAACACTCAAGTCCTTAAGATTTTCAATTCTGAACTCAATTGCCATATTGTGAGCACTTGCAACACTACGGGCAACGTGAGGTTTCACTATACTCGAAAAAGATAATTTGACTTCAGAAAACCTTTGCACTAAAACAAGTTCATTAAAATTATCAATAATAACCAACAAACAATTCCTTTCTCAATCCATATACTCTTAGCCATAGTCAACCACAAGATGACACCAGTCACCCCAGACTATAATCCATAACACCACTGCTTCGGGACACTGTCATACAGTTTCCCAACACTACACCATACGCTCCACACTTCTCTGCTACGCCATCCAACCCTTCGTGACACGCCATCCGGTGTATCACGACTTAGTACAGAGTACACTCACGTGAACTCTCTTCCATTCACACTACAAAACCCATCACTGCGATACACGTCTCACGGTGCATCGCTACGCGACACGGAGTACGCGCTACGCGTACTTCCTTCGCTACAACACTCATCAACACGATGCACATCACACGATGCATCGCCATACCACACGGAGTACACTACATGCGTACTCCCTTCCTTCTACGACCCACATCACTACAGCGCACGTCGCGCGGCGCGTCGCTGCATTACACAGAATACGCTACACGCGTATTCTCTTCACACAACCCGCCGTATCACATCTACGGCATCCATCTCACGCCTATACTTCACAGCACAGTCCACAAAACTACAAAATCAAGCCTAACACTTCACAACCACACTTCGTTTCACAACTACGCAGCGAACTCCACAAACACTAACTACACAGTCTACAGCCAACCAAATCAACTATGTTAAACATAAATAACTAAAGATAGAGGGTTAAGACGAGAGAGATGTGATTGCTGTCGGGAAAGAATCCAAAACTGATAATTTTAGCGGGCTGTTACATATACACATGCACGTATAAGAGCATTGGCAATGGTCTAGCCATTGCCAAATCTAAATTTTGGCTAGAATTGCAAATTTTAGCTATAACCAAAACTTTTAGCTAAGTCTGCTCACATTGAACTAGTTATAATGAAGTAAAAATAATAATATAATATTTATGCAAATGGCTCGACGGAGGCATGCGAAAATGAAAATGAAAACAGAAAGAGGCATGCGACGGAGCTCACTGTGAGACAGAGGCATGAGACGTAACCTCTCAAACCCCAAACAACATGATCAAGCAACGTCAAACACATCTCAGAAGACACCAAGCACTTCCAACACTATGCCACCAATTTCTCGCCCAAACGCAGGAAAAAATACAAGCAATGTGGACTACCTATACGATTTCATCTTAAAAAAAAAAAAAAAAAATTCTATTACCCAAAAGGGGTGACGGTAGCGTCAGATTCGTGGGTCTTCGAACCGCCGGCGTGAATGGTGGAGCAAACGATGCCTTCCAATCGTGGAGCAAGCCGATGTTCGGTCAAGTGATTCGACCTGGCTGGGCAAAATAGGGCACGAAAAAATGCTCAGTAAATGGGAGAAGAGGAATAGAAGAGCGAGGAAGAGAGAGGAAGAGAGAGGAAGAGAAACTTACCGTCGACAGCTCGGAGATGACGGCGTCTGCTGGAGAAGGCAACCGGTTGATTTGATTCGAGGCTACTGGACGAAGAAGGCCGAATGGGGGGAGAGCTTTGTTCGGGAGAAGCTGTAGAGGAAATATTGTGATTTTGGGAGAAAACGGTAAACCGAGGGAAAGAAGAGAAAGCTAGTACAAGAAAAATAATAAACTATACAATGGACTCGGTACAGTATCTCTTCAAGTCTGGCGAGGACCCAACAATTAATGTAGCATTTATGTCAAACTTTTAAAGTTTGACTAGGCCATTGCATATGATAAATGGTTAAAATGCTGGCTATTTTAAACTTGCATATGGCAATGGCGAGGCCATTGCCAATGCTCTAATATATCTTTTTGAAAGCAAACATCAAATATCTTGTATTCAGGCCTCTTCAGTAACTACAATTTTGTCCTTCAGTACATAAAACTGTATGCCTTCAGGACCCTCTTCAATCCATATTCTTTCCTCATTTACAGTAAAAGAAAAATTTGCAAGAAAATGAGCTACACAGTTACTTTCTCTGTATATATGTATAACCTTCCAACTAGTCCTATTTCTTAGCACCCCTATGATGTCTTCAACCACCTGACCATGCCATTCCTACCTTGATTCAGGATTATTCACTGCCTTTACCACGTTCAGAGCATCCCCTTTAAAGATCACTTTTATCATGTTCAGTTCTGCACATAACTGCATAGCCCGCCACGAAGCCTGTAGTGCAACCACTAAATGATCACACACATTCCCCTTCTGAGAACATAATGAAACCAGTACATGCCTTGCTAATCCCGTATCACTACACCAATCCCCATCCTACCTTCTTTTAGATTTAGTGCAGCATCCCAATTCACTTTCACTCTGTCTTCTGCAGGAGCCTTCCATTTACAAGATCTCCTCACCCGTACACCATCATCTTGGTTCTTGATTCCCTGCTGTTAGCTTGCTGAAATTGGAGCAAACTGTCAGCAGCTTGTTTGAAGATCATATCAGGCTCTTCAAATTTGTTTCCAAACACAAAACTATTACGCCTCAGCCAAATCCTTCTTAGAACCACTGCCATTAGCTCCAGGTCTTCTCTACTCAGCTTTTCACACCAGTCTACCCACAACTCTTGCATCTCCCTTTCATTCGATATCCATTTCTGTACAGGACTGGAGTTTTTTTTCCTAAACATTCATAGCTCCACCACAACTCCATAAAGCACGTGACACTGTTTCCTTCTGAGTTTTACATACTGGGCAGTAGTAGTCCTTCACAACCCTTCTACAGACCAAGTTCATCTTCGTAGGCAAACAATTGTTCAATGCTTTCCATAGAAACATCTTAACTACACTAGGGACATTCAACTTCCACAACGCCTTCCATTTATCTGTATCCCTTTTCGATACCTCTCCCTTCTCCCTATTCCTTCTGCATATTTCCAGATGATATGCACTTTTTACATTGAATTGTCCATTCTTTGTATGGGTCCATATTAGCTTATCAGGTAGACCTGATGAACTAATGGGTAAACCACATACTAATGCTGCCTCTTTCGCACTCAGAATACCCTTAACCATCTCCTCCTTCCATGTCTTAGTATCCACATCAATCAATTCTTCAACCTTTGCATCTGCTTCAAGTAGTGTTTTGGGAGTTTGAACTCTCAAAGTGGACAGTTTTGGTATCCATTTATCCCCCCATATGTTGATATTCCTTCCATCCCTTACTCTCCACACCAACCCTTCTTTCAATAATTCCAATGATCCCCATAGGCTCCTCCACATAACAGATGGTCTATGTCCCAGTTTCGAGTCTAGTATCTTTGAGTGCCTGAAATAATTATCTTTAAGGACCAAAGTAGCTATAGACTAAGGTTTTATCAAAACTCTCCAGCATTGCTTTGCTAAACTTAGCCACCTGAGCTGCTAATTCCTTACATAACTTCTTTGGAAGCTTAAACATAGTCATGTGGTAAGTTGGAATAGCTTGTATAACAGCTTTTAACAACACCTCCTTACCTAAAGGTTATAAGAATTGGTTTTTCCAGTTACTAATCTTCTTCCACACTCTATCCTTAATAACTCTATAAGAGTTGTATTTAGATCTACTAACCATAATTGGTAAACTTAATTACTTTTCACAGTTATTCAGCTGCCTAGCTCCAATGTCCTTCATGATTCCTTCCTTTACAGCAGCTTGGGATTTTGGACTGAAGAAAATTGTAGTTTTATGCTTGTTTAAGCTCTGCCCTGAGGCCTCTTCATAAAGTTCTAGGATGCTTCTTATCTTTCTCCATTCCTTCTAGCTAGCCTTCCCAAATATTATACAATCATCTGCAAAGAGTAAATGGGTGAGCCTTATACCTCCTCGAGCCACTAACACTGATTTCAATTCTGATCTTCTTTCAGCATTGTTCAGCATTGCACTTAAACCTTCTGAACACAAGAGGAAAAGATAAGGAGACAATGGATCTCCTCATCTTAACCCTCTTGTAGGCATAATAGTCTCACATGGCTTTCCATTTATTAATGCAGCATATGACACTGAGGATATACATTGCATAATCAATCCAATCCACCTAGTTCCAAATCCCAGCTTCCTCATAACTGCCTCAAGGTAAGGCCATTCTACCCTATCATACACCTTAGAGATATCCAGTTTTAGAGCCATGCTGCCACCCTTACTTCTTTGCCTCTTTTGCATAGAATGAAGTACTTCATAAGTTGCCATTATGTTATCTGAGATTAACCTCCCTGGAATAAAGGCACTCTGGCTTCTTGAAATGATTGCATCCATGACTTTCTTCAGTCTATTGGCAAGAGTTTTTGCTATAAGCTTATACACAACATTGCATAAGCTTAATGGCCTAAACTCATTTATAGATTTGGGATCACTGACCTTAGGAATCAAGGCTATATAAGTATGATTCAGGGCTGCATCCATCCTTCCACCATTTAGAAACTAAAGCACTGCTTCACACACATCACTACCCACAATATGCCAAAAGGATTGAAAGAAACAAGCTCCAAACCCATCTAGTCTTGGTGATTTTAAAGGCCCCATCATCTTTAAGGCCTCATCTACTTCCTCCCTTTTAAAAATCTTCTCCAGGGCTTCATTCATTTCATTTGACACTTTTCTCTCCATCTTATCTAGGCACTCATTAATCATTTCAGCTCTCGGATTTACACTCTTATACACATCATCAAAATGTTTTTTGAAGCCTCTACAACTCCATCTTGTTCAATTCTCAAAGTCCCCATACCATCAATTGATAGTATTTTACTCCTCTTCTTTCTCTGATTTGCACATTCATGAAAAACCTTGTATTTCTGTCACCAAGGCTATACCAGTTCCTTTTTGCCCTTTGTTGTCACATAGTATCCTCCTGTTCCAACAAATCTCCCACTTGCTTTTGCAACCTCTTCAACTGTTCTACATTATGGGGTCCCAAATCTTCCTGCACTTCTTTTATTCTTTTTGTAATCAATTCAATCTCTTTAACTCTCCCTCTATCTTTCCTCTTAAAACTTCTCCTAAGCATCCCACTACAAGATTTCAGTCGAGACTACACCATTGTCAAATAATCATTTATCAGTATCCCATTATTCCACACTTGCCTTATCTTTAATTCACAATCATCCTCTTTAACCCAGCTAGCCTCAAATCTAAATGGAACTTGCCAATTACTTTGCCTCTCTGTAACCCCTCCTATTGACACCAATATAGGCAAATGATCTGAACTTCTCACTGGTAGCCCCTCCACTCTTACCCCTCTAAACGTCTCATTCCATTCACTATTTGCTACACATCTATCTAACCTCTCTTTTGTAAATGATAGGCCAGAATGCCTATTACTCCATGTATAGAAGCCATTACAGCGGCCCAAATCATATAGTAAGTTATCCTTTAAAATTTCTCTAAATTAATTCAATTGAGTTTCAGACCTTTGCCTACCCCCTCTCCCCCCCACCTTTTCATTTTGGAAGAGAATCTCATTAAAATCCCCCATCATGCACCATGGTGCCTTCTCTCTTGGCTTCAAACTTCGTAATAGATCCCATGACAACTTCCTTTTCCCAGTTTCAGGATGACCATAGAACCCAGTAAAGAGCCATCTATTCCCCTTTCCCTCTTCCCTGATCTCAGCATTAATGTGCCAACTAGAATAGTTCGTGATTTCCACTTCTCCAGAACAAAGATAAATCTCCCTTCTTACCCACAAGATCAACTGCAAGACAACCTTCCATTCCCAATCTTCTCTTCAGACTCTCTAGTCTCCCTACTTTAATCATAGTTTCAATCAAAAAACCATGTTGGCCTTCTTATCCTTTGCCATCAGGCAAAGGTCTTGAACTGTCTGAGGGTTTCCAAATACTCGACAGTTCTAGCTAATAATATTCATAATGCCAGGTGGGGCTACCGCCCTTATTTCCATTTCAACAATCTGCACCTCTTCCAATCTAGCCTTCTTCTCTACACCCTCATCCCTCTTCTCCCCTTCCATATTTTCAGATCCTCTTTTGTTCATGGAACTAAGGATAGACAGTTTACCTGCATTTGATCTGCTTCTAGCTATTCTTTTCCAACTACCCTTCCTCCCTCCTCGATGACTCTCCTGTTGAATCTATGCTTCCTCCATAGCCACCATTGAACTATCACCTTTCACAGATAGCTTAAGGTCTAAGTCACTTAAAGCCTCAACATGAGTTTCCTTCTCTAAGCTCTAATTAAGATTGTCCGACTCCACCCCTCCCTTCAATACATCTAGTTGACACACTAAAGTATTCTCCCCCTCGACCTCAGTTTCCACTCCTTGCTCATCCCCTCCTACACTCCTTTCAACCCTCTTCCCATCATCAACTACTCCCTCCTTACTCTTTGAATATGAAAATGAGCCTTGTGAATCCTCATTCTTAGATTCACTATTCTTTTGTTCCCCTCTCCTTTCAAACCATCTACGATTCCCTAGTTTGAGAATATTTGAAAACAGTTGTATTTCCAAACAGGTCCTTAATCAACCTCAACCCAAACTTACCTGTAGGCAATAATTCTCCCAAATCACCAACTATTGGCACAACTCCAATTAGAAAGCCTTCCTTATGCTCCCTCACCTCTTCCACTCTTTCATGTCTGTAGTCTTAGGGGTAGTAATTTGTGTTTACGGGTCGTGTTTGTATCATGTCAAGTTATAGGCATTCGATTATATAAATCAATCCAAATCTGACCAGTTAAACTAAATGTGTTAAACTTTCAAACCCTAACTTGACCGATTTAAATAATAAGTCGTGTCGTATCACTCATTTGGAACTATTTAATAATTAATTAGGAATAAGTCAACACGACACGACTCATTTCATATAAATGAGTTTCCATTTGACCCGATTAACATGTTTCACATCAAAATTAAACATATATGTTTATTAGTAACCATAATATCTAAAAAAAACAATAAGACTACCTACTAATAAAAAATATCGATATTTTTTTTAAATCTAACATATAATAAAATCAATATTACAAACCTACAATAACAAATATAAGCATATTGAAAAATATCAACATTGCAATCCAACAATAATAAATTTGTAAATTTGAAATAAAAATTAAATGGGTTATTATAGGTTGATTTTTTATTAAGCAGGTTGACCCATATATTATCAGTGTCTTAATGGGTCAACCCCTCTTGATCTGAACTCATTTATATCAAATCCCAAAACTGCTAATTTCATGTTGAGTTTGTGTTGGATTCATAGGTCATGTCATATAATGCCACACCTCTCCATATCAACTTTTTTCTTCCAGTTTTTGTTATTTTTTTTTTCCATAGCTCATAAAATGGTCCATGCACCTAATTTATGGTGCCTAAAGCTTTATATGCATTGCTCCACCATACTCATTGTCTTATTCTTTCATCCCAAGAGAAGTGCAGTTGGCTGCAAATAAAAAGAGTAGCTCTCGAACAGCTCGAGCTAGTCTCGTATATACTTAGGTCGAACTCAATTAATTTAATAAATGAGTTGCTCATAAACATTAATATTGATTCGAATATTAAACAATGAGAATTGTATAAACTCTACTTGATTCAATTTAGGCTCATGAATAAAAGTCATTTAAGCTCGACTTGGCACATTTGAGCTTGTTTGAAACTCGTGATATGCCGTTATATATGTATATGTTATATTTATTAAATGCTAGCCAAGTTTTATATACTTAATTATGTATTATTAATTATTTATAATTTACATTATTTAATATATTTACTATGTTCCCAATGTAAATATATTATTAATTAAAAAATTAAATAAAATTGATGGGATAAAATTAAATAAAAAATATTATTATATTTAAAATTGTCTACAAGTTGTGAATGGGGTGTTACCCTATCACTGCTCACTTTATATTAGTAATGCAAGTTATTTTATAATTTTAGTTAATGATGTGTTATGTAATATAACATTAATGTTATATATTAGTTTTCTAATTGGTATAATGTATCACTCAAATATCCTTAAGTCCATTCACATAATAGTCTTAATTTGACATACTAAAAAGTCTATCTCACACATGACACAATGTGTTTTCAGCTTTCTTACTATTTGAGCCTGAGAGAGTAGCATTGACACAGCCAAACAGATTGGAAAGTAGCACTGACACAGCCTAAGAGAGTAGCACAGACACGACATGATAAAAAGCCTACCTAACTACCTCTATGCCATGTACCCAGTCAAATGACATTTCTTTTACCAGACCGCACGAATTTTAGAGAGAGCAAAAATAATTCTTTTTTCATATTTGAGATTGAGAGAAAGCAAAGCAAGAAAAAAAATCCACATAACTCAGAAGTCTATCCCAATACTATAGACACGAAAAGCAAAAAAAGGAAAATATTTGATCACTATCTCTTTTATTTGCATTTGGTGTGTACTGTAAGGTTTGTTTAGTTTCATATCAAACAAGTTTTTCTTGTCTTTCTGAGCTTACGGAGTTACATAATTTTTTTTCTCATTAGAGTCATTCTCGACTTTCTTGAGTTTCTTGCCTATTACCTGTATGTAATCTTCCTTTTACAACCTTTGAGATGCTTTTAACCACAAATTAAGTCGGTTAACTAACTAGAAACTTCAAGAGAATTTATCTAATAGTTCAAAAAATCTGAAAGATTCTTGCATATGGGAGGTAGTGGATTTATCTAACTAGATGATTGATGAGAAGCTTTTAGAGATATAGAGAGACTATATGAAGAATTTATTTCCTTTTGTGAAAAACAACTCTATTTTCTTTCCTTTTGTGAAGAATTTATTTGTTATTCACATACTTTTTTTTTGTTCACTTATTACTAGTAATACAATTATACAAGATAGAAATCTAGCAACTTTTATATCATTAGGTACTTTTCAGGTTTATTCTTGATTTATAAAGTTTTCTTAAAGCTCAATTGAGAACAATTGATTCTTTTTTTAAAAAGAAAGAAGTGGATAATTTGGAGATTAATATACATGTAAAAGGGAGACTGAGGGCCTAGAAGAAAAGTCCAAACCTAGAGAGCTCAACCCAACTGGGTGACCCCTCGACCCATCAGAGCACCACTAGTGGCCACAATCTGCAAGAAGGTCCCCAAAACACATGAAAGGAGGGGACACCTCATCTCGGCATCCCCCTATGATGCCTAGCCCCAGATAGCACTGTACAGGCAAGTGGGGGAAAACTGGGGGAACCCTTGATCTACTGACAGGCAAAAGAGGAGGAGTCTGACGGCGTGCATCTGCGGGATAGAAGGAACAGGGAGCCACGCCGCTTTAATTGCGCCACCCTAAAAGCTATGTCAAATTAATGGAATATGACTGAAAGAACTGGTGAGAGGACATATCCCTCTGATGGAAAGTATGGGCAGTTGACCAAGAAACCTAGTATAAAAGGCAATCCCCAAGTACAAAGAAGTCTCTCTGAACTCTCCATTCACTCACACAAAATACTAAGACGATAATGTCTTTGGCATTGGACACTCCCCGACCTCCACCAAGGCCCCCTTCTCATTGTGTTTTCTCTGTATTCACAAGCCCAAGATTGAGGACCCAAGTTGCTGAGAGCTTGGTTCAAAGGTGTGTGAAACACAACGTTAACAGTGGAGCCCTCTGTGGGATTGCCATAGACTTCATGTGTCCTTTGTATGCTTACAACAACCCATTCTCAGACGATTCGAGGACAAGAGGAAGCAACATCAATGAACATAGAAGTAAGATTAGCAGCAATGGAATATCTGGTGGGAAAGCTGACTACTGAGGTGGAAACCCTCTGAAAAGAGAATGAGTCGCTCAAAGGAACCACTAATGAGCCAGGGAATGACACAGAACCTAGCAATAGCGGGCATGTTGGGTCCAGAAACGCTGGAGGGAAAGGTGATGCGGAGGATGAGAGGAGGATCACGCATAACAAGTTGTGTAATCTCAAAGGAAAGTATGAGGAAATGGCGAGAAAGATGGGCACCTTATCATCGATAAACCAACTGCTCATTAGCATGGGCTTGCCCTACAGCAAGGATGTGATGGTTGTGCCCTTACCACCAAAGTTTCGGGTCCCCCTCATGGAGATGTATGGTGGGACCAAGGACCTTCTCAAGCATCTAGAAACCTTCAAGACTCACATGACCTTGCATGGTTTCCTGGGGGAGGTGACTTGTAGAGCCTTCCTATTGACTTTGAAGGGATTGGCGAGGGTGTGATTTGGGTCTCTAGCGCCCAGATCCATATACATCTTTGGGGAACTGGCCCGTCTGTTCCTTATGTAGTTTATGGCAAGTAGGATGAGAAAACGCCCTACAGCGTACCTCCTCACCATCAAATAAGGAGAGGATGAGAGCCTGAAGGCATACTTGTCTACATTTAACAAGGAGTGCATGATGATAGATGACCAAGATGAAAAGATAACTCTGGAAATGCTCTTGGGAGGAGTATGGCCCTGGTCCTAGTTCATGGCGGAGCTAGCAATGAGGACCCCTGTCACACTGTGGGAGTTCAGAGATCAAGTCGACAACTTCATCAACGCAGAAGTCACGCTCCACGCCATGACCTAGTTGAGGAGGAAAAAAATGGAGTGAGTGGATAAGAAAGGGAAGGCCCCAACAAAAGGTAAAGCTCGCGAGATGATAAACAGAGGACAACACAATGGAATGAGGAAAGAAGCCCTCTCAAAGGGCATGGGATTTTGGCTTGACCTGTTGGTGCTCGCTATCTAAAAGGGCAACCGCCGACCCGACCAAGATAACGGCAATGAGGGCAACAACCGCCGCAAATGTACACACCACTAGTCCACCACCCATAACACTGAAGACTGGCACTCCTTGAAAAGAGGAAGAGACCAGGTTGATTGGCCAAGGCAGAGGTATCCTCTTGCACGTAGGCCAGAGCATGTATGGAGAAAGAGGTCCTAAGAGAGAAGTGTTGAAAGGAACAACAGGTCGAGGAGGGAAGAAAGCTCAAGGTGAAGAGAGGCCGAGAGAAGTCCCCCCGCATGGCCGCCCCCAGTTGCCACTTTAGGGAGGATCCTCACTAGGAGAGATCAAGACCATTGCAAGGGGGTTCGTTGGAGAAGGTGTGAACTCTTCTAGGTGAAAGGCACACGCTAGGGAGGCTCAATATCGAGAAGTATACTTGGCCGAGTACCGCCCTGCCAAGTACAGAAGGAGCAAGCTAGCCCCATAGTCTCATTTGGAGAAGGTGATGAGGATGGGGTCCTTTACCCACATGATGACACTCTCGTAATGATCATGTTAGTTGCCAACTTCACTACGAGAAGGATTCTGGTCGACAACAGTAGCTCGGTGGACATCATCTTCTGGGAAACCTTCACCCGGATGAGGATAGACACTGCCCAACTCCAACCAGCTCCCATGCCACTAAAAGGGTTCTCCAAGGAATTAGTTCAACCAATCGGGACCATTGCGCTATCAATCTTAATAGGCAGCGCTTCCTGCAAGGCTTCTCTATCATGGTTGGCTTCTTGGTGGTGAAGGCCTTGTCGTCTTACAATGCAATAATTGGGCGGCCAACCCTCAACAACCTAAAGGCGATCACCTCTACCTTTCACCTAAAGATGAAGTTCCCGACCTCTCAGGGAGTGTGGGAGATCCTAGGAGAATAGGTCCTGGTGTGGGAGTGCTACATGCAGGAACTAAAGCCCAGAGCTAGCAGGGTACACATGGCCCATCCCCCAACCATGTAAGAAGATGAAGTCTCGCATGAGGAGGTCAACAGAAGAGGCTAGATATGTGCCTCGCGTGAAGCCTTGGCTAGTCTTTGTCAATGACTTCCCCTGTCGGGTTGGAGGAGAAGTGGGGCGCATATCATAACGCACTCCTAGATGTTTTGTAATTTGTAATTGTTGCCCAGATGACTAACACAAGAGGGGGGGTGAATTGAGTTGTATTTAAAAAAATAACAATTATAAATCAAATATACAATATAAAATATAAACAAAATATGAAACAGCAATAAATATAAAGAGTAAGGGTAAGAGAGAAGCAAACTCAGTATGTTAACGAGGTTCGGCCCCACTGCCTACGTCCTCGCCTCAAGCTACCCCTTGAGGATCCCCGAATTCACTATTCAATCTCCTTCAGGTGGAGATAGAAACCTATTACACCTTTGAACAACACCGCTACAAAGGATCCGTGTAGAACACCCTCTACACTTGCAATCACCTTACACGTGGTGATTCAACGATTCCCTGTGTAGAACACTTTCTACACACACAAGGGTTGTACACACCCTTTTACTGATACAAGATTTGATAGTGGGTAGGATATCAGAAAACACTCCTCAATGAGTGAAATAAGAACAATACAAGCACAAACTATATCTCTCAAAATGAATAAGAGTTAAGGCTCAATGTTTAGAAGAAGAGAGAATAAAAGCTTTGAATGAATATTGTATGCTCTTGGTGTTTGTAATGTGAAGCTCTCAAATGATCTATTTATAGGCATATGAGACTTCATATTCAAATTTAAAAAGATTCACATGTCAAAGACATCATCATTCACTTTTCAAAAATTCAAACCTAATCTTTTTACTTTTTGCATATGACAAAAGGAGCACACTTTGCTTTTCAAAAAAATCAAACCTAATCTTTTACTTTTTGCATATGACAAAAGGAGCACACTTTACTTTTCAAAATTTTCAAACAAAGACATCTTCCTTTTGCATAAGTCAAGAAAAGCATCAATCACTTTTGAAATTATTCAAATAAAACATGCACATGTGAAAGATGACAATCAATCATCTTTAATATTTTCAAAGTTCAAACCTTTAATCATGGCATGCACATGTGAAAGATGACAATCAATTATCTTTCAAAATTTTCAAATTTAATTTTCAAAAATATTCATGCACATGTGGAAAATGTATTTTAATGCTTTATGATAAAATATTAATTTTGAGCCTTAATCCTAATTTCGAATTTTAAGAGATTTACAACATTACTCTATGACTTTAATGTGAGTTTGTTCCCTTCTTGCTCATGCTTGGTTTCTTGATGTGCTTGACTCCATTGTGTAGATAACTTGAGCTTGAGACTCCTTTATTCTTTGAATTCATTTGTTATCATCAAAATCCATGTGTAAATATATAATTACACAAAACTTGAAACCTTAGGTTCAACAGTAATTATGTTTCTATCAATTGTATAAACTTTCTTAATGAAAGCATGATTTTTTTAGGAATAGAATATGCAAATTCAATATCTTCATCAAGGTAACTCTCCATCAGCGGAATCTCCAACAACAACTTACCTCCCCATGAAATACCAAATGGATAGATCACGCCTAAGTGCTACTTTATCCTTCTCGAGGTGGAGTGCGGGCCAGCCCTCGGCTGCTCGACAACTTACATTCCTCGTGAGTGTCAGCAAGTGAGAGCTGGTTCAATCCCAGATTGCTCGGTAACTTGTCTCCTCGCAGGGCTCCAAAGGGCAAGATGAGCCTTGAGGCCATCTTTTCCCGCCCGTATGGGAAAGTGGGTCTAGCCCTTCGGCCACCCAATAACTTACCCTGACTTTTGCCACAGTGAAGAGTGGGATTAACACCAACCTGACTCTCATTTACCTTCCCTGTAATGCCAACCAATGGGAGCGATCCAATCACAAACTACCCGAATAACCTATCTTCTCGTGAGGGCTGATAGGTAGGACTAGCACCCGCGGTAGCTTGACCTTCCCATGGAAGAGAGCGGGTCCAAACTCTTGCCTTCTCGAAAAACTTATCATGGCCCCATCGCAGCAAAGTACATACCAACTTCTCAACTGTCCGACATATTACCTCCCCGTGGGACTAAAAGGGAGGGCTTGGATTGAGGCATCCTAACCCCTCCCTTAGAACTTCGGAATGGCATTTCCCACATCAGAACGCTTTGAAGCTTCCCCACACTATAACAAGACAGTTCAGGTTTGCGAATTTCAAAAGTTATTTACACTAACTGGTTTGACTTTCATAGTTTGAACACACAACTCCTACTTACCTTCCTGTTGAGGATCAACAGGTTAATTTAGCCTTAAGGTGGCCTAATTTGTCTCATGGCGAAGTGCGGGCTCAACCTCCCAACTGCCCGATGTAACCCAATGTGAGTTTAGCATAATGAGCTGCTTGGCCCCCTTTAAAAACTAAGATTACCTCTTTGTAGGGGACTAAAGGGGAAGGCTTGACCTAAAGCATCACTGCCCCTCCCAGGATGGAATGCGAGCTTAGTTCTTTGACTACCCAACATGGAACGCCACATAGAGCTTCTCGGACCTTTGTCGCCCTTTAACAGGACAACTCAGGTTAGAAAGTTCTAGAGATTGCTTACACTCATCGGTTTGACCCCTACAACATGAACAAACAACCCTTACTCCCCTTCCCGTCGAGGGCCAACAGGTTGTCCCGGCCTCAAGGTGGCCCGACCTACCTCACGGAGAAAAGCGGGTTCAGTCTCCCAACTATCGATATAGCTCAAGATGAATTCAACCCTAATGCGCTGCCTGACCTCTTGCCGAATGCAAGGGCCAATGAGGTGAGTTCAGTTTAAATGCATTGCTCGGCCTCTTCCAAAGACGTAGGGCAAGTTCAGCCCTTATGCGTTGCTCGACCCTCACTGAAGGCTTAAAGCGAGTTACTTGCCCTCTGATCGCCCGGCTAGTCATCGGACCCATAATAAGCTGACAGGCAGGAAAGGTCAGGGACTACCCGACCATCGAGCACCTAAAAGGGCGAGCAGACCACCTGCCTGCCCAACTGTGTTCATGTGTACTTTGTGCGGTGGAGACCACCTCTAGCCTAACTCCAATTATGTGTTTAAGTAGCCAACTGTGTGACAACTCACTTTCTGGGGAGATAAATGGGGCTTGGCCCAAGGCATCCCGACCTTTCTCCTCGCAGAATGGAGGCCTAATCACCCCCTAGGGCAACTTAACTTCCTAAGGTTAGGGTTAGTCAACTACAACAAGGAAATGGGGTCAAGCCCACTGGCGAATTACCCATGGTGCCAATAGAGACATCTTTTACCTGATACGCCCACCTGGAGTGTGTAGAATAAATGTGCAAGGTACAAGTAGAAGAAATTGAAGGGAACGAGCTTAAGAAAGGGCGGGGGAGGAAAGGCAAGTACCGTGTCTTCACAGACTTGCCTTAACCCCTATCTCCATAGACTAGTGAGACGAAGAAATTAGGATTTCGGTGAACCCATCAGGACAGCTAGTGAAAAAGTAAAGCAAAGGCAGCAAACCAAAATGCTTGACAACAAAAAGTGAAAGAAGAAATGAAACGCAAGTTCATTCACAATTGAAGTCTTTACAAAAAGAAAAGAAAAAAAAAAGAGGAAAATTACATCAAAGTGTTACAAAGCAGGAAATACAAAATTATAAAGGAGGGGTGTCAAGATCCGACTCAGACTTGGCGGGGTCGACCTCTGGAGCATCAGGGTCCGCCTTAAGTTTGGCATGGTTGACCTTTGGAGCATGAAGGTCCGCCTTGGGCACCAGAGCTTCAGGAGCATCAAGGTCTACCCTGACCCCCTCAGGATCAGCCACGAGAGCTTCAAAGTCAAGAGGAAAGGTGTCATGGATCTTTTCTCGGCCCAAATTTCAACCCTGCTCAAGGGCATTAGGATCTGGAGGGAGCTTGCGGATGTTGAGGGCTCCAAATGTGCCTCTAGCACCCTCAAATCCGCTTAAAGGTTCTCAATGACATGGTCCCGCATCCTCTTGAGGCCTTCGATGTACCCATATGCCCAAGCTTGGTCACGGATGAAGAGGGCCAACCTCAACTGCCCCTCTAGGTGGGAAGCGACCTCTTGGACCTAGGACAGATCACTCTATAAGTCCGCGATGAGCGCATCCTTGGCTACCACCCTTTGTTAGGTTTTCTACAACTCTTTTAAAGCCTCATCGGCCCTCCTCTTCTTCTGGTCGGCCATTGCCTGAGTGGCCGATAGTGAGTTCTCTTGCCCCTTTAGAGCATCCGAGAGGGGACCGATGTTCTTCCTCCAACAGCTTGAGCTGTTGAGCCTCAGATTCTTGGCGGCCCTCAACTTAGCGTTTTCCACCTAAAGTTGGCCTAGTGACTCTTTGAGGGCCGTCATCGTAGTGGTCAACTTGTCAACCGACTCTTGGGCAGAGGTGGTTGCCGTCGAAGTGGTCCAGACGTTATTACAAGCCAACTCTGCCTACTCCTTCGCCAAAGCCAACTCAACCTTCAAGGTCTTACGCCACTGACAAAGATCCTCAATCTGCTTCTGGCTTTGTGAATAGGCAAGCTGGGTTGCCACCAGCTCAACCTTCAAGCACCCTTCTCCTCCCTCTCTCCATGCTAGAAGTGGAGGGCTAGCTATGCTTAGGAGTGAAGGGTCCAGTTCTCTTCTTCAGCTGCCTCCTGGCCATTTCCTATGAAGGTGGCCAATTGGTATGGTCCATGTCGCCAACAAAAACAAATACTAAAAGGATTAGAAAGGAAAAAGAAGGAAAGAAGGAAAAAGATAGGTCAAGGAGAAAAAGAAAATGGAACCTTAGAGAATAAGCCCATCAAGGACTTAGTAACTCGTTCTAGGGACTTTGCCCAAGCTCCTCTAGCTTTGGAACAGGTGGATAGAGGGATGGCCTCCACTAGGCAATTCACAAGAGATGAGGACAACATGTAAGGTGAAGCCCTTAACCTCGACTGCCCCTTCCCATGGCTCGTGAACCTTGAAGACCACCTTTTCAGGAACATGGTAGGCAGAAATTAGCAACACCAAGAAGTCAAAGGTGGTTTCTAAGCGTGAGTGAAAACAAGTGTAGGTTTGTTCCACGATGTGGACCTCAGGCCCGTCTAGCTCGCCACGGATCTTGGGTTGGACAGTCTTCTTGGAAGCCATTGGAGTTGAGAGAAAAAAATGTAACAGAAAGAAGGAACCAAGCGGAAAAAGTTGAGAAAGTTGGGACACAAGGAGAATGCAAATATGGTAAAGGATGAATGGGAAGTGAAAGATGAAGCTTATATAGAGAAGTGACGGATCATTTTTCACCCACACAATCAAAACGTGGGATATGAATCGATTTGAATCCTGTGGGATATGCGATACGACATGACGTGGAGAGAGCCACCTGGCAACCATCAATGCGGAAGGGACAGAATTGGCGCAATCAAATGCCAGAGGCCAACTGTCAGAAAATGTGCCAATAAGGTCAGGATGGGAACCGTCACACATTGCATCAAATGATGAAAAGACTAGAAAATAATGCCCTAGGGCCCAACAAGTGGAAGAGCCAGGAATCGGAAGGGTCAACCCTTCCCGGGAGAAAGGATGTCAAACGACAATAGTTGCATAAAGACATGGAGACAAAAGCAAGAAGAAATTCCCATTGAATTAGTCCAATAGCAATTAGCGGGGTAACTATAAGGGGATTTTTTTCCCTCGGACCGAAAGCCCAAAAGGGAAGCCAAAATCTAGAGAGCTCAGCCTAACTGGGCAACCCCTTAGCTCATCAAAGCTTGGCCCATGGCCATAATCGCCTGTAAGGGACCCCAACACACAAGAAAAGAAGGGACACCTCACCCAGGCATCCCCGTACGATATCTAGCCTCATATAGAACTATATAGGCAAGTGGGCAGAAAATGTTAGGAGTCCTTAATCTACTGATAGGCAAAGGAAGAGGAGCCTAACAGCGTACACCCGCATGATAGAAGGGACAGGGAGCCTTCGACCAACCATTTTGTGCATTGTTTATTTCTTAAAGATTGTTCCTATACATATTATGTCCATTGTTGGCTCAAACTACAATTAGCATTAGTTGTAGCCTTTAGAGAAGCCAAACATGTTTATCAGTTTTTTATCCACTTGACATCCATTATCAATATTGTTATTGGTTATTGTAAAAGGAAAGATGAATTACAATTTGCTCAAACTACTGAAATTGAAAGTTTGATTGCTTCTAATGAGATTGAGAATGGAAAAGTGGCAAATTAAATTGGTACACTGCAACGAGCTGGTGATATCAGATGAGGATGTCATTTTCATTCTGTTTGGAGTTTGATGAGGATGTTTGGTGCTAATTGTTCAGTTATCAATACAATCTCAAATGAGTGATCAAATTATTCTCAACATGGTGATACTAAAGTAACTTACAATGTATTAAATCATTTGAATTTATTCTGATATTACATATGATGAAGAAAATCATGGGAATCACTAATGTGCTTTGCCAATCTTTATAACAAAAATTTCAAGACATTGTGGATGTCATAAGCCTATTTTCAACTACAAAAGTACTCATTCAAAAGATAAGAGATGATGGGTGGGAGTCTTTGCTTGCTGATGTTAAATCATTTTGTGAATAACAACAAATTGATATTTCTGATGTGAATGGTCATTATAATAGAGCTCAAGGTAAATCTCATCTTCAAGTTGACTTGTCATTGACAACTATGGAGTATCATTTTAGTATTGATATATCTACTGCTACAATAAACTTCAAGTTGCAAGAATTGAACAATAGATTTAATGACCATAAAATGGAACTTCTCATTCTTAGTGTTGTTTTAAACCCTAAAAGTGTATAAAAATAATTTAAAATTTATGATATATGCAAATTAGTTGAGAATTTTTATTCACGGGAGTTTACTGAGCAAGAAAAATTCATTTTGAGAATTCATTTGCAGCACTATAAGCTTGATTTGCCAACACATCCAGATTCTCAAGATATGTTCACATTATCTTAGCTATGTAGAGGACTAGTAATTTCAGAAAATTCAAAGATTTATTATTTGATTGACAGATTAATTCATCTAGTATTAACTCTTCCTTTTTTATTGCTACTACTGAGTGTGCATTTTGTGTCATGAAATTTATAAAAATTAGATTGCGTACTAGAATGGAAGATAAGTTTCTTGCATATCATTTGCTAGTTTATATTGAGAGAGATATTGCAAAGCATTTCACTTCAGAGATGATAGTAGACGGATTTTATTTCTTGAAAGATAGTCGTTGAGCTTAATTTGAGGAGAAAATCCTAAGTTGACATTTTAGTTTCTTTTCTTTTTATAAAGGTCTTTAGCAAACTAAGGAAATCTTAAGGAAAATAAGATAACTTATAGACACGTGTTTTTTGTATACAATTTTATGATGTATGATTATTACTTATTATATAGTCACGTGTAAAACATATATTACTTATGCACATATACCACACAGTTTGTCAATCACCCCTCAAACACCAAATTCTAGTTCCGCCCTTGATTATAGCCTACTGATATAGTTCTAACTGAAGGAGTGAATGCACATTTACTTAAAACAATTACCAAGTTAATTTTAATTTATTAACTATAATTTTTATAGCTAATATATATCATAACATAATTTGATAGTATTTCTTTCTAATTAATGAATCATATCATTAATCTTATAAACAAGATGGTTTTCATTATGATAACACATATTGTAGTTTATAACTATTACTTATTACTTATCGTTGCATATTATTATATTTCGTAGTATAATATATGTTATACAAAATAAGAAAAAGTTAATCACCATGGACTTGTGCTGCTTTTTATATTAAAAAACATATAGAATTAGAACAAGGAGCTTCAAGACTAGTAATTAATTATAAACTAATAAATAAAGTATTACAATGGATTCGATATCTAAGTTTTAATAAAAAAAATCTATTATCTTGCTTTTACAATTCTACTGTATTATCAAAATTTGATATGAAAAGTGATTTTTGACAAATTCAAATTGCTGAAAAAGATCATTATAAAACTGCTTTTACAGTTCTATTTGGGCAT
This sequence comes from Carya cathayensis, assembly GCA_011037825.1. NCBI lineage: Eukaryota > Viridiplantae > Streptophyta > Magnoliopsida > Fagales > Juglandaceae > Carya > Carya cathayensis. The sequence goes on from QGSO01000274.1 coordinate 371,599, forward strand.
TATGAATAAAATATTATGCCATTTAGATTAGAAAATGCTCCAAGTGGATTTCAAAACATTACGAATGATATATTTAACCATTTAACTCACTTCTCAATAGTTTATATTGATGATGCATTAATCTTCTTTTTATCTATTGAATAACATTGGAAATATTGAATACTTTTGTTCAAATTATTAAACAAAATGGATTGGTTGTTTCATCACTAAAAATAAAATTAGATTTATTGTACATGATATTTAGTAAGAACTATTGCACCTATTAGTAGAGCAATAGAATATACTAATAAATTTTTTTATGAAATTAAAGATAACAACAATTACAAAGGTTTATTGGAAGCCTTAATTATGTTACAGATTTCTATCAATCTCTCAGGCCAGTATGTAAACCTTTGTTTAAAAAGTTAAAGAAGAATTCACCCTTGTGGACAGAAAAACACAGTAGCATTATAAAGTAAATTCATGTTAAGCAACTTCTGTACTTAGGACTCAATTCTCCTCATACTTTTAAAATTGTTGAGACAAAAGCTTCTTACCTTTGTTATGGAGAAATCCTGCGCAAAATATTTGGTTTCATTTAGGACATTAGAATCTTGCTCAAAAGAATTATAGTATTATTAAGAAAGAAATTTTAGCTATTGTATTATGTATTTCAAAGTTTCAAGATGATTTGTTAAATAAATTTTTTTTACTTAGAATTGATTTCAAGTCAATCAAGGAAGTTTTGATTAAAGATGTGAAAAAAACTTGACTTTAAAACAAATATGTTCTAGATGGCAAACTATATTAAATTTTTTATTTTGATATTGAATATATTAAATGAAAATCTAATTATTTTTCTGGTTTTCTTTCTCGAGTGTTTTTATAGGAAAAATCATGTCATTTTCAAAATCTATGAGTAAAATCTAAATCTTCCTATGCTAGGTCAGCATCTTCTCTCTATCTTTCATTATGTCTTTTTGCAACTCCAAAACTGAACATGGTATTTGGGACATGACCACCACCAGTAAAACCTTCTTACAACCAATTCTCATTATCATCTTCTTCAAAATTACCGACTTATTCAAAAGTCGTCCATTCTTATAATAGTTTCACGTTATTATATGTTGTAGTATAACGTATGTACGGTAACTTATATATTGTAACTATATACATATATTATATATTATATTATATACTTGTAATATATTTAAAAATATAAGAGCTAGAAATTTATGTAATAATATATTCATTATTTTTTTAATAATAATATATTATATAGCTACAACTTTTGATTTATTATGCTATATATATATATATATCAAATAGTGTTAATTTATTGCATTATCTTATGAACTTTTAATCTATTACTATAAGTTAATTTATTCTATATAAGTTATATCATAACATTTTTTTAATCAACACTACTTGATTGAATAGTTAAATAGTTAGCATTTTTTTTCTAAAATTTTAATTTTAATTTTTTTAAATTGAAGTTTGAGCTCCAGCTACTCAAGCTCAATTTGATCATTTTTTTTAGTCAAGCGAGAGTCGAATTTGAATAATATTAATGTTTAATGAGCCAAGTTTGAATAAGAATATTCAATTTTTATTCGAATATGCTAATCAAGCTCAAACATCCTCATTTGAATTCGACTCAATTCGATTCATTTGTTGCCCAATAATCAGCACGTGTGTGGGTCACGCATGGTTTAGCCTAGGTGTGGGATACATGTGCCACCATGCCACAATTAATAAATTTTCTATTGACGCACACAACACTTTTTTTTTTTTAAATAGTTGGTAACCACTTATGCCGTGGTCTCGACTCAAGTTTATTAAAACCTCTTACTTATGACAGAGAAATACCTTAATAACAAACCCAACCTATAAGCAAGAGAACTAGCATTGACTATATAAAACAATAAAAAAACTGGGCAGAACATGCCTATTACAGCAAGTCACCAACAACAAAGAAAGCAATCGTAAGCTCAAAACCAAAAAACAAAAACCACTCAACACCCGAGCAGGACTATGATCGAAAGGAGGGTAGACCCCACATATCCAAACAGAGGAATCCCTTAAGAAGACAAGGAAGCAAAGCCCAATCATCGTAAATCACATTCTTGCCCAACTCCCCCTCCCTTGTAAGAAAATCGGTTGCACTATTCCCTTCCCTATATTGATGAACCACCACGAAATTCACCCATTCTAAAGCCACCACTATCTTCTCCCAAAAATCCCAAAGGTACCATAAGGAGCATTTGCCTTTCCAGATCCAATCAACAACAATGCACGAGTCACTTTCAATTACCACATTAAAATACTGAAGCTGTTTACACAACCGAATGCCTTCCAACAGTGCTTTTAATTTCGTGCTATTATTTTTGTCGTGCCCAAAAAGAGTAGAAAAAGGCTCAATAACCCTACACTTGCAATCGCGAATAATTCCCTCACCTCCTGAGTTACCTGGGTTCCCCCTACAGCTACTGTCATAATTCAGTTTTACCCATCTGGAAGGAGGCTTAGTCCACACAACATACGTACCTATCCTTGCTCAAGGGACACGGTATGGAAGTTGAAGTTCATGAATTATTTCCATGTCAGGCATCGTTGGTTTCCATAAGGTATTGGAGTTCACTACAATAACGCTAATCCAGTGCCTTATTTGTCTCCACACCTGTTCCACATTTTGTTGCACACCCTCCATTCTTGCTCTACACCTTCTTTTCCATAAGCACTATGTAATCACGCATGGCATCACTCCAATTAAAATGCCTTTGATAGATGATTTTTTTGCATAAGAAAACCAGGAAGATACTCTGTTTTTCTAGGGGGTGAGCCTATGAAATGGGGCCCCCAACAGCACACTGGCCCGTCACCAACATTCTGCAGCAATATCACTTGACAATAGGATGTGATTACAGTTTTCCTGGCACCGCTGTGCATAACAATCACAAGCCAAAGCCATTGATATTCCTTTAGCCTAGACCCTCTCATCTACGGGCAAACAATTGAACCAAACCTTCCATGCACAAATGGATATTCGTTTGGGAAGAATAGGATGCCATAGCCAGTCATTCCACTCTAGAAACTCTTCACGATTCCTCACTGCCTCCCATGCTGTTCATGTAGAGAAGGTGCCATCAGAAGCTAGTTTCCAAATACAGACGTCGTCACCAATTTTTCTAGCCAAAACATTCTGCATAATTTCCATCGTTCTATCAGCCCCCACTAAGTCTAGTAATAACTCTGAATTTCAATTATTCTGAAGCCAGCAATCCCGAATACTTAGCTTCTTATTGGTTATCGCTTCTGTGGTCACGAATAATGGACCCGACATTAGCCACCTGTCAAACCAAAAAAAAGAGTTTCCACCTTTCACCAAGACCTTTACATTCTTCATAACTTCTGGGATGATTGCCACCAATGATCTCCAAAATCGCGTACCAGTGTGTCGCGTCGTCCGATCCAGAACGTGGCTATTCCTGCAATATTTGGCCCTGAAAAAACTCACCCATAAATTATTAGCTGTAATCAACCTGAAAGCAAGTTTCATTCGGATAGATTTCTGGACTTTCTTCAGATCATGCACACCCAAACCTTCTTCCGAAATTGGTTTGCAAACCTTTCCCCAAGAGAGCCAATGCACTTTTATTTTTCCTTCCACCTCGCCCCACCAAAAATTCTCCAAGAGAGAATTTATGTGGGAGATGATTCCTCTTGGAACATTAATAACTGACATTAAGTGTATAGGCGTGCTAGACAGCACGTGTCGAAGCAGGATCAGTCTACCACCTTGCGAGAGTAATTTAAATTTCCATCCGGCAATTTTTGCACGAATCTTATCCACTAGAGGCTCCATGACCCAGGAGGTGAGCTTGCCTGAAACCAAAGGCACGCCTAAATATGTCACTGGGAACTTTCCTTCCGTAAAACCGATGCTTCTTAGTAAACTCCTTTTACGAGCTGGGCTTATCTATTTAGACAAAAAAATGGCAGACTTAGCCTTGTTGATTTTTTGGCCCGACCACTTCTCGTAGGTCTCAAGAACATTGACCAAATTCTTAATCGACCTCTTCCCGCCATTGGCAAAAATTAGGATATCGTCCACATAGAGTAAATGAGACACTGTCGACAACCCAAGCGGAAGATGAAATTTTCCAATGCGACCCTCCTCAAAATTTCGCCGAAGTAGCCTTGTCAATACCTCTGCCATGATAATAAATAACAAAGGAGAAAGGGGATCCCCTTATCGCAAACCCCGGGCCGATTGAAAAAAACCTTTAGGAGTTCCGTTCATCATCACGGAGAACCACGGGGCTTCCACACAATTTTTTATAAGCCTGCAGAAATTCTTCTCGAACCCAAAGGCCCTCATAACCTCCAAAAGAAAACTCCAATTTACTCTATCGTAAGCTTTGGCCATATCTAATTTGACCATCACATTTCCTCCCATTCGTTTCTTATGTGAAGAGTGTACCATTTCTTGTGGCAATGTAATATTCTCAAAAATACTTCAGCCCGAAATGAAAGCACCTTGTTCATACGAGACCAACTTATCAACAATATCAGTGAGTCTAAAAATAATAATCTTTGAAAAGTTTTTGTAGGCCACTGAGCATAGACTAATAGGACGAAATTTATCAAAACTCGAAGGATTTTCCACCTTCAGAATTAAAACAAAAAATGATGAAAAGTAGAACTTGGGAAGAGAAGTGCCCTGGAAAAATTCCTCAGCTGCTTCCAGGAGGTCTTCCTTTACAATATCCCAGAATGACATATAAAATCTTGATCCAAAACCATCAGACCCCAGACTACTCTCTTTCAGGATAGAGAACACCGCTCGTTTTACTTCCTCCTCTGTTGGAGCCGCACACAAGATATTATTTTCAACCACTGAAATCTACCTATGTATAAGTGTCGAGAGGTCACAGGGCTCTATAAGGGACGGATCCTCAGGGAAATTTTGGAAAAAATTTGCAGCCTCATGATGAACTACCTCAGCGCCCTCTAAAATCCTACCATCAGTCAGAACCATGCGATCTAGACGGCCTTTCTTGCACCTCTGATTGATCATCGAATGGAAGAAACGAGAATTATGATCTGCCTCAGTTAACCATTTTTTTTCTTTTTGAAATTTGTCCCAAACGAGTTGCTTCTCTGCCTTCCCATACCTTAATCTCCAGCTTGGTAGCCAAAAAATCATCTTCCGCTTCCTCCGAATAACCTAACTGCAACTGGCTTTCCAGATTGTCCAGTAGCTCCCCAAGAGATTGAAGACTCATCAGTTGTCGATTTAACACAACCTTCGGTGATTCGGATCACTCATGTATAGTTAAATATTAGCAATACATGTTTCCACTACAACTAATCAAGTTAAGGAAATGTTGCTCTAATCCATTAAGTAGCTCTTAGAACAACAAAATGAAACGTTCTTCAAACTGCCACAGCTCTTCAATCCGTAGTATAAAAACCAACAATGGCAACTCCCCCTTAGTGAGGACGGGTGGAGATTAATTGGGCCTAGAGTTCTTGCATTTATGTACTATATTAGATGTGATAAGGTATTCTTTTAAAGACCACAAGTGAGATAAGATAAAAGATGAAAGTTGAATAAAATATTATTTTAAATATTATTTTTGTTTTGATATTTAAAAAATTTGAATTCTTTTTTTTTTATATGAAAATTTAAAAGAATTATAATAATTAGATGAAATATGATTGTTTGTAAAAAGAAAGCAGGTCCGTTTAGCCTTGGGTAATCAATAATGCATGTCTTTGAGTTCTAGGCTTCGGTCCAATGAAAACAGCTAGTCCAGATTGCAGGAGAAAGAGCCTTTTATTCAACGGGTTCAGGAAGCCCAACTAGCCCAGATATCAAAGCCCAATAAAGAGCCATTGCCCAATTATAGGAATGTGATGGATAATGCACATTAATAAAGAAAAATTCCATTAATTCTAGGATCTAATATTATTAATTCACGTATATGCGCACAGATCAAACCTATTTTTGACCAATTCCTCAAAACCACAAATCTTTCGTCAAATATGATTCTTAAGGTGTTTTGTCCATGCGAATCAATTTCCCTGAACTAAGAAAAATAAGTGTATAATATATAGTTTGGCTGATGATTTTTCATTTTAGATTTTCTTATCTTCGGTCATATTTGCTTTGTACGTGACACACGTTAAGTGGTTTTAATTTAATTAGTGGCCGTCGGCACATGAAACTGTGATTAAATATCATAAAATGAAGAATGTAAAGTACCTCTATATTATATTACGTGACACGTGAAGCGTCACATAATATTTATTCACCATTTAATATTATCCCAATAAATCTTATATTCATATAGTTATAAATATTGTAAGATCCACTTTATATGTTTATTTCTCTCGCACCTTTAATAGTTCATTTGAAAACTCGTCTAAATCAAAATATCAAATAATTGGCTTGCCACCTTAGGGTCTGAAAAAATTTAGTTACAAGGATAATTGTACACTAATATGTGTACCAATCTAATGTGATTGGTCAAAAAGTAAATTTTAATAAAAACAGTGCTAATTTAAATTTTGAATATGAAAGAATCAGTATTAGTACGCAAATTAGTATGCGACTTTACTTGTATATAGCAAAACTCTTTTTATTTTATCATATTGTCAAGAGAGCATGTTTCTAATAATATTTAGGATGTCATAGTAATTAGCTATTGTTGTCTAATTCACCATCAAATCAAGAGCTTCAATAGTTACTATTCATGTATTGCGCTTCGATATATATATATATATATATGGATACCCGGAAATGTTGACAAAAAAGTTCTTAAAAATAACCTTTTATCTTTTTTAAGAACAACTCTTAACACTGGCTTACTTTTCAACATTTACCCATGAAACAAAAACACAAACAGAACAAAACGTACTGAAATGACTGGATTAAGTAGTTATTTTTCAAACTTAGAGAGAGAGAGAGAGAGAGAGATTAAACAGCTTGCTCCTGGCCTCTAGATCTCCAGATCGATCGAGCAAGGAAAATTCAGGCTAGCTAATGCTATTTTGATGGGGGAACAAATTTTCCAGCACGTAAAGCAACTTTAATGACATCAGTAATAACATCAATCACCTCACCAGCTTCGCATTTGCTCCCCTTAAACGCCTGAGCTCCTGACTTTTTAACCTTTGCCGTACAATTCAGTAAGTTTAGGCTGCACTCTCTGTTTACATAGCCATAACCATCTGAGCAAAATAAAAATACCATCAAATTAATTTATTATTTATGATGATCATCATGATCAGTCCAAACTTACAAGCATTCCTAGATATCAAGCATTCGGAGTACTCATGAACATATGGTTTTTAATTCCCACACAAGCATCGTGGTCCATGCAGCAAGCGTCGAGGGCATCGCAAGGCTTCTCCCCAGGGCAACCAACGTATAATAGCCCACAATACTTGCCATATCTCAGGACTGGAGGAACTATTCATATATATATTTATCACAAGAAAATAGCAGAAATAATTAAATAAAGCATTTGTTAAACCATCGATATATCAAAATAATGAATAAATTATCAATGACGACTTGGCCTAATTAAGTACGCCACAAAAGATTGGTTCTTACCTTTACAGAATTCTGACTCGCATTTTCTACTGCAGCTGAAGTGTTTAACCTATAAAACCACGAAGTAATTACAAAAGATGACAATTTTTCAATGAGAACTGCAACGTATATAAAGAGATTCTATGAAAAGAAATTCATAAACTCACATCATTTTATATGATACGAGCTACTTATTTTATAATCAAAATAATTGTATCACGTCAAGTTACATAAATTGATAAGTTTATTTTTATGAGATATTTTAAAAAATTGGTATGAAAGATGGAGTACTATTGCAAAAGATATATATATATATATATATATATATATATATATATATATATATATAATGAGGGGAAGAAGATTAACAAACCAGAGCTTTAGCAGGTCCTTTAAATTTAAGACCGAGGTCTAGGGCATGGACAGGATCAATAGAGAAAAGGTTGAGGACGATAAGGGAGCATGAGACTAGAACAACAAACTTCAATGATTTGTCTGCAGGAGCCATTAATTGACGTTGCATGGAGCAGAGAAATTGCTGACAAAAATTGAAACCTAATGCTTAAATGCAATAATATAGAAGATCAAATTAAACAAGCTGCCAGCTAGCTGCTGGGGTTTTGGATGTCTTGCAGTACTGGCGGCAGAATATCCCAAAGAAACTAAACCAAAAAAGAAAGAAAAAAGGAGATCGATCGAGCTGGATATTGCATGCCTCCATTGCCTTGGAGGCTCAGCGGTTTTTAAGGAGAAGGATATCCGAGTTCCAGCCTTTTTTACCCCAAACAAGTCACATTAAAGACAAAACCGGTGTGGATGATCTGTCTATGATCTGTCTATGGACAGCTATTGTTCCCACATTTTATTTTCCGACACCAAAGATCACCTCGTAGTACTGTTTGATCCAACTTCCTTGAACAGTCTTCCTTGTAGAGAAATTGGACTGCTGATCTACATACAAATCAATTTAATTTTCTCTTTTCTTTTTCAAACAAGAAAATTATGATAAACACTTGAAGGAGATGATATTGATACATTGTGAAACAATTTAAAGTCTATATTATATATTATTGACAGCTAATATATGAATCTATACAATTTTGACACATATATTCTTAACATAATTAAAAGAGAATATCTTCACACAGGTGTCTCCGTTATTCTCCAAACAACGACAACCAACGATAGTCTACCACGTAGAACCCACATCTTCCCAATAGTAGACTGCATTGTAGAGAAAAAAAAATTACCCAGATCAATGCGGAAGCTTCTTTGTCGAAATCCAGCCCCCTCTCTCTCCTTCCCACATTCACGAAGCTCTCTCTATCAAACCCTAGGCCCCCTCTCTCTCTCTCTCTCCCCCGCCGCTCCAAGATCTCGACCCTTTTCTCTCTTTTCTCTCTCGAGCAACTTCAATTAATCAATTTTCTCTAAATTTGAAGACTTTACGTCTGAGTTGTTTTGTTCTCCAGCTTTTGTTTGGTTGCTTGTGAGACCAATGCAATTGCAGGACATACCGTTCCAAAGAGGAACTCCTTGCAAATTTGTACTTGGAGCAGAACGTGATTAAAATATATATATATTTTTTTTAAAAAGTAGTTTCCTTCATAAGTCGTCGTTAGCCTTGTACTTGGAGCAGAATGTGATTAAAAGAGTCATTCAGCGACGAACTTCAAATTAGAGGGCATGCCATTTTACTAGAGAGAGATTCAAATCAAGAGGATTGACGACTCAAGATTCCCATAATATCTGCCCTTGCACAGTCAGACAGTCTTCATTCCAACGCCTCAAAATTGAAGAGCTCAAGGACCAAACACACATAATTAAGCAACATAACCCACATAAAACTAAACAAAAGCATAGGTTTGATTTCAACACCAAAAAAATGACTCAAAACGTCAAGGCATTATTAAACGCCCAAAAAGTTCAAGGCATATTAAGGAACACTGTGCTGAAAAATAGAGGAAAGAACACACCAAGTGTTTGAGTAAATATTCCTCAAAACTGTGAATTGTATTGAGTATTCCTTTTCTATTGTATATCGAGCTCTGTACAATGGTGACTATTTTTAGAAAATGTACATGACCGAATGAATCAAAGAACCACTAATATGATGACACCTAGCAAGGCTATTTATTCTGTTTGTTACAATGAGATTCAGTCGAGTCCTTCTCAAAGGTTCTGGAATGGTAGTGCTGATTTGCTGAAGATGATATTGCCTTATTATCCCCCCTCGATTCAAGCGGCACTTGTGCAAGGGTGAGACTTGATCGAAGAAGTATAAAGCGAGCAGTAGATAAAGGTTTGGTGAGAATATCAGCTATTTGGTCTTTGCTGGAAACAAAAGCAACATGAAATGATTTGGCAGCAACCCTTTCACGGACAAAATGATAGTGCAAATCAACATGCTTTGTTCTGGAATGCATGACTGGATTCATGGACAGATATGTAGCATCGATGTTATCACACCATAGAGTGGGGGGTTCCGAAAGACCAACACCAAGTTCTTTCAAAAGGGACTGTAACCAAATGATCTCACAAGTAGTATTAGCAACAGATTTGTACTCGGCTTCAGTAGAAGAACGAGCAACAGTGGGTTGCTTTTTAGAGCCCCATGAAATTAAATGATTTCCAAAATAAACACAAAAACCTCCAATAGATCGTCTATCATTAGGACACCCGGCCCAATCAACATCAGAAAAGGCAGTTAATTTAGTAGAGGAAGAAGAGGAGAAACATAAGCCAAGTTGACTTGTATTATTAAGATAACGAAAGATTCGTTTAACAGCTGACCAATGTGGAAGACGAGGATTATGCATAAATTGACACACACGATTGACAACAAAGGAGATATCAGGACGAGTGAAGGCAAGATATTGAAGACTTCCAACAACACTTCGATACCATTATGGGTCTTCATATGAACAACCATCTAAAGCAGTGAGTTTTTCTGAACTAGACATGGGCGTGGATACTGCCTTACTGTTGTGCATATTGGTTTTTTTAAGTAAATCAGAAATGTATTTGGACTGAGAGAGAAAAAGACCCGAAGATGTCCTATGTACTTCAATACCCAAGAAGTAATGTAAGAAACCAAGATCCTTGATTGGAAAATATTTTTGCAAGCTTGAAATAAACTGCGAAATAAGTAAAGAACTTGACCCAGTGACAAGTATATCATCAACATAAATCAAGAGATAAATGCAGTCAGATCCAGTGCGAAAAATAAAAAGAGATGGGTCAGCACTAGAACACAGAAAACCAAGTGTGAGTAATCTATCACTGAGTTTTGCAAACCAGGCTCTAGGAGCCTGTTTTAATCCATAGATAGACTTGGTTAACTTACAGACGTGTAGAGGAAAGTCTGAATTCACAAACCCAGGAGGCTGTTTCATGTAAACTGCTTCCTCAAGATCTCCATGCAAGAACGCATTTTGTATGTCTAGTTGGTGAAGAGCCCAGTGAGAAGAAATAGCAACTGAAAGAAGTAAGCGAATGGTGGTGGGTTTAACGACCGGGCTGAACATCTCAGTATAATCTATACCTGGTTGTTGATGAAAACTTTGAGCCACCAGCTTGGCTTTACGCCGTTCAAGGGTCACATTGGCATGGCGTTTAGTTTTCAAGATCCATTTGGAGCCGAGCAGATTATAGTAAGGGGAAGGAGGGACAAGATGCCATGTTCGGTTTTGAAGCAAGGCATCGATTTCAGTAGCCATTGCAGAACGCCACTCTTGATGTTTAGAGGCTTCAGTGTAGGACTTGGGTTCCTCTGGAACCGAAGAAAAAAAAGGAAGGAGAAGAAGACTCAGTGAGTGAGACTGTCGGCTTCGATGGTGGCCATGGAATGGTCTCATCCGTGCGCAGTCGTGGACGAAGAGAGTGGGTCTGGGTGCGGGTTACCATGGAATGATTTCATGTGGTAGAGGAAGACTGTAACAGCCCGCTAAAATTTAGCCTTATCTCCTCACCCTTCTCTTTCCTTTTATTTCGCACATATTAGACAGCACGGCAATCAGTTTTGGATTCTTTCCCGACAGCAATCACCATCTCTCTCGTCTCTACCCTCACCCGAAATCGTGTGCATAATTTATCTTTTCTCGTAAATCACGTTATTTTGTTCTTCACCCGACAACTGAAAGATCATGAACAGAATTATCCTAAGCGTTGTACCTCGATGGCGTATCCCGGAAGTTATCCACCGAATTTCAAAGTAAGATATTTTATAGTCTACGGATATTTGGAGTATTATGGAAATATCTATAGAAGATATTTCCAGTGTTATTAGATAAACTTGTTTTTAAAGTAGCACAATTATAATATTTTAATGAGCTTTGAAAATATTATAATTGTGGATAATTACTTAGATTAAATATTTTAGTTATTTTAAGATATTAAGAGATTTAACTTTACGTTGAAAACTCTTATTTAATTTAAGTAGTTTTATACTCTCTGAGTAATTAATGATGCATTATCATTTTAAATAATGATGAAGAAATATTATTTTATAAACCTTAGTTTGTAAAATAATATTCTATCTTAATTCCTCTCAGTGTTGTAATAAGTGTTTTATTAATTTAAATGATTTTATCCTTTTCGATTAATTAACGGTACTTTATCATTTTAAATAATGATGAGGAAATATTATTTTATAAACTTTAGTTTATAAAATAATATTCTACCTTAATTTCTCGTAGTGTTTTTATTAAAGTGTTTTATTTAAAATAAAACACTCCTTCATAAGTCGTCGTTAGCCTTGTACTTGGAGCAGAATGTGATTAAAAGAGTCATTCAGCGACGAACTTCAAATTAGAGGGCATGCCATTTTACTAGAGAGAGATTCAAATCAAGAGGATTGACGACTCAAGATTCCCATAATATCTGCCCTTGCACAGTCAGACAGTCTTCATTCCAACGCCTCAAAATTGAAGAGCTCAAGGAGCAAACACACATAATTAAGCAACAGAACCCACATAAAACTAAACAAAAGCATAGGTTTGATTTCAACACCAAAAAAATGACTCAAAACGTCAAGGCATTATTAAACGCCCAAAAAGTTCAAGGCATATTAAGGAACACTGTGCTGAAAAATAGAGGAAAGAACACACCAAGTGTTTGAGTAAATATTCCTCAAAACTGTGAATTGTATTGAGTATTCCTTTTCTATTGTATATCGAGCTCTGTACAGTGGTGACTATTTATAGAAAATGTACATAACCGAATGAATCAAAGAACCACTAATATGATGACACCTAGCAAGGCTATTTATTCTATTTGTTACAATGAGATTCAGCCGAGTCCTTCTCAAAGGTTCTGGAATGGTAGTGCTGATTTGCTGAAGATGATATTGCCTTATGATCCCCCCTCGATTCAAGCGGCACTTGTGCAAGGGTGAGACTTGATCGAAGAAGTATAAAGCGAGCAGTAGATAAAGGTTTGTCGAGAATATCAGCTATTTGGTCTTTGCTGGAAACAAAAGCAACATTAAGTGATTTGGCAGCAACCCTTTCACGGACAAAATGATAGTCCAAATCAACATGCTTTGTTCTGGAATGCATGACTGGATTCACGGACAGATATGTAGCACCGATGTGATCACACCATAGAGTGGGGGGTTCTGAAAGACCAACACCAAGTTCTTTCAAAAGGGACTGTAACCAAATGATCTCACAAGTAGTATTAGCAACAGATTTGTACTCGGCTTCAGTAGAAGAACGAGCAATAGTGGGTTGCTTTTTAGAGCCCCAAGAAATTAAATGATTTCCAAAATAAACACAAAAACCTCCAGTAGATCGTCTATCATTAGGACACCCGACCCAATCAGCATCAGAAAAGGCAGTTAATTTAGTAGAGGAAGAAGAGGAGAAACATAAGCCAAGTTGACTTGTATTAGATAACGAAGGATTCGTTTAACAGCTGACCAATGTGGAAGACGAGGATTATGCATAAATTGACACACACGATTGACAGCAAAGGAGATATCAGGACGAGTGAAGGCAAGATATTGAAGACTTCCAACAACACTTCGATACCATTGTGGGTCTTCATATGATCAACCATCTAAAGCAGTGAGTTTTTCTGAACTAGACATGGGCGTGGATACTGCCTTACTGTTGTGCATATTGGTTTTTTTAAGTAAATCAGAAATGTATTTGGACTGAGAGAGAAAAAGACCCGAAGATGTCCTATGTACTTCAATACCCAAGAAGTAATGTAAGAAACCAAGATCCTTGATTGGAAAATATTTTTGCAAGCTAGAAATCAACTGTGAAATAAGTAAAGAACTTGACCCAGTGACAAGTATATCATCAACATAAATCAAGAGATAAATGCAGTCAGATCCAGTGCGAAAAATAAAAAGAGATGGGTCAGCACTAGAACACAGAAAACCAAGTGTGAGTAATCTATCACTGAGTTTTGCAAACCAGGCTCTAGGAGCCTGTTTTAATCCATAGATAGACTTGGTTAACTTACAGACGTGTAGAGGAAAGTCTGAATTCACAAACCCAGGAGGCTGTTTCATGTAAACTGCTTCCTCAAGATCTCCATGCAAGAACGCGTTTTGTATGTCTAGTTGGTGAAGAGCCCAGTGAGAAGAAATAGCAACTGAAAGAAGTAAGTGAATGGTGGTGGGTTTAACGACCGGGCTGAACGTCTCAGTATAATCTATACCCGGTTGTTGATGAAAACTTTGAGCCACCAGCTTGGCTTTACGTCGTTCAAGGGTCACATTGGCATGGCGTTTAGTTTTCAAGATCCATTTGGAGCTGAGCAGATTATAGGAAGGGGAAGGAGGGACGAGATGCCATGTTCGGTTTCGAAGCAAGGCATTGATTTCAGTAGCCATTGCATAACGCCACTCTTGATGTTTAGAGGCTTCGGTGTAGGACTTGGGTTCCTCTGGAACCGAAGAAAAAAAGGAAGGAGAAGAAGACTCAGTGAGTGAGACTGTCAGCTTCGGTGGTGGCCATGGAATGGTCTCATCCGTGCGCAGTCATGGACTAAGAGAGTGGGTTTGGGTGCGGGTTACCATGGAATGATTTCGTGTGGTAGAGGAAGACTGTAACAGCCCGCTAAAATTTAGCCTTATCTCCTCACCCTTCTCTTTCCTTTTATTTCGCACATATTAGACAGCACGGCAATCAGTTTTGGATTCTTTCCTGATAGCAATCACCATCTCTCTCGTCTCTACCCTCACCCGAAATCACGTGCATAATTTATCTTTTCTCGTAAATCACGTTATTTTGTTCTTCACCCAACAACTGAAAGATCATGAACAGAATTATCCTAAACGTTGTACATCGATGGCGTATCCCGGAAGTTATCCACCGGATTTCAAAGTAAGATATTTTATAGTCTACGGATATTTGGAGTATTATGGAAATATCTATAGAAGATATTTCCAGGTTTATTAGATAAGCTTGTTTTTAAAGTAGCACAATTATAATATTCTAATGAGCTCTGAAAATATTATAATTGTGGATAATTACTTAGATTAAATATTTTAGTTGTTTTAAGATATTAAGAGGTTTAACTTTACGTTGAAAACTCTTATTTAATTTAAGTAGTTTTATAGTCTCTAAGTAATTAATGATGCTTTATCATTTTAAATAATGATGAAAAAATATTATTTTATAAACCTTAGTTTGTAAAATAATATTCTATCTTAATTCCTCTCAGTGTTGTAATTAAGTGTTTTATTAATTTAAATGATTTTATCCTCTTCAATTAATTAACGGTACTTTATCATTTTAAATAATGATGAGGAAATATTATTTTATAAACTTTAGTTTATAAAATAATATTCTACCTTAATTTCTCGTAGTGTTTTTATTAAAGTGTTTTATTTTACTTACGCGTTTTCAAATCAGTGTTTTAACTCATCGTTGGATTGTTTGAGGATCCCGAAGCGTAGGATTGAAGTAAAATTACCTAGACCCCTACCCTTTTCCCTTCACTTTTTCTCTTTTTTTTTTTCTTCTCTCTCCTCTCTTTCCTCTCCATGGCCGATTACGTGTGATAGCTCCTCCATAACCGTTCGGTCTAAGCTCCAGCCGATGCCACCTCAGGCCGCCGTGCCTCACCTCCCATACCGGCGTGATCTACTCCCTCCGGTGAACACTATCCAACCGGTGGTGAGTTAAACCGGTCACCCATTCTCTCTCTTTCTCCCTCCAAAGAAATGGGTCTTAAGGCTTTTTCCAACACTTTGGACCACCATACATGGTGGAAATGACCACCAAGCACCACCATTGGAACCACCATGTCAAGAGCTTCCTTCCCATGTCCTTCTTTCTCCCTAACTCTCACTCTTTCTCATATGGGTCTCCACACACACACGTTCGGTTGCACCACCGTGTGCCACCGTACACGGCCAACCGTGGTGTTTCACCACCACCACCTTGTTCCTCTCATCACCATGAACCTCTCCAAGAAATTTCATGGCCAACGGAACTATGTAGAGCTCTCACTCTCCCTCCCTCTCCAAGGCCGAAAATGGCTTCAAACGGCCGATCCGCCGCCGTTAGCCGCCATACGACCACCACCTCGCCACCACAGCTCCACCACATGTTCCTCTACCTTTCCCTAGCTTGCCATGAAGTTCTATGGCATTTCGCTACCTCACGCCTCCTCCCACCATTCGATTTTACTGTTCACGGCGTGATGCTGCCGTGCTCCGCCACCTTTGACCATCACAAGGTGACCATGAGCCTTCCAAGGCCACGCTTAGGTTTTCTCAGCCTCAAACTACCACTTTATGTGGTGGACAGCCACCGTACGTGTTTGAGCTGTAAAATTGCATATTTTAGTTATTTAAAACCAATGTATTTTAACTGCTTCGTGACATTATTATTGGTTTTAGATGGAAAAATGGTAAATAAGCATAAATTCGAGTTGTAATGTTATATTGATTAATATCATGTTTATGCTTAATTTTATAACTATGATTTAATTGAAAAATATTTCCTCACATATATAATATATTTTTAATAATCTATTTTCCTTTTTAATTTATCTTGAGTGTTATTTTTTTTTATTTCTTTATTTGCAGCATATATAAAAAAAATCAAAGGAAATCCCAATATGATTGGTGTTTCCATGGGTAGGGTGTTCTCACAGCTGGTCAAGTTTGAGGAAATAACAAACAAGAAACTCACACCAAGCCAAAATATCCAGACATCTAGTTTACGGAAAGCACATGCAGTTCAACATCACTTGGACAGCAGCAAAACCAGCAGCAAATTACGGCACCTAAAGCAGGAAAACCATAACACATGCAGCAGCATCAATCACGGCAAACCAACCTCATTGCACAAGTCTTTCACGGCACCTAAAACCAGCACATGCAGAAATAACAAACAGAAAATCAAAAGGCGAGAAAGGAGGACGCTGGGAAGTTTTTCTTTGCAGAAGGAGTTAAACTGGAAAAGAGAATAAAACAAGGAGAGAGGGGGTACGTGGAAACGTGAGGGGGAGTCAAGGTTTACGGCAGAAGTTGAGAGAGGGGCTTGGAAGGACTTACGAAAAAGAAGAGGCGGCTGGGTTTTACGTTAAAAAAA